>JAEIFV010000153.1:0-491518 GCA_018904265.1 Lordiphosa collinella
AAAAAAGTACAACACAAAAATAATGATTATGAATGAGTTTTTTATTTTTTCGCTCAAAATAAAACTCAACAGAATTTACGGACTCTGGGTAAAATATTTTGACAATATTATTTTTTATTCTTATAACTGGAACCTAAAGCTACCTCAGCATTATTTTTTTTCTAAAATTTTTTTTTAAAAATTTAATAATTAATTTATCATATATTTTGATTATTTAATTTTACGAAGAGTAATTTCCCTAATGGGAGTCGTCACCGAGGTTGCACCTTTGATCCGTGAGCATCATTTTGAGGGCCGAAAACGATCTTTCAACACTCACTTGTGTTGCAGGAACCAGGATGTACCACTTTGGTCAGCTGGTATAAAGTTGGGTATAAAAATCGCTTTTCCTCCCAATACTCCATAATATTGGAGGTCAAGCAAATTGGCTTTGGGCTATAGCCGTCAATTTCTGCATATCCCTTCTTTATTTCATCAGTTGGCAGTTCAGTTTCATCATCTGAAGCAACCTCAATAGTCTGCAAGTACTCATTTAACAGCGAGGAGGTGTTTGAGTTTTGCGAAAGCAATGCATTCTCTGCCTCGAAGGAAGTTGATGCGATATCTTTACTAACGCAAGGCTGTGCTATTGGACTAGTCTGCAATGTATATATCAATATGTTATATGTTATAAATTAATGACATAAATACTACTAACGGGTTCTTTCAACTGAAAAGTTGTAAAAAAAAGCTTCTTAAGTTGGGCTCTGGCAAGCATTAGGTTGATTGGGTTCTGCAGCAACACTCGTCTTATCCGCGGGTCCAAATATATGCTGCAAATGATTTCATCGCACCCCAATAGGATCTCTTCCCTTTCACTGATGCACTGGCTCAGAGCTTGGCTCTCTGTGGTATTTGCTGCTGCAACGGTGAGCTTCAGCTCCATCCATAATATATAAAAGTCACCCATGAACAACTGAGTGCTTTGCAATTAATTCGCCGCCTGGGTAGTATATATGGCTTAAGTTGGTGGTACAGCAACTGAAAGTGTACTGACGAAAGCTTTCCCATGACCCCAAACGGGCAGCCATCTACACACCCCCAATGTTTTTTTTTTTATTTTTTTCTCTTTTGATTTTTTTTTTGGTTTTTGATTTAAATATAAACAAACCTCCCCTTTCCCCCCTAAAATTAAAACTGACTAAAAAAAAAAAAGTTGGTTAATACCCATATGTAATTATTTGTTTTTTTTTGATGTTGTTGGATGAAAATAAATTTATTGGTTTGGTTGATTTAAAAATAATGAATAGATTGGTTGGTTGGTTTTAAAAAAAATAAAATTGATTATATTTAGTTAGTTTTTACCCCCCTGTTTGGATTTTGGGTGATGTGGAGGAAAAGTAAAGGAAATTGATTTGGTTTTTTTTTGTTGTTTTGGTGTTGGTTACATTGTCCCGTTTCAAAAGTGGTTTAGGTCTACACCTTCTGATGAGAATAGTGGTCTGAAGGTTTAAAATGTGAGTTTTGGGTTGCGTTCAGACACACTGGCAGGCAGCCAGCTTTTCTTTTAAATTTCTTGACCTTTGCAGCGCATGTGTGTCTGAACGCACCCTTAGACTTTTTTAAATTTCAGAAATTATTAAGGCTATGAACTGGGAATATGTAGTTTGACCAGGGTTCGGAGTTGCTCAGAACCGAGCGTCGCTGTTCGATAGCCGGGAGCACTAAACGGCTCACAGCTCGTTAGTCACAGCTTCTGGCTCAGAGGTGAGAGCCACAGCTCGGGTGCCGTGAACCAACAATAGGCTCTCGGCTCGTGAGCCACAGCTATCGGCTCTAAGAAACAACTATGGGTTCGTGAGCCATAGCTTTCGGCTCGTGAGCCATAGCCTCGGCTCGAGGAGTGGCAGGCTACTAACTCGAGAGCGGTGGTACAGCTTGACTTTCGTGAGAAATAAGACTAATCCAAATAAATCGCCTGGAAATATGTTTATTTATGCATTAACCAGCTCCATTAGAACCACGTCTTATTCCTTAATCGATTTATGAGTCTGTTGAAGAAGTTCTGCAATCTGCGACGCGGAGAGGGTTTGGCTGTTGTCACACTCCTAACAGTAGTGGTTGCTATCCTGGCCAAGCACTCAACATTATTGGGATAGAGTTGGCAGTTGATGCAATTGGTATCCAGAGGAGCCACATCACAGGTAACAGCCGCAACGTCATTCAGGTAATAGAGAAGCGTTAGAAACAAAAGGAAATATTTAGCTGTAAACATTTTTTCGTCCCGAACTTTCAACGAATGGCGAATTTTGACTACTGTATGACGACTTATAGCACCAAAAAGAACAATTCCAGTTGGTTCAGGTGTTTTGCACTAACAATAGATGTATTTGCTTAGCAAATCGTTGGACGTGCGTGTTGATCCAAAATTTTTCAGAATCCATCTTGAGATTACTCTCTTTTAGTTGTTCTCTTTCCCCCCCCAACTGTTCGCTCTTTAATCCAAAGAGCACGAATGCAAATGGCGAGCGTTCGCGTTCGCGCCAAACTTTTTCCACCCGCTTTGGTGCCGATGCTCTGTTTTTATTTTTATTGCTCTGTGTGCTTTCGGCTGTGCTGGCCAGCGGAACCACTATTTAATTTTTGTTTTGGCGTGGAGCGGCTCGTGCTGCGTACCGAACGGGAAAATTCGAGTAAAAGCCGACTGATCGTGATTGCATTTGTATCTATTTACCGTTACCCATGAGTGTGTGCGTGTGTGTGTGTAAGTGCGTGAGTGGGTGAAAGCAAGAACCATCAACATTGAACTAGAACGAGCACCAACATTTAGCTTCGACTTGGCTGTAAGTACAGAAAAACAACAGCAAAAAAAATAACCGCCATCCTTTTGACAGGCGGCGACGACATAAAATGTCAAACTGTCGATCAACATCAAGGCGAAATATGCAAGATGCGTGTCTTAAATCCAAAAGAGGGGACGTTGTTGTCTGTGGCAAACAGTTGCCTTTTATGCAATCCCCCACATCACCAATACTCCTGCCTGGCCGCCTTTAATCTCCGGCACTGATCTCTGCTTTTGGCTACGCGTTTTGCATGCTCCGCCCGCTGATTTCTGCTCTTCTCTGGAATGCGTTTAATTTGAATTTGAATTTTTATTCGTTGTGGTTTCTGCTTTCGCTTGTTTTTACAACGCAAAACACTTGTTGTATGCGCGTTAGCCTTTGGGGAAGAAATCAAACTAAGCGCAAACTTTAATTAATATTCCAGGCACAACCCCGCACACACACACACACACGTACACATTCCACGCGCACATGAAATATTCGAACAATGTTGTTTTTGTTGTATCAGAGTGTTTGTAATTGTTATTATTGTTGCATAGATTTCAGTTTTCTTTCATGTCTCTGCTGTTGTTATGTGGAGGACCTGAGCCAGGCTCCACGATGAAACGAGTATGGTATAGCGCAGGTATAAAGGAGAGCATTGAACCATCCTACCACGTTAACATTAAGGCAGGTCTTGCTATGTTATTGACATAACTTTAAACAGAGGCACACAACAAAGGAGGCTTCAGGTTGATCGGACGACGTTTCATGAGGGACCAACCTCACTCATCAGCGATCTTGAGCCTGAAATGTCTGTCCAAACAGCAGTCTCTCCATGCCCGCGACGGCAAAACTGTTTGGGAATTCCAAAGGCAGCCTGCGCGCAAAACACCGAAAAGACAGCCTAAGACAGCCATTCCCCTTTGTAAGTGTGTGGCCTCCGTTTAATTAAGGCAAAACTATCCGTAGAAATGTATTCATCTTAACCTTGATAGTCTTCAATCTGGGTGTAACGTTATAATGATCTACCTCAAGATAAATGTAAGTTTATTAGGCCTGTTCCCGTCTTCGATTTCGATCAGATCATGCGGAATCGAAATTGATAGCTGTTCCCGTTTCCAAAAAACGATCAAGTTGTTCGGTTGCAAAACTCTTGCCTTAGGCCCCTGCACACAGAAAGCGGAGCGGAGCAGAGCTAGAGGAGCTTACGAATTTTTCATACAAAATTCTCCGCTCCGCTAAGATGTTGGTGTGAGCGCTCTCTATGTGCTCTTTGTGTTTGATTTCCCAAGATTTGCTACTATAGAATGCGCTGCTCTACCCTCTGTGATTTTGTTTCCTGTCTCTGATCTAAACGATATAGGCCGAACCGACGTTGGTACAGAGTATAATATAGTCGGGCTTGACCGACTTTCTTTCTTGATTTTTATTCCCTGTTCCCATTGAAAATGGGAAAAGAGGGATCATGAAGTTGTGCAAAAGTATGTAACAGGTAGAAGGAAGCATTTGCGACCCTATAAAGTATATATATTCTTGATCAGCATCAACAGTCGAGTCGATTTAGCCATGTCCGGCTGTCCGTCCGTCTGTCCGTATGAACGCGTCGATCTCAGAGACTATAAAAGATAGAGCCACAAATTTTTGCATGCAGGTAGGTGTATACCTCCCCCTCCCCCCTTTAATCGCAAAAAACTGTCAGAGACACAATTTTTAAGATAGACCTTCCAAACTTTATATATATCAAGTAAGGCCCAATATCCATCTATTCTGAAAAGATCAATAAGATGTTAGAATCGAGTACTAAGTACCGAATACTTAGTCTCTAGTACTTAGTATCGAATACTTAGAATCGAGTACGGTATCGAGTACTTGGTATTGAATAATAAGTATCGAGTACTTAGTATCGAGAACTTAGTATCGAGTACTGATTATCAAATATTGAGTATCGAAAACTTAAAATCGAGTACTTAGTATCGAATACTTAGAATCGAGTACAGAGTATCGAGAACTTGGTATCGAGTACCTAATACTGAGTATCAAATACTATTTATCGAGCAGTTAATATCGAGAACTTAGTATCAAATACTTAGAATCGAGTACTATTATCGATTACTGAGCATCGAGTTTTGAATTTGGAGTATAAAGTAACGCAAAGCCGCAAGAATGTAAAAGGCGGATACAACATGTTTTACTTCTAGGCTCCGTGAGTGTTAGCCACAGTCAAACCTTTTTTTTAAATTTTTATACTCTGTATCAGAGGTACACAGAGTATATTAAGTTTGTGCAAAAGTGTCCGTCTGTCCGTCCGCCTGTCTGTCTGTCCGTATGAACAAACAGATCTCAGAGATGGTAAGAGATAGAGGTTTGACATGTATGGAACATATGTTTCTTATACTTGCAGGCAGATCAAGTTTATTTTCAATTTTTGCCACGCCCCCTCCCGCCCCCGAAATTTAGAAAAAACGTCATATCTAACACTGTTTTATAGATAGAAGGTTCGAACCTTCTGGACATATTTAGTATTTGCGATTCTTTATCGATCCGCCAAAGGAATGGTAAAGATCGGATGAACTATATTCGAGCTGTAAGGAAAACCAACAATTATGGGCAGCACCGGTCGCAACGGTGATGGGCAGCACTTCACAGGTACTGAGTATGCTATAGTCGGGCTTGACCGACTTTCTTTCTTGTTTAAGATTGCAATCTTCGTCAAAGTGGTTGTTAGTCGGCTCAAATACGAGGATTGATTATAATTCAATAATCATCAGACAATCAACAAAGATTACATATGAACAGCAGCAGTGGTTGCGTAGACAGTACCGTTTCTCCGTACCGTTGCAAATGCCTTGATGGTGTTACAGCATTTGAAAGCGTACTGACGAGGCTTAGCCGGGATTCAGCGCGTGATTTTACATAAGGAATGACATAAAATTGAAGAGGATGAAAAATGCTGTAAACGCTCAGTCATATGTTGCGCGGCCGGTTAAAACTTACCTTAAAACGCTGAATTGGGAAGTTCTTCCCCATGCGCCGTATAACCCAGACATTGGGTCAAACATTGGATTAAGATGAAGGAGCACGACAGAATATTGAGAATATTGTACCGCAGAGGACTACAAGTCCATTAGGAACTTTAAAGAATAGAATGTAGACTGTTTAAGGAAATATTAGGAGTTTGAACAGCAATAGCTGGCTAATTAAGGGATCAACTTGTTGACAACACATCCTTAAAGGCTGTATGATTCCGGCATCGCTAGTGATCAGTCTATCAGTTATACTCCTTGTAGATGTTTTCGGTTTGGATCGAATGGAAGCAGGTTCGGCTTACCAGCTGGAATTAGCGGTTCAGTTACGGTTTGGTTCGGTTCGACTCGAAACCAGCTTGCATCCCTGCTTGTATCCCAATACCGGTTGCCTCGACCCCGTCTACGGAAAATCTAATACAAATTGTAGAAATCTTTTACGCAGCTGGCAACCCTTACCAAATTTTAAAGCCAACTGTGAAGTAAGACAGAAAGAAGATCGGTTTTGCCTCATTCGGACAAAATACTTTCTTCATGTTTGATCAAAGACGCATGGTTTTGCTTGAAAAATCCTTTAGTATCAAATACTTAGAATCGAGTACTTTTGATGCAGTGATGGTTCACCTATGCGTGTTAGCCCAATCTCAATCCCATTCAAACCATCTGCCCAAATTCCATTTAACATATTAATTCGCCAATTTCATCAACATCTATAAATAGTCGATATGCCAACTACTTGCACTAAGCTGACCAGATGTCCGAATCTTGCCTAGCCAGAAATTCGCAATTGCAAATGCCAATGCAACAGGTTGCGATTGACGAGGCGCTGACAAGCTTGTGACACTGACAACAATTGAACTAGATTCTAATTGTTGACCATGCTGTTGCTCCAATTGTTTGTCAGCAATTGGTTAGCAATTTAACGAGCTCATTGAAGTCTCTTAATTATGGTTTTATGCATATTGGCCAGAAACGTGCCAACAAATGCGTCGGTGGTGCTGCTGCTGGTGGTGGTGCACCCACATAAAACTGTTTTCTGGCACAAATTCATTGTGGTCGGGTGATCGCGATAAGCGGCACACCAACAACATGCAAACACACAAAAAAACCGACATGACATAAATGCCAAAAACGCATCGAATGTTGCGCAAAAAATGTCAAAATGAAATCCATCAGAAATGTGGACAGCAAACAGCAAAATTCTTGCGAAAAATAATCACCAAAGCTTGTATGATTAATGCAAAATTGAAATGAAAAGAGTTGGTGAAAAGGGGCTAGAAATGCGGTGGGCGACAAAACAAATGCTTTCTTCGTTGTACAACGTTGCGTATGAGTGTTTTCTATTTGGCAGCTGCCCCGATTGTGTCTTTCCACATGTGTGTGTGTGTGTGTTTTGATCAGCTGTTTGTTGTGCTACATTTATACACGCCGCCTTCCCCTTTTGCATTTCGTTCCCATTTTTCTAAATAGAAAAATTTTTGCTGCCCGTTTTCAATGTTTTCCCTCTCTTGCCATGGGCTCTCTCTCTTCAGTGGCCGCTGCTCTTCAAATTCAAATTGTGGTTTGGCCATCTAGCAAATTATTTTAATTGCTTACAAACGATCTTTTTGTTGTTGCGCAAATAAATTGTACTCTCTCTCATTCTCTGACGTAGTTTAATTTTTTGTTTTTATTGAAAATATTTATAATAAATTTTATTGGCATTGTTTGGCCGTCGCTCAACAAAACGAACGCTTGGCGGGCTCTGCGCGATTTGAGTTTTTAAATAAACGTTTATTGGCCATTTGACAAATTCGAAAACGCTTCAATTGATTTATTTGATTTTGTTCCGTTTTATGTAGCTCTCAATTGCCCAAACTCTGGTGCTTCGAAACGTGTAATAAATGTCTTGTAAATTGGCTCGCATGTCGTACATTTGCTCAATCGGTATTGTGGGTTTTTGCCTGAATGTAAGTGCGGTTTCGATGCGAATAATACGTGCCGAAATTCATTTAATAAATCCGTGATAAGTCTATGGCTGACATGCCATAAAGATTGCCTTAAAAGAAGGGACCACAGTGCTTGAAATTAAACAGAATACAATAAACCACACATCAGACAACAGGCTAATGGCACAGTACACGAGTGCTAATCGTTTTTGTTCAGTAGTTAGATTATAATACCGGAGTATATTTCTAATTCAATTTTAGAATGGGTAGCTAGTGGAACTTTGCTTAGTAGCTGTCTCAGCTAAACAAAATTCCAATTATTGTTGCTTAATCGATTATGTATTGGCATAACTCCACTCTACAAGATCTTCTCATCCTTACAGGCAGTTTGGCATTTAAAGAACTTCAAAAAAAAAAACCGAAACAAATGAAAATCTGAAGGTGCCAGGTGGAGTCAGAACGATGAATGTACCATCACTTCCCAATTTAGCTCTAGGGGCCGTTTTCTCAAGTTCCTGTTTTTGCAAATCTAGGTGAATTTGGTGACTGCTCATTTTGAGCATGAGCTATGGAAATGCGTAAAATACACCTGGAGTTGCAAAAACAGGAACATGAGAAAACGGTCCTAAAAGTTTTTCACGAGCTTTCAAAGATGTAAGCAGTCGAGCGTTGTCAGAACACCCTGGCGAGTGGCTAATGCAGATTGCTTGTCTCTGATTTTTTTTCCAATTCGGTCCAATGACGATGGAACATATGGGCATTTCCTCAGCTGCGGAACAACTGCGGAATCACTGGTTGCACTAGAAACCGAGAGAGACAATGTAACGGTGTCTGACCAACAAACGATAGTGGAGGGCTTTAGATCCAGGCCAACTGGTTTTGTTCAAATCGACCACTATTTGTAAAGAGCAAGCTACAATCTATATGTATATGATAGGTAAGCAAAATCTCTAACAGGACTGTTTCGGTTTTCACTTTCGCCAAAATTTGTTGAATTCGAATTTGCTTAAGTGGCTGTTGGTCAAAATTGGCTGAGTAAATATTCTTAAAACCTTTCATATTGAGTCCGTTGTAGGAAGAAACATTTTAAGGCTTGATACAGATTTCCTTAATGGTTTACTAGAAAATGCTCTATGTTCCAAATTCGAATTCAATAAAGTGAAAACCGGAACATTATACTTTAAGCCCAGTTCTCAGATAGAAAAAAGTTCTGAGTGCGAGGCTTGAAGCACTAATGAAAAAAAACTTCACTACTAAGTTACCTTTAAAACATAATCTAATTTCAGAAAATTCCGTCATTTATAAGTCTTAAAGAAATCTTAAAGAAATGTTAGAGGAAAGATCAGATAGATGTTCTGTATTGACGTTCTTAAAAAACTTTTCAGTTTTGGGGGAATCTTTAGAAAATATCGATATTTTCGATTTATCAATGTTTTTTTAGACTCGATATATCAAATATCGATAGGGAAAATGTCGATTTTTGATATTGTCGATATTAATACTTTGAGAAATATCGACAACCCTAGTTTCTATGGCAGCTATATGCTATAGTCGTCCGATCCGGTCGGTTTTCATACTTGTGCAGCGAATTTGTATTATCAGGCTTTGTTTCATGAAGCTAGCTTTCAAACTGACAGAGGAACATGGACAGACGGACATGGCTATATCAAAGCGCGTCAGCGTGAAACAAAGCCTGATAAAAGTTCTAAAAGTTCTGAAGTTCTACTGAACCGATTTTGATGATGTAGGGCTCAATGGACGCAGAGTTAACGTTGCTATGGCCCGAACCTCAATCATTGGAAAACAAATATTTTTTATTAATTTTTTGTTCAATGGAGTGCAAAAACAAGTAAGAAAGTCGGTCAAGCCCGACCAGTGTTGCCAGAACATGAGGTTCAAAAGTAGCTAAATTTTCAAAAAAAAAGTTGTGAGTGTGGCTAACACTCACGGGGCCTTGATGTGAAACATGTTGTATACGATATGCTCCGCCCTTCACATTCTTGCGGTTGTGCGATACTTTATTCTCCATACTGAGAATCGATACTCAGTAATTGATAATAGTACTCGATACTAAGCTCTCGTTATTAAGTACTTGATACTCAGTATTAAGTACTCGATATCAATTATTCGATACTCAGTACTCGATTCTAAGCCAGCCAACTGACATTGCACAATTTTCTCATCACGTTAATTTAAATTTGCAATATCAGGTTAGTCAACCAAACACTATGTCTTTCTCCACTCCTAAAAAAAAGCACAAGAGACCATAATAAATCGTTCAATCATTGACATTCTCACTGAAGTATTTTTAGAATCATTTCCCAATAATACATTTCTGCAGTATGATTCGACTTTCCCATTTAAACAATTTGTTTACAACAACTAAATGAAATTTATTTACCACTCATTACGCACAAACCAAATTTCAAGGGAACTGGCCACAAGTAGGTATGGCTCACGCTTTTGACGTTTAATCGATATGTTCGTAGGATTAACGAATCAAATTCGAGCAGACAGCGAGAGTACGCATAACAGCAGGCATGTCGGAGTCTGAGTCCCCTATGTCAACTGTCGTCTCCAGCCTTGCCATGCTTCACTTGATCGTGTGCGGCGTTCCTGGATGTGGCTGTGGCTGGGCTGCGGCTGATGTGGATGTCGCCATGGGCAGGCACATTAATCCCGCATCGTGCTCGGACCGTTGCTGCTGCTGCAGTCAACGGCGCATTTACCTAAATTGGAATTTCCGGTAAACCGTAATGAAAATCGTAGCAATCAAGCCGAAAAAAAACACACACATCACACAGAAGCGAAATGTATAAAAAACACGAAAATACTGAAAGAAACAAACACAAACAGGGCACTCTCTCGCATTGATATGCAAATGAATGTCACCATCTTAAATGAAATAATCGTCTTAAACGAAGCCTGCTCTTGCCCCCTTTAATTGCTTTTCTCAGTTTCCAACTCTGCTCCCTGTCCGTGCGGCATTTAAGGGGTACATTTACGAGCTTTTTAATGACTTATTTACTTAATAATTTTTTAATGGCAAATTGAATTTCTATTTTGTTTTACTTATACATACAAATACCAATTCTAACATGTTTCAATGTCATCTCCTTTGCATGGGGAATGTGCTTTAAAATTCTTGACTAAATTTAGACATTGCATTTGTAAACAATTAACCAAAAAGCCACAATATTGAGAACTTTTCTCATAAAAACAAACAGTTTATTTCAAATTGGGTTAGATTGTGGTAAACAATGGGTATAGACATTCAGATTTGGGCAGAGAACATCTTTGAGTAAAGTTTATGCACAGAAAACAAGAAAGAAAGTCGGTCAAGCCCGACTGTAATATACACTGTACCAACGAAACCATCTCTGAGATCTGTTTGTTCATACGGACAGATAGACAAACAGACGGACGCGTCCGTACGGTCAGTTTTATATATACATACTTAGAAGGTTCCTTGTACCTTCTAGACGAATTTAGTAATCAGGATTATATATCGGTAGACGAGTTATAAGGGAAACGAACAAGTATGATGGACAGCACTGCGCATGAGCTAATGCGAAATTGCGAAAAGTTCGGTTTCATTTCGATCGTTTTTGCTTTCTAATACATGCAATTTCTGAGGTACAAGTTAAATCAAATATGAATAAAAATCAAATAAGATTTTGGTAATTGTCTAGAACAGGGACCTCTGCTCAAAAAATTCTAAAAAAAAAAGTTGTGAGTGTGGCTAACAATCACGGGGCCTTGATGTTGTATACGATATGATCCGCCTTTCCCATTCTTGTGGTTTATACTCCATATTCAAAACTCGATAATCAGTAATACTAATTGATACTAAAGTTTTCGATATTAAGTACTCGATACTCAGTATTTGATACTCAATATTAAGTACTCGATACCAAGTTCACGATACTTGATAGTCGATTCTAAGTATTCGATACTAAGTACTCGATATTAAGTACTCGATACTCTGTATTTGATACTCAGTACTCGATTCTAAGAACTCGATTCTTATTACTCAATACCAAGCACTCGATAATCAGTTCCCAATTCTAAGTATTCGACACTTAGTACTCGATACTAAGTACTCGATGCTTATTATTCGATTCCAAGCACTCGATACCAAGTACTCGATACTCCGTACTAAATATTAAAGACTTAGTGTTCGTTACTTAGTACTCGGTTCTAAGTATTCGGGTCTAAGTACTCGATGATAAATTTTATATACTCAGTATTCTGTGTGTTTGTTTTTGTCTTTGTTTTAGTATTCCTTCTTGTCTTTGTTTTTGTGTTTGTTTAAGTGTTTGTTTTTGTCTTTGTTTTTGGTCGTTGTTATTGTGTGTGTTTTTGTCTTTGTTTTTGCGTTTGTTTTTTTCGTTTGTTTTTGTCTTTGATTTTGTGTTTGTTTTTATGTTCATTATTGTGTTTGTTTGTGGCTTTGTTTGTGTCTTTGTTTTTGACTTTGTTTTTGTTCTTTGTGTTTGTTTTTGTGTTTGATTTTGTGTTTGTTTTTGTCTTTGTATTTGTGTTTGATATTGTGTTTTGCTTTTGTGTGTGTTTTTTTTTTTGTAGGGGTGGTTGAAAGCTTTAAAGCTGTTTTGGCGCTAGGATGTAGCAACCAAACTGTGGGACTTGAGTTACCGCACGCACTAAACTATTCACCCCCATCCCGATTTCCGGATTAACCACCGTTCGGTATTATTTCGCCGGGGGGATAGCCCATGGCTCACCCAGGATTCTCTCCTATGTATTATGTATTCTTTCTGCGCAGCGCAGTTTTTGGAAAAATTTTTGTGGCCATATTCCAGACTGCAGACCAATTTGGTTCGGATTCAAGCATTATATTCACCAGGTTGCTAGCGGCTGGTGTCCTCCAGACCCCCTGCTTAGTTCGCTTCGTTAATTTATGAAGGACGGACAATCAAAAATACATGTTCTGCGTCTTGGATGACCGACTGCCCTGTACAGTCTGGGCAGTACGGGTTGTTTTTGTGTTTGGTGAACCTATAAAGTAGGATTTCAAACACCTGTCCCGAAGGAGTTGCGCAGTGGTTTCACCTGTCCGTGTCTTCTGTCTAGCCAGGGCCTCACTTTGGTCTTTGCCACGCTTTATTTCTACACGCTTCATGTTTGCACCTCTGTTTTGTAGATCAGGTGGTCTCTAAAATTGAGTCTGTGGTTTATCATGCCTCCCAGATATTTAAGGTGAGGCAGCGAGGTTATTGTCGGGTTAGTAGCTTGCTCTACAATTTTCCTGCTACTTATTAGCACTGACTCCGTTTTGTGAATGGCTTATTTAAGGTCCATCCTTTCGAGCCATCGCCATCGCCATCGCCGTTCCACTTCCGTGAGATGCTTTGCTACTACCACGATGGCAATGTCATCAGCAAACCCAATTGCTGTGGCTCCTGGTGGCAGCAGAAGCTGCAGCATGCAGTCATACATAATATTCCACAGCATTGGTCATAGGACTGATCCCTGTGGGACTCCTTCGGTGATGTTGTATTGCTGCTCCCCGTGATAAGACTAGTATGTGAGTATTCTGCCGCTCAGATAGTCTTCTATGATTGCAATGAGATATGGAGGCACATCTATTGCACTAAGAGCGCGCAAGATATGATTCCACCCTGTGTGTTGTGTGTGTGTGCAGCCAACTGATATTTAGCTCTTAAAGCACTACTAAATGCGATTCTTTTACCATTCTGGTATGAAATTGTCAATTTATGTCTAATCTATCAGAAAATTCTAACACGTTAATATATGAAGCCGATTTTATTTTGGCAGATGAATTTTGCACTGATTAAATCAAATATTTTGTGTAAAAAATTTAAATCGTTTTATTTTGACATTTTTTTGACTTTTTTAAACATCGAAAAGTTGGCAAAATTTCCTTTAAAACAAGACCAAGTCTGAATTTGCCTTTTTTGAACTTTTCAACAGTGTTTTTATAAAAACTATATACAAATTTTGACCTCGCTAGGCAGGACCTTGGAATTGATTTTGGACATAACTATGGTTTCTTGGGGAAACTTTCTTAGAATTTACCGAAGATCTTTGCTTCTGCTCATACGCTTGGTCGATTAACAATTTGACTCGCCCTAATACACACACTTGTTTTACTGGAGTAATTGAACATTTTTTATAGCGAGGGCGGGATAGGACGTGGCAAAAATTTGAGTTAAACTTGATTTGCGTACAGTCAAAGACTCCTATTTTCATACAAAATTTGGTGCTCAAGGTCTTCTAGTCTCTGAGATTTAGGTGTTCATATAGACAGACAGACGTACAGACAGACAGACAGGGCTATACCGACTCGTCTGTTGATTCTGATCAGGAATATCGGAGATGCTTCCTTCTATCTGTTACATTTTATTGCACGACTTTAGTATACCCTTTTTACTGGTATAAAAACGTAATTGATTTGTTAAATGAAATCCTTAACTACTTACCTAATAAAATCATCAATATCAATCAAAAATAAATCAATCAATTTATGAAATCAAAACGCACATCAAGAAACTGTAAGAATCAGAATAAATAACACAAACCATTTCCATCAAGGTTTCGACACAAATTCCAATTCTCTTGATATATGTGCGAGTATGCCTGTATATAAGTATGTACCAAATGTAGAAGTGAAATGGATAGGTGTTGATAGATGCCAACGATTGCGATAGCGACAGTTCCAGCGGAGGGCCGGAGCTGCTTGAGCCTTCAAATCAGAATCAGAAATCAAAATCACTTTGCTGTTTGTTATGTGCCTAGCATAATAATTAAATTATATATAAAAAATTGGCCAATAAAAATATTTGAAGCATTTTTAGCGGAATTCTTACAACCGACTCCAACTATGGGCTACCCACCAATGGCGAACCAACAATAAAATCTTTTTATGTGCCCCTGGACTTAATAAATTGATGTACTAATTGCGGTTTTTGTTTGCCTGTCATAATTAAAACTGGGTTGCTCCACGGGAAGTTGTAAAATGGCGGCAATAAACTAAACAAACTTCTAGGGTAGGCCAAATAGTCAATAGAAATATTTAAATACACATATGTGTAAAAAGTTTTATTATTTGGTTGCAGCTCCCAAGCAGGCATGGGCGCATTTCCGGTTACAATATCCGTGGAAAACTCTTTGCTTCCGTTAGAAACTGTAGAGTTTGTAATATGATTAAAACCTCCATACCGTTAGCCATAAGTTTTGGATAGCCCCTCTTCCCACCTAATACTTTAGTTTTAATTTGTCTCTTCCCTCTTCGGACACTTGTTGTATTTATTGTACGTAGTTTTTATCCGCTGCTTTGCCTTGCGCATAATTAATTGAATTTGAAATTTGTTTTAATAATTGTTATGCTTTCCTATTTTCTATGTTTTGCAGGTCTTTTGAGTTTCGTTTAGTCGTGTGTCCAAAAGTTTGACTGGCCATATCCGCCGGAAGCACCTTAACCGGCCAGAACAAGTGCAAAGCCCCTGGACTCAGGTTGCTTCCAAAATGAAGGCAACAAACTAAAAACTAAACTTGGGAAACAGACACACACGAAACGTTGAGCAAAAGTCGTTAAGTGATTACCGAAACTAGTCAAAAATGTCTGTGGGTGAGTACTGCAAATTAATTGAACATTTCTTTTGAGATTCTTTTTAAAAATTTTAGATTGTACGAAAAATCATTTACATTTTGTCAAGTTTGCGATTTAGAGACCCCGCCTGGTTCAACACTCAAATGTTTGCGAAAGTAAACGGGAATGAACATCTCATTTTAGACCTTAATATTTATATGTTTCAAGCTTACCCCTATAAAATTTACCCTCTAGTAAAGATCGATATCAAGAAAGTTCTACACACAAAAACAAGAAAGAAAGTCGGTCAAGCCCGACTATAATATACTCTTTACCTGTAAAGTGCTGCCCATCACCGTTGAGACCAGTGCTCGTTCATCCGATCTTTACCATTCCTTTGGCGGATCGATAAATAATCCTGATTACTAAATATGTCCTGAAGGTACGAACCTTCTATCTATAAAACTGTGGGAGATACGACGCTTTTTCCAAATTGCGGGGGCGGGAGGGGGCGTGGCAAAAATTGAAAATAAACTTGATCTGCCTGCAAGTATAAGAAACATGTGTCCCATACATGTCAAACCTCTATCTCTTACCATCTCTGAGATCTGTGCGTTTATATGGACTGTCATACGGACAGCTGCACAAGCTTATTATACTCTGTGTACTTCTGGTACAGAGTATAAAAACAACTGGAAGGCCACAAATATCAACCAACTGACCAACAGGATTCGCTTATTTATCCGGAAATACGACCCGAAGGTCGTACAGGCCGCCTGCGGAGACATTTTTCGGAAGCTACGTAGAGTGGCTGATAACGGCTCTTTCGACCAAATCCATTGATGCAATTCTTTTGTATATGTAGTCATAAATAAACTGTCAAATTTTCATAAAGATCCGTTGGGAATTGTGACTATGGCGGCATTTTAAAGTTTGTGCAGATTTTTAGTTGTCTCCCGTTACCTTGCTTTGATCTTGTGCAGTCTTGAACTCTCCACATTCTTTATTTTATTTAAATGAATGGGTTTCAAGTATAAACGAGAAGAGGAACGGCAGGCCAGTTTCAATGAAAATGGAGAAATATGGGGAAGGTGACATGACAAAACGCACACGGACATAAGGCCCATATGAAATATGTCAATCGTTACTTTGAAATATAACTCAGAAATTTTCTGGGCCTTATGTCCGGACATTAAGCCCATGGGCGTAAAGTCCGTACGTAAATTTAAATGACATCAAACACAAGGTGATGAATACAAAACTTGACCAATTTATGCTTTCCGTACTGATGGACTAGTTCCACAAGTGGATTTATATGTTCTTGTTATAAAAGAATTTTAAGCGTTTTTACAATTTGGCCATTAGTTAAGGGCAGGGGCCGTCAAAAAACACAATCCCATTTTGGCATTGGTGTGTGTGAGAGCAGCGAAAAAACTGATTCAATTGCGACGCAATTAAACAAGAGCCGAACACGCAGCGCAGCGACGCTTATACTATGTGTGAGCCGACTGCGCTTCTTTTGAGAGCTTCCCTAAGAAGCTATGCCTAGGTAGCGACGTGCCGGCCTCTGGATTAGGGTAATCTTCGGCCTGGCCGATCCGCACAGCTTTATCCGGCAGGCGATTTCAGACAGCATATTCGTTAACCGGCAGTCTGTAAGGGATAACCGTAAGTGCTGTCGATCCGCACACAGCCCGAAGGGCATAGCCGAGCTAGCTCCTTCTCAATCTCTTGACTTTTGTGCTTCTAATTTTCGCCAAATAGACAGTTTAAATGGCCCGAGGCGGTATCGCAGACATACACACTACCCGCTACATCACAATCGGCCAGATTACCAAAGACTGTACATGAAATGTCGTGCGTCCGCCAGTCGATTTTGGGACATCCTTCGGCTTGCACATTCTCTTAAAAGCCGCCCCATTTCTCGTAAAGAAGCTTTGAACTTATAAAGCTGCTCCTCTTCTTTGATGAGCAAGAGACACACCATTCATTTCGCATCCTGCAGGACCTCAAATTAAACTGGGCGAAAAGTCCGATGAAATGTGGGCAATATGTCCGAATTTAATGTGGACATAAGGCCCATAACATTTTTATACCCTTGCAGAGGGTATTATAAAATGGTCCGGATGTTTGTATCGCATAGAAGGAACCACATAAAGTATATATATATTCTTGATTAGCATGACGAACTGAGTTGATTTAGCCCTTTCCGTCTGTCCGTCTGTTTCTATGCTATCTCCTCCGTCAGTTTTAAAGCTATCTTCACCAAACTTTGCACGAAGGCTTTTGATACAAATACGCTGCTCATTTGTCGGAACCGGCCGGATCGGATGACCATAGCATATAGCTGTCATAGGAACGATCGGTCGAAAAACTAGTTTTAGTGAGAAAAATTTTTTTGTTTTCAATGGAAATATCCTCAAAATTGGCATGAATTTGTTTTATATGCACTTACACGACTCGATATCGGACATCTATATAGTATAGCTCCCAAAGAAAAGAAAGGTCGTAAAGGTAGTCTTATTTAGAAAATCCAACTGCAAGGATATACAAAGCTTCGGCCGAGCCGAAGGTAACTTTCCCCTATTTTTCCTACTATGAAGATGGAACAGTTTATCGAGGAAAATATTGCTTTGCTTTCAAGCACACATCTTAATAGGTCTTTTTTTGGTAACCATCCTGGAGGGTCCTCGCTTATAGCTTTCAAATGCCAATGTGGTTGAGCGGCATCTTTAAACTATAGCTATATATCTCATTGGTGGGCAGGAATGTCAACTGAATCCCCATGAATATTCCCGTGTTTTTCTGTCCACTTTGAGCAGCTACTTTAAAGGTTCCAAGGGTGATGCGAAAATCGGGTAAGTCTTTGACACTGAACTTCAGGTTCAGTCTACAGGTGCTCCTACCCTCTCTCCGGGTGGTGCCAGGCGTCTCCCTTAGGCTATTGATTTGGCAGTCTTCTTGGGGATTTAAAGCTACGAACTTATCCTCTGACCATATCCCTCTGCTGGTGGACGTTGTTTGTTGAAAAAATCAATCAAATTGCTGCACCATTGTTGGAGCCTAGTGTGTTTCAAGTTTGTAGCCATTGCGACGCATTTGGGTAAGAACATGTCACCCTCTTGATCTTGTTGGTTGGAAAGCTGCCTCTGCAGAGCATAGCCGTGTCCTACATTCTGTCATTGACCCGGACCAAAACCATGGATTTGCACTCTAGAATTGTAACCAAAGACTTAAACGACAGCCGCTCCGCCGTTCATTCATATAAGGCTGTTGTGGATGTGGTTGCTCTTGATCTAGTCTAGGGCTTTGCCCATGGACGTTGCCACCAGCCAGGAGAAGCGGGTCACAGTATTGCAATGTGCCTTTTTATAAGGAAGAGGTAAACGTAAGGATTTAGAAATTAAACCCTTAAAAAGCTCATGAATTTGATGCTGTAGATGGAGAAGTGGCCAAAGCACTCTCGGACATGGCAGTTTTCGTATTATGCCGGAAGCTAAACTTAGTTATTAACAATCCTAACAATGCGGACTCTTATCACCCTAATAGCCTCATCATTCTTACTTTTTTTAAGGTAGGCAGACCTTCTCCTGCTGACAAGGCTTTTGGATGTTAAGTCTATTAAGTCTTTCTGTAAGTTCGGATCCACAGCGTAGTTGGGCTGGTTCACTGGGTAGTTTACCATAAGCCGATGCCTTATAAAAAAGAAAATACTGTTCGGCCGTATTTTAGAATTCAAGGGATCGATCCATAGATTTATGCGTCTTTGGAGTCTACTTTTCTCTTTTTCAGAGACAGATCTTTCTCTGTTGAAGTCTCCCAAGTCTGCCTACAGTTGAGAGCAGGAATTTCTGCATGAATTTTTATCTGACGCTGGACTTCTCAGGAATAAAACAGCTGGGGTCATCCCGGACGGGGTCCGTACTTTACACCCAGCTTTGACTACACTTCAAATAAAATGTGAATGAACTAATAGATTGAATGAATGAGTATAAACGCGCTTTTGCGGTAAAAATAAGCACTGAACGAAATGCACAACTCTCCATTGAGTGCAATTAAAAGGCGCGAATGAATGAAATTCAATGCAGATTTAATGAACGATTTACATAGACAACGGCGACAAAACTATTTATAAAATTATCTTAACATGCGGGCAGCTGGCAGCAGGGCAATCCGTGGACAGAGTGGCTGGTCGTGGTTTCTGTCTCTTCGCTCTATCTTTCCCTTCCTCGGGTTTGCTAGAGTTTTTAAGTTTGAGTATTTTAATTGCGCCGTTTCCCATATCAGCTATGAAATAATTTGTTCTAGTCAACATAAATATAAAAAAAGAACGAAGACAAACTCCTCCAGTGGACTTGGGGCCAAACTGAAACTACAAAATCTGACTAATTAGATGTGCCCAACATTTGATTATTATTATTGTTATTATTATTATTGTGTCAGTGTACAAATTGATGGATGACCCCATGGCTGCGTATCTATTGGATAAGTGTCTCAGCCGCAGCATGCAGATGGATTGCACTTTTTCCCAGCTTCATTTGAGGCCCTGGGAAACTGTGCCACTTTGCTGTTTTTAGGTGGGCCTCCAACTTGAAGTCATGAGGCGTGCCTAGAGCACGCCCAATTGTTTCCACTGTTTGTTTGTGTTGAATTGTGTTTCTTTTCGATACGAAGACATTTTAAGTGGGCTGTACCAGTTGGCTACCCTGGACTAATCGTTGCAGCTCGAGAGGTCGAGAAGATAAATGCGTTGGCGTTCTGGGAAATTGCTAATGTGTCTTGGTTTGGTAATGTATTCCACTTTCACAGTAGTTTCGTGGGCTACGGTGCACTTAGGGAGACTTGATTTGGTGTCAAGTTATGCAGCAGAAGTTGAGTTAGAGGCGTAGACTAAACTGTCATGCTTATGTCGTGTACTGGACATGCATCGCTTAGGAAAGAAGATAGCTTTTAAACTGACGGAGGAGATAGCATAGAAACAGGCAGACTGTCGGACAGACGGACACACGGACGGAAAGACGGTCAGGGCTAAATCAACTCAGCTCGTTGTGCTGATCAAGAATATATATACTTTATGTGGTCGGAGATGATTCCTTCAATGCGTTGATTTTCATGGATGGATCTGCAGGTACAGCAGGTACATATCAGCATGTATGTTCTTTTTAAATAATTCAGCTTATTTCATTATTGTTAAATCGATACTTCTGAGAATTTAGATGAAGAACATTTTAACGAACTGTTTGTGTTTCAACATCATTGAGAAGATCATCACAGTTTTATGGAATATTTGTTTTGAGCAGCACCCAAAGCATTTCCGCAAAGCTGTCGGCATAAATTTTCACTGTGGATCTAAGAATGTGTCTCAGATTTGGATCCCAACCCACACACTTGCAAACAGAAACAAATCACGACACGGATACGCAACGTTTCATTTCATTCACGAAACTTGATCAACTGCTGGTTCTCTAGGTACTCCCACTTCTCCTTTAGGCAAATGATTATGAGGTGTATAATTAAAATTTTTACGTTCTTGTCCCTGGCCATGTAATTTAATTATGAAGACTCATTTGTAGCAGATGAACGTCTGGCGGCATCTAATGCGTTTTAGGATATTTTTAGAGACGCAAACAAGAAATCCCCCAGATGAGATTGTCTTGATTTATGCCAGCGAATTGTAGAGCAAGTAATTCGTGGAAAAAATTGAGACATAAAATGCAAAATGATAATGAAACAATTTGTCTTGTTTCATTTGCTATTGATTCAGCTCCTCTCGTCTGCTGCTGCACAATTAAGCACATGACATGCGAATTTGCGTAAACAACCCGAATCGAAAGTGGGCAGCTTCTACTATGCCGTCTGTGACGACATCATCATCGAGACCAATTGGGGCCCCTGGTCCACTTTTCTCCATGTCTGACGGCAGCGTTAATAGATTTCTTTATTGTCTGACGCTGCCAGCTGTCGATTTGTGGAATTCCTGGCAATACAAAGAAAACACAAGCCAAGAAGACAATGCAAATTAATTTGCGTAAATATTTACGAAAATATTAAATTAATATTTTAGGTGCGCCTGCATTTTGCCAGAACAAAGTATTGATCATGCATTGCATGGGATGACGAAGAAAGAGTAAAAAGTGACTCAGAAGACCAAATGTGAAACGGATTAATAGCATCAGTGGGAGGGAATTCTTTCGGACTAAATGTAATCCGAATGAAGCGTGAATAAGTTACGTCAGTTGGCGATAGGAATGGGATAAGGCAACGGGATTGAATGAATCAGAGAAGGTAATGCATTAGAAGTAGTTTTATATTTATTATATTTTACATGTAGATCTTTAGTTATAAAGGGTGATTTTTTAAGAGCTATAGGAAAATTTTAAAAAAAAAACACATAAAATTCAGAAAAATGCATGAAATCTTTATTTGAATCGATAGTACGGTTCATATAATTTAATGTTTGAAGATTATTTCATGCAAATGTTGACCGTGACTGCGCCTCAAATGGTCCATCCGCTTAGTCCAATTTTGGCATACTCTTTCCAACATTTCGGCCGGTATCTCACGAATAAATGCTTCAATGTTGTCTTCCAATGCGTCAATTGAAGCAGGCTTGTCTGTATAGACATGAGCTTTAACATACCCGCTAGGCTTACCGCACTGAAAAACAAAAGCTCGATTCAAACATAAATTAAATTGATGCGCCATTTTGTATTGAAATGAAAAATAATATCTAATTGGCGTTAAATCGCGCCTTATGGTCTCGATCTAGGCGGCCAATTGACCGGTCCCGAACGTGAAATAAAATGTTCACCGAACTCGCCTCTCAATAAGTCCATTGTTGCGCGTGCTGTGTGGCATGTGGCACCGTCTTGTTGAAACCACATGTCATGCAAGTCAAGCTCTTGCATTTTGGGCAAAAAAAGTTGGATATCATCTCACGGTAGCGCTCACCATTCACAGTTACGTTACGATTCGCATCATCTTTGAAGAAATACGGTCCAATGATGCCACCAGCCCATAAACCGCACCAAACTGTGACTTTTTCTGAATGCATTGGTAGCTCTTGCAATGCTTCTGGCTGATAATCACTCCAAAATCGACAATTCTGCTTATTTACGTACCCATTGAGCCAAAAATGAGCTTCGTCGCTGAACACAATTTTTCGGTAAAAAAGTGGATCTTCGGCCAACTTTCCAAGAGCCCATTCACCAAAAATTCTACGTTGCGGTAGGTCGTTCGACTTCAATTCTTGCACCAGCTGTATTTTGAAAGGCTTCACACCTAAATCCTTCCGCAAAATTTTCCACGTTGTTGAGTAACAGAAGCCCAATTGCTGCGAACGGCGACGAATCGATAATTGATGGTCATCATTAACACTGGCCGATACAGCTGCGATATTTTCTTCAGTTCGCATCTCTACGTAAGCGTGTTGGTGGTTTAATGTCAAACAATGTAAATTTGGTGCGAAATTTAGTCACAATAGCCCGAATAGCCGCTTCAGTGGGTCGATTAAACTGACCATAAAATGGAAGAAGCGCGCGATGAACTTTCTTAACAGAGCACGCATTTTGATAATAAAATTCAATAATTTGCAAGCGTTGTTCGTTTGTAAGACGATTCATGGTTAAATTATAGACCAAACTGAAGATGTTTGACAGTGAAACAAAACACGAAACGTGCGTGAGCTGTTTAAACCAGTGTTGCCAAAAAGATAATAGCTAAAAAATCACCCCTTAGCTGGATCATCTGATTACAATTGTAAAGATTAACAAATTAATAACATGATTAGGCCTTAAAAAATTTGCTTATGATAATGTTGGGGTATTGCAAAGCATCCATGATGAAAGCGGCAGGCGGTATCCAATTTTCTCCGTAAAGCAGACAGTGAAACAGGGGCCGGCAGCGCTGCTTCCACACACACGGTATAAACTGTTAAAGCTCCGCTGCGTTACGTGTTCGCGACGCAGTCGTTGCTACTGGAAAAGAGAGAAATTTTTGCGCTGCTCTCACACACACCAATGCAAAAAACTGAATGTATTTCTTGCCTGCCTCTGCACTGAAATGATAGCCGATAGTGATAGAGTTTAATGTTGTTTCCTCGGTTCTTTCATTAAGCAGCTCCGAATCGCGCTCCAGAGTCGTCCATGAGCATTTAATTTCTGATTCTGCGGTAACTGCCTCATTTGGAAGACAGGAGGTGAAAAATTCACGTAAAATAAAACTTTGCCACAACTCTAATGAGTCCGAGAACCTATTGAGCCATGTATTACATACATGTTTCTATATGTATGCACACTAAGATCGCAGTTTGGTGTCATTTCTGCGCCTAGACAACTGCATCAAGTGTGTGTATCGTTGTCCCCTCTGAGGTTTCGTATTACAAGTGGCAGTCAAAGCGAAATAAATCAAATAGTTCGAAAAAAACGATGCTAAGTGCAAAGCGTTACAAGATCAACATCATCATTATCAAGGCATCACGAGAGCTAGAAAGAGGCAGTGGTGTGGAGGAGACCGGGGGTACCACACGATGGCGTAATTAATGCGCCACTGATCCTCTGGGGTATCCCAATTGACATTTAACATCAACCTGTGGTTAGCTGCAATGGAATCATACTTGGCATACCCAGGCTCGTTACATAATTTAGAGCAATTTTTACACTGTCGCTTTGAATGTTTTGGAGCAACTGCGCAGAAAGATTCCCATTCCCGCTGCTTCACAGGGCGATAAAAATATGTACAAAAAGACACGCGCTCCACAGGGGACCGGGGACCAGGGAACAGGGGATGTGGCACGGGGATCATGATGGAGGCTGCAGCAGCCTTCCTTTTTTTTAGGTTCTCTTCTTTTTCACGGAAGACAACGTTGCCGTTGTCTATTTTTTGTCATGTGCTCCGTGCGCGTTTCCATTAAGAAAATAATTAAACATTCGTTATTGCCCTGAGCCCGAGGCAGACTGACTGACTGGCTGAATATTGGTATTGCAGCCAGAAGTGAAATCTGTTGAGCAGATGTCTTGCGGCTGCTGATTTTAAAAGAAGCGCATTAAATGCATTTCCAAACACCTTTTTCCAAATTTACTTATAAATAACATTCGGCTTCAGTTTCGTCCATGGGTTAACATTCCACATTTTGATCATGTCAACCGCAGAGACGGAACACAGCCCAAATGTGATCATAAAACAAAGATCATAAAAGTGTTTGTAGAATTTCTTTGATTGCCCTTTTGACACCCTCGACAACGGCGGGAGCAGGTAGTAAAAATTGTCTTCGCACTTCACACAACTCACCTTTGACTGCTTTCACTTCCTGATCACATCCAACAGAGATCTTTGTTTTGGTAATTTCTTTTTGGCATTTCCGTTGTCTTTCAATATGGACAGCACGTTCCCGAATCGTTTGAATTTTTAATTACTAATCCTTGGGCACATCCTACTTTTCGCAAGTTGTTTTCCTTTGTCCCTCGAGTGGCTTCGTCTCAGTTTTCAGGGCACTTCACTTCCGTTTGGTGCCGCGTGGGCGGAACTCTACCAAAATTTTATTGATTTTTTCTTAACTAAAATAACACTTAGGGATTTATACTTTAATGAGTTTTAAAGCAGGCCACTAAGTCAGCCCTTTTCATGCTGTAAAAATAACTCGAAAATGCCTAAACTAACCAAGTTCTGTTAAAGGAATTATGGTAAATGTTTAATAAAACTCAGGCAAATGCATTCTGTAAACATTTCCGTGGAAAGAGTTGAGCACCTGCAACAACCAGGCATGAATATTTTCATATTAAGTTTTGTTTAGAAATATCTGAATAACAATAATCATAATGCGTCTCTCCCTCTGCCGCTGGCTGCCAAACTTCCGGGCAAACGCCCCCTCCTAGAATGCGTGCCCCTTCCTTTGGGGTTAAATCATAAAAAGACGAAAATAATAAACAAAAATTTTCAATTGAACGTGAAGGAAAACTCGTAGTGCGCATAAAATGACTCAAAATGCCCCGAGGGAGGAATGAAAAAGAAACATTTTGGACTACGCGGAATTCTAATGAAAATAACTGAGTAAATAGGAGCACACGTCCGTAAGGGAACAAAATTAAGACATAAATAAAGCATTGCACGCAATATTCCTGCAAACAAATGTTGCAAGCCTCTCGCATAAATATACAAAAGAGTTGCAAGTCAAGTTGGAGGAGGAGGAGGAGGAGGACGAGCGAGAGTCAGTGGGGAAGGTCTTGTCAAGCAATCGATAGACATTAAAACAATTACAGGCAAATATATTCCATTTGCTATTGCTTGACAAAAGACTAGGTTTTCCATTGGTGGTACATTCGCTTTTGATATAAATACAAGTAAAACTGATGTTATTGAAGAATTTTATATATAGGTACAACGAGAGCTTAAGTGAAAGCCCAGCCCGATGTCGATATACCCGTTACTTAGAGGAAAAATGTTTCATAGCCTCCACACATATCAATTACATATTAACATTAGGTTAGTTAAGTGCTGACACCAAATATATGACAGAACAAATCTGATCTTTCTGAATTTGACAGATTACACATCGCTCACTTACTTCAACACAATCATAACTCAAAATAATTCATTTTGAGAAAATCAAGATTAAAGTGCTCCATGAATTTTGCATACCAAAAATAGTTTTTTTAGTTTTAAGTCAATATACCCTCTAGTACGGCTGGGGTCACAGTATTTGAGTCAACCCAGCGTTGCTCTTTGTACGGTGATGCGTCGTGACGACAACGATTGTCGCTTTTCTGCATGGCATTTCGTCTATCGAGCGTCGCTCATATCGGTTCCTGCATGGCATTGCGTCGACCTAGCGTGCCTGGAGAGTCGTTAAAGTATTGAGCGGACATCACCTTGCAAAATTTCTTCATTCAAATAGATAATTATCAAAAAAAAAATGATGAACCTAACCGAAAACCACAAATGAAACGACCCGGTTCCGTTCATAAATTAATAATTAATAGTTATTAATAGTTAACTTCGGCTCGGCCGAAGTTTTGTATATCCTTGCAGCCTCCATTGAAAACAAAAAAGTTTTTCTAACTATGACCACTTTTTCGGACCTTACTTTTTCAACGTTTACGCGTTATTTATTCCCCATAGTCTTATTTTATTATGTGATCTTGTTTAAGGTGAATCACTAAAGCAATGCATGCCAAACTGACCTTACAGAACAACAGTCAAGAGAGAACCATCCAAATAATTAACCTGTCAACGCCATAGAACAATCAGCGCGTACAGCAAATGGCGCCCTCGAAGAAAATTTAGTGGCTGTAGAAGGGGTAGAAATTGCTGTCGTTGCTCCACTTTATTCTAACTAGGCGAGGCGAGGTTAGGTAGGCAGTTGTGTGCCTACAGATTTACGACAGACCCGAACCCAATTGCAATCCTCAGCCCAGTGTACCACGTGGAGCGTGGAGGCGAAGACAACAACTTGACATTTATGTGCAGGCAAATGCATTTCTACAAGTACGAGTACGAGTGCATTTCAAGATCATTTGAGTCCACACACACACACACACACACACTTGCCCCTGGAGAGGCACACTCAAAAGATCAACCCTCTTGTTGCTCTTCCATTTATGGACTACGAAATGTGCAATTTCTCTGAGGCTGCGTCTGATTTTTTACGAGTTTTCCATAGGTCCCAAATGTGCACTGCATCTGTCTTGGCCCAGTCCCAGTCCACTTAGGAATTCCGCAGACAGACCACATGGAGTCGCTCTGGAGTCACTTTTTTGCCACTTCAGTTTTTAGTCTTTGGCAAAAGTGAGAATGTGTTCGCTTAATTGTCCTCCGCTTTCAGAATGTGCTGGAAAATGTTTAATATATGTACATACCTCAGATGTTGGCCTTCTTTGATGCTACCCAGCAGTTCCTGTATTTCCCTTAATGTGTCGTTTTTGTTGATGGCTTTTATGATGGTTTTCTATTTTGGTTCGGACCACGAGCATTGATGACATTTTCTGCTTGTTTACAACTCGAGCCAGGGCACCATGGCGAATTTTTGTTGGACAATAGGAATACATATAGAAGATAGAAGAAACTTCGATTGAAGCGGGTTTATTGTGGATTAGAGAGGGCGACTCTAGGTAAATGAGCTATTGTTATTAATTGACTTCGTTAATTGTTTAGAAGAAGTACAAAGAAGCTGTCCGAACATTTATTCATATTCACAGCTTCTTTGTACTTCTGTGAATATGAATAAATGTTCGGACAGCTTCTTGTTGCCAATTTATCACCTGTGCGTGAAAATTGAATGTAAAATATGAAAACTAAAGGCAAAACGTATGTAGAATGTGAATTCTGAAACAAATTGTGTGTTAGTTTTTTTTTCACAAGTACTAGTTTTCTACCGATCGTTCCTATGGCAGCTATATGCTACAGTCATCCGATTTTGACCAAATTGTAGAATTGTGCGGGAGCATATAAAACAAATACATGCCAATTTTAAAGACATTTCCATTGAAAACAAAAAAGCTTTTCTAACTAAGACTACTTTTCGGACACTACTTTTCTATGACAACTATACTATATAGATATCCGATTTCGACAAAATTTGCTGGAATCATGGAATAGTATAGTAAACTAAGGAATGCGAAGTTTGGAGGCGTTTCCATTGAAAACAAAAAAGTTTTTCTCACCAAAACTAGTTTTTCGACAAATCGTTCCTATGACAGCTATATGCTATAGTCATCTGATCCGGCCGGTTCCGACAAATTTGTAGCGTATTTGTACCAAAAGACTTCGTGCAAATTTTGGTGAAGATAGCTTTAAAACTGACGGAGGAGATAGCATAGAAACAGACAGACGGACGGACGGACAGGGCTAAATCAACTCAGCTCGTCATGCTGATCAAGAATATATATATTTTATATGGTCGGAGATGCTTTCTTCTGTGCGTTACAAAGATCCGGACAATTTTATAATACCCTCTGCAAGGGTATAAAGACCTAACCAAAGTGCCCGTGAATTGTGGAGTATAAACTAACTTTCTGACAATTTCTGACATAAAGTAAATATGCAGAGTTTGACCTTAAAGTGGAGGTGTCCCAGAAATCTCTTCCAACCAAATTCCAACCCAAAACCAATTCTCGGTGTCCTAGAAATCTTATTTTGTTAAGAGATTTAGAGAAACCAACCCAATCCAATACACAAACCAATCAATGCGACTTCGCTAACCTACGCAAACTTAGCGAACTTAGCAAAGACACAAACAGGGCTGGAGAGTCTGAAACCATCAATATAGCTATGAACAAAATCTGTTATCAATTATTTGCGAGCGACGCAGCCCTGTTTTTGTAGTTGGAACATTATCTTATACACACACCCTTCAAAACTAGACTTTCTAATAAGAAAATGAAACCTCTTTTGTCTTGTCCATGCTTCTGGTATAGCAAGAACTGGGATGATTTTGTTAGCGCAAACCTTATTGACCGAAGCCAAGAGCTAATTCTTCTTCAGATTTCCAGACTGTGTGTTTGTACAGCTGCGTTTTCATTAAAAAGTTTTTTCTGGACGTGCGGCTTTATCGGTGCGATCCGCCCCTTCGACCAACCGCCACGTAGCCAGCAAAACCCGGATAGTCGACTTGGACCACCAGATCGCGCTCCGTTTTCCATGTTCAAATTTGCAGCAGAGCGCTCAGAAATGCTCAGCAGGATGAGCACAGAGAAAAAAGGAAATTTTAAAATAAAAACCTTTGCAAGATGTATTTGAAAAAAGGTTGCAGAAAAGCGCTCAAAATGTTCGAACATTCAAGGCAAAAAGTTCAAAATGATTATCGTCGAATATAGTGAACAGCACATCAACATTAAATCAAGTGGGACGTCCATGTGTGTCATACAACGATGGTGGATCACGACTGAATTGGAAATTGGCATCTAAACTGGCAGACAAGCAAGAAAACAACACAAATCTTCTTGTGCATGTGGCAGCACTTTCGGCGGAAAAGTCGGATAGAAAAGAAAAGGCACTTGTGTTGAGAACGACTTTGTGCAATTCTCATGAGCCGGAAAAACTTTGTTCTGTACCAATACCTCTAGTTCCGGATGGGGCAGTAGCATTTTTATTCGAAAATTCTTTGACTAAAAGACCATACAACAACATTCGGGAGTTAAATAAAAGTCGATCTTGTGATTTGTATCCAAGTTACAACAGAGTCAGAGAAGCAAAGCATAAATGCAGGCCCCATGGAATCACTATAACCGAAACATCAGCTGAAGTCTCTATACAAATCCTATTGGATCACACTGTTGGCCGCATCATCCTTTTCCAAGAAGAAGTATTCAAGCAGAATCAAAATATTACAAAAGTGTAAAGCTAATTGCAATTTATGGATTCGACGATAAACAGAGATATATTCATGGCAAACCACAATCTATTGATCAATCCTTATTCGTCACTACCACGATACCACTGAAATTAATTGATGATCTTAATACTATTTTGTGGTAAAATCGAGCCACTCGGTCTATTAGGTTTTGTAGGCCCCTTAAGCTAAAATTTGTTAAGGAAGCAAGGAACATATTCTTTAATCCAAGTCCATTTCTATTGGCCCATTCTGCAATTGATTTCAGTTCAGAGTTCGTTATATCTACACACTCATTAATTTTACATAAAGGACAACTGATATACAATTGGAAGTCATATGAACATTACATTTAGACAGGATACTTGGGAGATCATTCACATACATCGAAAACAATAATGGACCTAAAACTGAGCCTTGAGGAACACCACGTGTTATAGATAACAACGACAATACACTGAGGGAGGATACGACAGCTTGGCGCCTGTTAGATATGTAAGATCTAAATAAAATTGATGCAGCTTTTGAGAAACCAAACAATTTGCTTAACTTAGTGCATAATATACTATTATGATTGCCAGTGTCTAATGCTTTGCTGTATCGAATGTCTTCTGACACTTTTAGTAGTGTAGTGATACAGCTTCGATTTTTCCTAAATCCTGACTGATTCTGGATTAAGTAGTTGTGCGAGCCAAGGTAATTATTTATTTGGCTAGCTGCAAGGGATTCGAAAACTTTCGATAAGTATGGCAATAAGGGTACAAAGGGTAAAAGGATGCAAAGAAGCTGCGAATATAAATGTTAAGGTATTAACTAAATCTCTTTTCCACATTGAGCCAGTTTTCAAGTCAGGTTAGTTGTCTCAATTTTTAGGTCGAAAGGTTTGCAGGGAAACGCAACCTCTTCTCTCCTCTTCGTTTTCATTTCTGCTTGGCTATTTTTACCATACATGATGGGAATTTTGAATACTATTCTTAAGGTCAAGAAAATAAACATGTTTCTGTTCTCAGGGTCTGGGGAATAAATATCAAAAATAATCCTCATAAACGTTTCCTTCAACAAATGACAAGCGAACATGGAAATCATACGCCAGGCAGCAATCGGCAGACAAATTCAAACTTTGACACTGATAAGACACGAGGAATACTAAACTGAGAGTTCACCATTGTCCACAGCTCCTTACCTATCGGAACTCATCAAATATGCGCGACGAGCACAAGAACGAGTGGGATGAGGGAAGGGATTGCTTGGGAATGGGAATCGAAATGCATGGTGGATGGATATTTTGATCATGCGAAAAGCGCACGCAAAAGAAAAACATGCGCAGGTACAACCAACCACAAGAACAACAACTGCGGCAGCAGCAACAACAACATTGCTGGAAAAGTGTGTTTGCCCTGTGGAGAGTTTTCCCTTGTGCGCTTGTGAGTGGGTGCAATATGGCAACCATATTTAAACACTGATCCCGCATGCATGCGTGTGCGAGGGAGAGCAAATGTTTTTATGCTGCTCTTCGGTTCTGCCTCGCACGTTGATGGAATTGAAGAAGCGGCTTGCGCATGGGCATGGAAAGTAAAAACCAAAACCAAATTGACGGAGGGATTCTCTATGCCGACGCGATGCAGAGGCAGAGGCCGTTGCGACGCCGCCAACTCAAGTGTTTTGTTCTCGTTGAAGTTTTAGAATTTATTCCGTTTCGGGATGTCAATGCAGACGCACGCACTGCACGCGAAGTGACCGTTACAATTTGAAAACAGAATTTATTTGGCGCGATTGCAATCATTCATATAAGTGGAACATATATCAAACATTTGGCGGTTGTTTATGTTTTTTTGGTTGAATTTGTGGGACTTTGGCGCGTGCGCAGCCGCAGTTAGTGAAAGTGCAAAAATGCAACACACAAAACAAAGTTATAAATTGTGAAGAGACATTGTGAAAGTTATTGTTTGCATATTGGCGGCAAGCCAAACCATATTTCGTTTCTTTCATATAAACATTATTAACAAAACGAAAGGAAAATGTTTGTAACTGTGGATAATACAAACACATTCTTCTCAGGTAAACAAATAAGAAGATTTTAAAACAATCAACTTAAAAAAATCAATTTAAAAGCCCCCAAAAATCTTCACAAATAACTCACAGGAAGCGTTCAGATTTGATTTTAACTAAAACATCTCCTCTTTACCTTCACTTGGAGAATATGTATATCTTTGCACCATTTTTGATAGCATTAAATGATACAAAATATTTCTTGATTCATCAACCATCTGACAGCTGAAACTGGATACTTTCACTTCCCCCATTTCAACCACCGAAATTCTCTTTTGCCTTCCCCACAGATAATCCCTATTATTTCTGCAATGATGCCAAATCGCCACGCACGCCGGACTCTCAAACGTCCAGCAAAGGCTTTTCGATCTTCAAACGCCGCAACTCTAAAGGCGGCAGCAGTCCACGACCCCTGGTCGTGGCCAATCCAGAACAGATGCGTCTTATTACATCCGCTAATCTGGATACAACAGCCACCATGGCATTTGGCAGTCCACGGGGTAGCTTCAACTCCCTGGGCGGCTTTTCGCAAGTAAGTGAATCGACAAATTTCTAATTTATCTGCAAATCTTCAACTTCCTGTTACGCCTTCTTCCGCTTTCCAACATCTCCACCTCCCCCCAGCAATCGTTTGAACTGCAACCGCTGATGTATCGCCAGCGCTCGTCCAATTCACACTCGGAATCGTTTCGCGAACGGCTCGGCTCCTGTAATGAAACGCATAGCTCCCAATGCCCTGGAGGCGGTGGCAACGAGCACGACGAGGTCTTTAATCCACTGACATCGCCAACAAGGTGAGTGATCTGGGGCGTTGACAGGATGTGTTTGCTGGCTGGTGCAGCTGTTGACAGTTTGCCTCCCCTCGATTGAGTGTGCTAAACGTGGCCTTCTGGTTTGGTTTTTGTTTTTTTTTGCAGCAAATCCCAACGCCATCACACACTGCCAAGTGGCGGAGCGCGTCGTCACTCATTTGGCAACTGGGCACAACAGGGACAGGCGCAGGGTGAGCGTCGTCAGCATAACACATCATCGATTGGCCTGGGCTCACCGGATGAAGTGCCCAGCATGATGGCTCCACGTCCGCCCATACTTTCGCCAAACAAATTTCGAGGCATTTCGCATCGGAGAAGAGGTGAGTGAGAAATTCTCTATGTAGTGCATTTACCTATCTCCAGGCCTTGGCTTGAATAAGGCAATCCTTACCGAAAAAGGAAACACCTTGATAAAAGAAAGAAAAAGTATCGAAAGATTAAAATGTAGTTTCAGTTTTTGAAAACTTTCTGTCCCTAGAATCTCCAGCTACAATACGTCCACTAGTCTATAGAATCTTACATATTTTTACATTATCATTTTTGCAAATTTCATGCGAACCAGATTTGGTCTTTTAATCGAAGAGCAGAGCATGAGCAGTTTGTCTGTCCTCACACAGAGAAAAAAAAGGATATGCAAAAATATCCATTGGATGATTTCCCGTATCCATTTGAACTGGATATGTCTTTGATATCCTTTTTTCATCCAATGGAACTATAAAATCTTCCAAAGAATATGAAAAATGATCATCCCTTGGATGATTTTTCAGCTTTGTTGGATGATAAAAGGATACTAAAAAAATATCCAGTCCAAATGGATATTTTTTTTTTTCTGTGCAGTAGTCCAAACCTGCCCTGTAATGGCTCCGTTATGGATGCGCTTTTGCGCCTCAAGTTCTCCATAACTGCCTTGCCATTTCTGGTTTGCTTTGAGTTCGAAGTAGTCTCGCTTTGCCAAAGTTGTTTGTAGCGTCTCGAGACTAACTTCAAATTTCCATTTACTTTAATTCCATTAACTTAAAGGAAAAACGTTTTTATCAATAACTCTTTCAGAATTCATCAAATTCGGTAACGAAAACAGGCCTTATTAATCATAAAAATGGAATTTTTACTAGAACTGGGAATTTTAAGAACAGACTTGCTTTAAAAAAAACTTCAGATTTTCGACCGGTTGGTCATTCGACCGGTGGGTCATTTCAAAAGTATATTTTCGTTGTAACTGTGTGTAATTATGAAATAACACCTATTAAGATTGTTTAGGGATATGAAAACCCTTTTTGAACTACAGTCGACCTTCTATATAGCCAATAATCAAGGGGACTTCGTTATATAGAAAATTCGTAATATAGAACTGCTTTAAATCCGATTGCAATTCGCTATAAGAAAAACTTTGTTGTACAGAAGTTCGCAATAGAGAAGTTCGACTGTATATTAAAATCTGTATATAAAACTCTTAAAATAGGTTCATTATATTATTTTTTGAAGCCTAATAAATTCTAAAGTCATTCTTGAATCAAAAAAGAGTACTTAAGAGTACTTAGCCCACAAAATTCAAAAGCTATTCTCAATTTATTAAGACCAAAGTGTTTTTATTTAAATTCACAAATTCATCATCACTCCAGAGAAAATGTTTTAAAACCATTTTAGAAATATAGATAGAGTATTTTTGAATGATTCATTGTTTTCTTTTTTGTAATCTTAGACCTGTGATACTAGCAAGATCACTAGTTACAAGATCTAGTAGTTGAAAATGGAATACAGTATTGACCTAGTTTGTTGTTTTGGTTGAAAGTTGACTTCTCTATATTATCTTTTGCACTCACCCAGCGAGCAATACGTGCGTGATCTGGCACTTTTCTGAAGCTTTTTTATGAGCATTCACCGTCATAATGTGCTCGAAAAAGAGGCCGGAATGATCGATGTTTTCTTTGAAAACGGACGCACTTTATGTGTAAGATTTCTGAGTCTAATTTGCCTCTTTTCTAAAACAGATATACAACCAAAACAAAATTTTCGATTTCCTGCCTTCTTCAAATCCGAAAGTGATTTTTATGAGCCCATGCTCAAATTTTGGTTTTTACTACAAAATCACTCTTAAGCTCGGCTCTTTTCAGACACATAATTTAGACCGCTCCGAACTTTGCTTGCAGGGCAGTTAGATGATCTTAGATGATTATTCCGAGCCAACCAGTGGAGTCCGCAAGGTACTCCATTAGAACTCCCAGTACGGTGCGCTAAGCCTCCTAGGAATTCTCCGAAAAGTGCCCTAAAGGAGCATGTTTGCCAGTGAAAAAGAACCTTTCAATATTTATGAAAAAGTATGCCTAAAGGACTCCTTAATTAAGTGATTTCGGCGTCCGAGAATGCTCATTCAGACTGCATTTTCACTTCTGTTTCGGAGCGCTCCGTAAACGCTCCTTCGAAGAGCTGCTTTGGGAGTCCCTTTCACTCCTGCTTCGGAGCGCTCCGCATATGGTTGGCAGGGTTTGATATTGTCTTTTGAATGTAGTTTCTTATGCAGAATAATTCCGCGTTATTTCAGATTACTTCTAAATTCTTGACCTTTGGCCTAGTCTATTTCATGTTCGAGTATAATACAAGTATAAGAATTGACAGTAGAATGCTGACCACTGATTTAATTGATGTCTTCTATGTATTGTACCCTACATTATGCTAAACATTGACAGAGACAAAGTGTTTGGCACATACAAATGCACTCCCTGCCCTTATTTTGTGTTCGCATTTTTGCACTTTGGCGGCCGTCATTCCCATACCCACCTCCCATCCTCAATACTGGCTGTTGTACATCACGTTTGCATATTAAGCGTCTGCTCCTCTGTTTTGCTTCTGTGCCTGGCAGGCGCCATGGATCTGAATTCTCTTGCTGTCCCCCCTCCCTCCCGCTTCATCAACGCTTCAAGCCACTTTTGCATTTAACAACATTTAAATGTTTACGCAAGTGATAATTGTAATCGCTTGTTGTTGTCGCCAGTGTGTCGTCCGGGCAGTTGAGTTTTGTTTTTGTTTTGTTTTGCGGCGTAATGAGGCAACGCACGCCTTCTTAACTGACATTTGTGGTTGAGTTGACATTGACAGTCAGCACCGTCGCCGCCGCATCATGATATATGCCACTGAAATGGGGAGCTGCATGACTGATCATAGTAGCTAAAGCATAGACTCCAGAAACTGTCAGCAGTCACGCGTTGTTATGGTTTATGATCCGTTGAGGACTTCCTTTTAGTGATTTTTAATGTATTTCTTATGATAACCATAAATTTTTGTTAGGCTTTGATTCGAATTAAGACTTTTAATTAGGAATATGGGGCTTAGGCTCAGACAGGTTTAGACTGGTTCGTTTTCAGTAATTTTCAATCAAAACGGATGTATAGGCCTATATCTCAAGTCTGTTGATTGGTTGGAAAAGGGTTTAAGATTAGCTCAAAAGAGGTTCATTATGAAAACGCAAAAGTACTGAAACTCAAAGATAGTTTATGAACTCTGTTGAAATTTTAAAAGGTTTATAAAAACTGCTCTATATTTATTCGAGTATAGAGAAATAAAAAGGAAGAGTTTCTGAAAGAATTATTTTAAAATAAACTTTAGTATCTGATCCGACGAGTATTTAGCTGGATATGAATTAAAGTCTTTTTCCAACAGGTTTCCCATTTGTTTTCGGTCCACTTACATACAATTCCTTTTCATAACTTGGCAAAAATTCATTTCACTCATAGGTGACATACTTTTCTCACTATTCCCTCCCACCAAGAACGTCGTTCCATGCATATCCATATTAAACTAGGCAGTTCCACTTTATCACAATTGAGCACACAGCGGGACAAGTGATTAACCCAAAACACCCACAAAATACTTGAATTTTAACACCTAAATTTATGGCAAACTTTCAGTGGTTCGCCATATTTGTGAATGCATTTGACCTGACTGATTTACAATTTTTTTTTGTTTTTCCAATTTTCAACTAACCAAACTACCATATGCTAATGAGACCAACATGGGCACGAGTGTGGCTGTGTGTGTGTGCGAGTGTGCGTGTGTGGGGCACACATTTCCGCTTTTTCAATAACAGCAACCATAACAATTGCAATTGCAGTTTCTTGTTATTATGCTGGGCAACATGGCGGATGGTGATGTGTTGGGCGGCCAGCCTTTGGATGGGTGTGGCCACATGACAAGCATAAATTGAAAAACTGCAATTTTCCAAACGGAACTTTGCATAATTGATGGCAGGCTGGCTGTGTCGTTGGCACGGAAGCATAAAAGGGAACTCCTCCTCCAACTGACCAAAGTGTTTTGCATATGGCGCGTGCCAGTCAAGCGATTGGCCAAATTTGGCCTCCCCCATCCATTTGGTATTCACAAATTGGCAGCACAAACTGTGAATACATCAAAGCACCACAAAAATGGTTGTTTACTTAGCCAGCTACTTCATCAAGGGGGGAAGTCTATTAAAACTCTTTTGTATATGGCAATATGCCATTTATCAATTTTTACACAGCTTTAAATGCGCTGCCTGCGTTGGTGGGGGGCGGTGGAATGTAGCAGGTGATTTGGGGTCAAACGTCAGAGGGGAAACACAATCCGAAACAGACTTCGACTGCACTTGTTTATGCGTTCCCTTGCAGCCCTCCCGTTTGGCATGCGCTTCTGTTTTCAATTCTGCGTAACATCTGCTCAGTAAGAAGTCTCCTTCAACTGTTGTGGGTTCAATACACTTCTAGGCTATCTGGAGTCACTGATCGCCGTCTTAATGCTTTAAGTTTCTGCATATTAATCAATCAATCAACGAATCCTATTTAGGGACCAGAGCTAAAGTTTATTCATGTTTTTGTTTGGTGGTTAGCAAACACTTGTTGCATTCATAAATATTTTTTGGTGACTAAATTAACATAATTTTGGGTAGGATAATCTGTACATTAAACACAAGAAATGCTTAAATTTTGTTCACGTACCATTTGAGGTTTCCTTGTCTCTGGTTGGTGGTTTGTTGAGGCAGGAAGGCATATAAAAAAGATGATTCTAATAGAAAACAAACAACAATTGTTTTAAGGAACAAACGGAGTTGACACACTTACAGCTGAGATTTTATGGCTGAAGTGCCTCCAGCCTTTGCCCTTAGGAGCACAATTGTTTTAGTAAAGCACATAAAATCCAGTCATGACCTATTGACTTTTGAGTCGCTTGAACCGGGCCTTAAAGCGAATCCCTCAAGCAAGTGGCCAATACCCAAACCTTAATTCTGCTATCAGGAACAATCAAAAATTCGATGAAACCCGACTGTAATACGAGGTGTGTTCAAAGGAAAAGGTGAATTTGGAATTTTTTTGAAAAGTACTTATGGCTTAGCGGCTAGTGTGCGCGACCGCTGTGCAAGAGGTCGTGGGCTCGATCCCGCCTCGGAAGATCAAATGAAAAGTTTTTTCTTTGAATAAACTTTACACCCGGTCTCCCCTCTCTGCTGTTGGCGCCAGCTTTGTAGTAATTAGCCATGGAAAGCTTCTCAAACTGCTGTTCGGATTCGGCGTTAAACTGTAGGTCCCTTTCTCTTGCGCGAAAATTAGAAGCGCACAAGCCAAGAGATTGAGAGAAGCTCGTCTTTGGCCCTTTGGGGCTGAGTCAGCTTGACATTTTACTTTACTTACTTATTTATTCATCAATATCCATTTTGTCGCCTTCAAAGTAATCGCCCTCGGATATAAAACACTTGTGCCACCGCTCTTTCGGCTGTGGCTCGTCGGACGGGGAGGATCTTTTGCTCAAAAACGTAACTGACTATCACACAATAAGAATGTGTTGACCTTGCTTCGAAAGATGTTAAACCGAACTAGGAGATACGATTGGGTTTAATGTTATCTCAAATACCCGTCCTACCATGGTAGCAATAGTTCTATCCTTTCATGCTAACCCTAATACAACACCGATGCTAACACCATTTCCTTTCTCTAGTTAAGCTTGTCCATATTTATAATTTGTTTAATAACAACAATAGTTCACAAACTTGGCATGTATGGCTATGATAGTAACGCTAGGATAAGGATGTATCAAATCAAATAACAATTTCAATTCAATTAAGGTTTGGAAACAAAGGATAGGGCTTAATTACTAGGCTTTAATGAATGCTTGTATGAATGCATATGGTAGTTATAGATCCCATACATAAAATTAAATAGAGCTATAAATCAATAATTCAATTTGCGATAAAGCATAACCATTGAGCAGATGTTTGCATAACCATTGGTGTCCGCAGAAAGCCAACAAGTGTAAGGCGTGTTACTCTGGTCATAGTCGGATGGCCCAGGAATATTCACCCGGATTTGATTTTTTTGCACCTCTGCGGATGCTGTTTGATGAGGCCTTTTCCTTGATGTAACTTTTTCGCTTTTTTCGCCATAACCAAACGGATTCTGGTAACTCGGTAATCTTTTTTTCACCTGCTCATTATCCGAACAGCTTATGGTTAATTTAGGCTTAATCTCATCCAGAGTACTCAAAGAGCTCAATACTGTACAAACTTATGTGTGTGAGCTACTTCAATTGATCGGCCTCAGAACAATTCCTCACAGCAGTTAAAGCTGTTCTTTATAATCGTCTGACAGCTCAGATTGTGTATCCAGGCTGAATGTGTGCGTGATTGAGGGTTGGGTGTAAGAATGATGATGGATGAGTCAGGTTAGATTAGAGCTGGGTTAGTTTCGTATTGTCCACGGGTGGGTTTATCTATACGATCCCGCCCAGAGGTCTTTTCTGGTACCACAGGCGACTCTCTGCCCTTTTGTCAAGCCCTTAGGGGTGTTGGGGACATAAGCTGGCTGCAGTTTACTGCAGTTTGATCACTGATCAATGATTGTAAGCCGCTTCCTGCGGAAGAGGAAGGAATAGTCCTCGCTCCCACCAGTGAGAAAACCACGACCATGAATCGTGGTGTATACTGTTCCATCTGTGAGTTGACGTTTGTCAGCCTACGCTCTATTCCTAACAGCTTTGTTCAATGTTATCCGTGGGTCCGAAACTGCTTTGGAATTTAAATTGGGTGTCCTAGCAGACACGGAGCTTGACCGGAAGCTTAATTCTGGTACCGCGGGAGCCAGAACCCGCGGAACTTGGTCCGTCTGGCTGTGATGCGGACCCTCGGGGAGTATCGCGGAGGCTGTGGTTTAACACCCAAATGCGGGTAGAGTCACTTAGGGGCTCGACGTGGAGTTGCGTTTCAATCGGGTGCCGTGACCCAGAGATCGGAAGAGGTATAGGTAGGCCTCGCTCCTCACCAAGGAGGGAGTCAAGACCATGCAGAAGTGGCTTTGGGGCTTCTTATGAAGTTTCACTGTTTACGTTGGTTGAAGTTTCATCCCTGTGCTTGGCACCGTGGGATTAAGCCATCATGGCAGGTACTCACGTTAAATCCCCATTGACTTTAATGTACTTTATAATGTTAAAATTGGGAGTACTTTGTCTTTTATCACGTGGATTTAACAAGCTTTAAACCTTCTTGGTCTGATAGCAAACGGAAATATACAAAATCACGACGAGAAGTTGGCTACGCTTGCTCTCTCATAGTTACCCTCTAGTACTGCCGACTGTGACTGTCGTCGACCCACCCTTACACCCCTTACAATGAGTTCGACTGACGTATTTTGCTAGGCGATGTCCGCTCAATACGTTAACGACTCTCCAGGCACGCTAGGTCGACGCAATGCCATGCAGGAACCGACATGAGCGACGCTCGATAGACGAAATGCCATGCAGAAAAGCGACAATCGTTGTCGTCGCGACGCATCACCGTACAAAGAGCAACGCTGGGTTGACGCAAATACTGTGACTGATCCCAGCCGTACTAGAGGGTATGTTTAAATCAGAGGCAGGCAAACAATACATTCACATTTTTGCATTGGTGTGTGTGAGAACAGCGCAAAAATTGCTCTCAATTTCAATTAGCAACGACTGCGTCGCTGAGCAGCAAATCCGGCAACGCAGCTGCGCTTGTACAGCTTATACTGTGTCTGTGGGAGCAGCGCAGCTTTGAGATTTTTCGTATGCACACGAGATAGGAATATGCCTGCCCCTGTTATAAATACACCCTTTTATCGAATGTGTTATCGATAGCTACCCAGCGTTGATCAACTAATGATATGCGTATTCATGCCACTGTTCCATATATTTCCGACTTTCTGACTTGGTTGTTGATGCTGACCAAGAATATATATATTTATTTGTATATTCTCTTAGAGTATTCTCTTTTTATGACCCAAACCCAGGAAGCATCCAAGTGTGCCCAAGGTTTTGTTCTAGTCTTAATTTTTTTCATTTAAAGATCAAAAGAAGTTTCTTTGAAATTCTAAGCTATGAATCTGGATTGAAACCATAACCTTTGTTTGACGAAAGGTACCAAGATAGCAGAACTAAAAACATCTGGAGAACAAAGTCAGCAATCTATCAATTATCCTGCGCGGCATGTCGCCCCCTTTCTCTAATCCACATCAATTTATATGCCAAGAAAAATAATTCTTGGCACATTTAAATTTATTATCCTATTTTATTTATTTTTTTTTTAATTCAACTGTTGCCCTTGTCTGCAGTTTCTGTCACTGCCATTTAAATCAAAATACAAATTGTTATTTGCTTATCATTTTGCAAATGGCAATTCCTAACTGTTTGGCCGGGCCATTTTTAGACAGCAGCGCTGTAAAGCCTAGCAAAACAATCGAATTCTGCGGATCACTTAAAATGCCATAATTCTGTTTATAGCGCTGCCTGGATTAAAAATGGACAACGCGTTCATTAAACGTCACGGGCACGTACAACAACAACAGCAACCATCGGCAGCGTTGACTTTTATTATTTTATAATCTCTCTCTCACTCACTTGATTCCCTCTCTTCGATAACTCATTATTATTCTGGGCATTCAAATGGAGGAGGGCCCGAAGCCAAGTCAAGACGATAGCTTTTGCCAGTCGAAGTTGAAGGACTGTGGCAACTTGACGTTGAAACGTTGCGCATGCGCAGTGAAAAGTGGAAAAAACATTATCCGAGTTCTATAATGAGTTCTTTTTGAAGTGCAGCAGAAAAGCGATCATTATGTTGTTGAAAATGGAAGATATTGAAATGGAAACGTTCTGTTGCGGTGAGTTACCCCTTGGAAACCAATTAGGAAGCCAGGCACACAGCCCAAGCGGGGAAACTACAAACGAATTTCTACTGTGAGCCACTTAAAATGCCCAGCAGAGAAAGGGTTTCATTAAAGGATTTGAAAAGTGTAATTTCCATTTGGAAACAGGCTTTTCAATTTCCGCTTACGTGATGGTCTCGGATTGTAATCATCCCTTTTTTCGATGGAGACAGCAGCACGTGTGAGCGTTTTTATTTTGAAAAAAAATGTGGGGGAAAATAGAGCACAGATTGAATTTCCCCTGAAGCTGAACCATTTAAACAGTCTAGACTTGAGTTTTTCTTTTTTAATTAATAACAAACAAAATATGAGGGGGGCATCCTTTTTTAACTATGGGGGAGCAGCTGTGTGCTACCCCAGATGTGAAGCACCACAGCGCGTGCCCTACGACTAGGCTTCAAATGTTCCTTTTTTTCTTCGTACAATCGTGGCTGCTGCCGTTGTTGCTGTTGTTGTTTTGAATGTATAAAAATAGCAAAAACGCAGGCAAGCAATTATAATTGAAAGGGCCGGGTGCGTGATGGAAATGCTGAGAATCGGGGGGACCTCTAAGGGGGCAAGCCATTGTGGCAGGTGCCGCTCAAAGCAGCATAAATACAGACAAGCATAAAAACAACAGCAACAAAAAGTAACGTACAATTGGCAACAAAAACAAAGCGCAAGCGCAGCTGCTGGCGACAGCGGCGCACGCACCGGAAATCGTTCATAGAAGGTCCGCCCGAGTGTGTGAGTGGTGTGTGTGTGTGCTGGTGTATGTTGAAGTCGAAGCTTGCAGCATAAATTGCATGCAGGAAACATGTGGAGTCTTGTGTTCTCTTTCACTCCCACACACACACACACACACACTCGCACGCATTCACTCACTCCGGTTTAATAAACGGAAACGAAAAATTTGACTTGATTATTGTCAAGTTGTTATGCTTCTTGTTTTATTTTTTTATAGGCGCTCACTCTCTTGCTCTCTTATAAAAAAAACAGAAAAGCAATGTCACTCCAACTCTATTTTGGGCACGAATCCAGCGGTTTTCATAAAATGCGGGCTCTTGGATGTTATTAAATAAACTTTTACTCACGCTTATTAACCTTGAAAGAATTGGGTTCTATTTTAATAGTTGATTTCAGATCTCTCTTCAAGATTGCAATCGCAGCAAATAAAAAAATTTGACGAGAAATCCAATTTTGACATAAAAATCAATTGTTAAATAGTGTGGTTTTCTACTTACTTTTGGGTTTCATAAAAGGGATCTTTCAGGCAGTTTTTTAAAATTGTATGAGCCAGACCTAAAGTAATATTTTTTTGGAGTCTATATTTATAACTTCTAGACCCGTTTCTGAAATAATTCAGAGCCAGCTATGTGAATATACAGCTGGGTATTATTTGTAAAAAGTTTTTAGATGGATATCTAATACTCAATTCTGGTCGTGAATCGAACCCCAGAGAACTGGTTTGCTTCGGGTTTTTTGGATCCATCGAATCGAACCCTGAACTGAACCCAATAATTATATAACCTCCCGAACCCGAACTTGACCAACTCCGTTTAGAAAACGGTTCGGGTCAAAAGAATCACATAAATATATTTATATCCGTAACTCGTAGAGTAACAAGAAAGAAAGTCGGTCAAGCCTGATTGTAATATACTCTGTGTACCAACGAAAGTGTATGTATTTTGCTGTCGCAGTAGCAGATAAAAGCATCGGTACAGCATCGAACACTCTTTTGCTCATAACTCAAATGCCGATCATCCGATCTTCACAAATCCTTTGGCGGTTCATGACGAACCTCTATCTCTTACCAACTCTGAGATCTGTTTGTTCAAACAGCTGATTCAATCTAGCCCAGTCCGTCTTGAAGTCCGTCCTTCGGTCTGTAAGAACACCTAGATCTCAGAGACTAGAAGAGCTATAGCAAGCAAATTTGAAATATAGACTCCTATTGTCTGAATGCAGATCAAGTCTGTCTCAAATTTCATCCGAGTTCTCTCCCGCCCCCGCAATAAAAAATGTTGAATAACTGAAACAATTTTAAAGATACCAAGTTCATATTGTGCAGTGTAATGTAGCCAATTTGAACAATCTCTGACTTTGCTTACTTTTTTTCGCCACATGCGCTGTTTGCTAACATAATTTGAATGCTCTGTTAATTAACATAAGGGAAGGCTATTAACGGGTATATCGAGGTCGGGAAAGGGCCGACTTTAATTTGCGACTTTTATGTAAGAAGGAAGAAGGAAGTATCTCCGACCATATAAAGTATATAAATTCTTGATCAGCATCAACAGGCGAGTCGATTAAGCCATATCCGTCTGTCTGTATGAACAAAAACTTCTCAGAGATGATAAGAGATAGAGGTTTGACATGTATGGGACAAAGGCCTCTTATACTTGCAGGCTGATCAAGTTTATTTTCAATTTTTGCCACGCCTCCTCCCGCCCCGCAAATTGGAAAAAACGTCATATATCCGACTGTTTTTTAGATAGAAGGTTCGTTCCTTCTGGACATATTTAGTAATCAGACTGTTTTATCCGACTGTTTTATAGATAGAAGGGTCATTCCTTCTGGACATATTTAGTTATCAGGATTATTAATCGATCCGCCAAACAAATAGTAAAGATCGGATGAACGGTTGTCGAGATATAAGGAAAAGAAACAATTATGGTCGCAACGGTGATGGGTCGCAACGGTGATGGGCAGCACTTCACAGGTACAGAGTATGTTATAGTCGGGCTTGACCGACTTTCTTTCTTGTTTTAAATAAAAACAATTTAGCAGCCTTTCTTTATTGGGGTCTTTTATTGAAATTAAATGGAATTTGGATAAGTTATAGAAGGTCAAAGATAAAATTTTGTGAAAATTTGACTAATTTTTAAATTTTTCCCGTTTTGACTTACCGTTTCACCATTAAACCAAACAAAATGTCTACACCCAAAAAAAGTAATCATGAAAATGACACTATTTAGACATCAATTTGAAACTATTGAATATCAAATTCTCTCTAATACTCCAAGTATCAAGTTGATATTTTTTGAAAGTATTAAAATGATATTTCGCAAATATCAAATTGATACTAACTAGTATTAGGCTGACACTTTTTGTATCACTTTTTTTAGTATAAATTTGATACTAGCAATTATTATTTTCATATTTCAATTGTTAGTTTTTTGGTATCATATTGATATTAGCTCTTCTCAATTTAATATTTTTTCTTATCAAGTTTGATTTACCAATTTAGTTCTCTGCATTAACCCTAAAACATAAACATTTAGAAACTGATTACTTTTCTTGTGCATTCTTACAAAATGTACTTTGTGACTATGGGAATCATTGTTCCCTCACATCAAACAGAAGTCAATGTAAGGATGTACCTCAAGTGAAGCTTATTGAGATAGCAGTCCGTCGTTTTGACTTGGTGCTGCCCCAATTATGATGGCATGATTGTGTAATTTGTTCCTACTCGAGAACTTTCTTTAGTAATGTTTCAGATACCGCAGCTGCAGCTGTGTTCGATTATCTTGGATAGCGCAGAAACAGCGTGGAGTACGAGTACGTCTTCTCTGAAAAGTTATATTTGTTATTTACAAATGTGTGCAAGGAACGATTTATATATGTTTAGCTGCTCACCTTGTAAATATAGAGCTTGTACTCCATATTGAAACATATTAATTTAGTCTACAACACGTCGTCTAGGGTATTGCCTTAAATAGCTTTTACTTTAAGCAAATAAGCGATATGTTTGCACTAAAGTCAAAACACTCAATGTTAATCGTCAAGCGCCTGCTGAGCTGGCAGCTCGGCAGTCTTCGTTTCACATACGAGCATGACTTTTCGAACTATCGTTAAAAAGTTTCTGTTTCAAATTTATACTTTTGCGTGTCAAGTGAATATTTTTAGTATCAAATTAATAACCAAATCATCAATTTGATACTCCTTAGGATTATATTGATACAAAAAAAACTCTACTGCATTTAGTTTCAATTTGAAACAACTTGTATCAAATTGATATTGATACCAATTTTTTTGGTACGATAGACTGTTTAATTTTTATTATTTTGCTCTCAATGGATAACATACCACTTCTCCTAACATACCCTTAAGCTCAATTTGCTGCTATATGCTTCCAATCATAAGCAAATCCCCGAATTCTTGAAACAAACCATCCACGTCCTCTTCATAACATCGCCATTTTTTTTTCAACTAAATGAATATTTACATGGGGATCAACTGTTAGTTAGGGTGGGTCAGAATTTTGTGTCGTAGTGCTATTTATTATAGTTTTTAGTATTTTTATGTTGCATAAATATCTTGCGATCGCCGCTGTTGATCCAATGAAATTTTTCCGCTCTTCCATGAAATGTCTTGTATAGATGTTATTTGAGTTCTTACTCAATCTTCCTTCGTTTGTTGTGTGATGTTTTAAGAAGCTTAAAGCAGAGGAAGTTTAACTTCGAATCCGAACTTCTGTTTTATTGCTTCTTACTTCAAAGCTAGCGCCAATAGCTGGTGAAGGTGAGGAATTGTATAAAAGTTTTCAAGGAGGAGACAGATCGAACCCACACACTACTTTCTGCACCACAGCCGCACATATCTTTCAGAGTTTGTTACTATGTAAACCGAAATTTTGAATTTTCCACCCGAGTTCTCAAAAATATGTTGAAGTTTCAAATTGGCTTTAAGTTAAAGTGCTTAATTCGAAGCCTTCTTTCCCCTCGCAAGGATGTATCGCATAAACAAACATACTAAATGATGTGTGCATTGTCTTAAATTAGCCACCAAAATATTTATGACTTTATTAGGCAACCGCCTCTGCTGCTAGTATTCTTTCATTTCGCTTGAAATGTTGTTTTTCAAATTTATGTGGACATTTATTAGCATTCAAAATGCATAGATCAGTGAAATGGCTGCCAAAGTGACACAAATGCAAGGCCATTCTCCCCCCTCAGATGCATCAAATAAATAAAAAGAAGCACCTTCGATGCGAGACATTTGAAATGTTTGATGAAGTGTTTGACAAAGATGTCGCTTCTTCCAACTGGGGCGGGCATTAATCAACAGCAACCCCTTGGTAAGACCACAAAAGTAGCATTTTACACGAAGTATTTTAATATTTTTGTTGAAAAATTACAATTTCCTCTCCCGTTTTTTGTTCAGTTTTGAGAATTGAGTTCGTCTTGACAGATGAGGCAAGACATTTGACACCTGCTGCATAATTATTCAACGCCCTAATACCACGAATCTCACCATAGATCACTAAATATAGATTGGTAAAAAGAGTTGCCTGGTTTATTGTTTTTATAAGAAGGAAATGCCGACGCAAGACAAAGAACAACATGTGTCTGAGTGAGTGTGTGTGTGTGTGGGAGACGTTCTCCCCCGAGTCCAAGTCCAAGCTCTTTTATGACAGCAAACTGCAAAGAATAACAAAACATTAATGTCAAAAACGTCAAAAATAACATCAGACAGGAACGTCCCGAGCTGGGAAAGACCTCCCAGTCGTTTACAACGCAAAACTGCATTAAAATGCATTCTGCATTGGAACATAGGCTCGATCAAGCTGGCTTAGCTGCAATTTAATAGACTCCGGTTTATGAACTTCACTTGTTTGTGCCGAGTTCCCCAGCTGCATTTTCTACATTCCGCTCTAAATCGTATGCCTCGAACTTCCCCATGGAGTTGGCCTGCCTTTTGGTTCATTTGCCTTGACGCGACGGAACGCAGCGTGAAAATGCTGTTCCTCCATTTATTTTCCTTATGCCTTGTTTATAGCTTGGAAAACTGCTCTATGCTTCATTTTTTTTGGCATTTCAAAACTGTTGTTTATGTTTGCTTTTAGCTGAAAGAAACGAAGGGAAGGAGAACACTTTTATGATGCGTTTTTAAATGTTTTCATTATTAGACATTTCAATGAGAAAATAAATTTTGTATTTACTGGGTCAAAATGTTCGAGCAGGAAATGGATGAGAGACGGGAGATGTGCAATTGGTTGCTCCATGCTTCCCATCAAACAAATGACGCACTGATTGACTGAGTGCCACCAGTCTGGATGCAGGCTCATTCAAAGCCAAATCAAATGCAATGTCATTTATAATCGTTGTGCCTGGTGCCAATAGCCCCATCCCATCCCTCGGCTAACCACTGTCCAGCTGTCAAATTCTCTCACACAGAGACAATGAGCACAACAATTTCCATTTAGGGGAGGGCAACAGCTATGGCCAGTGGGCGGAAACGCATTCAACTAAAACGCACGGAGAAGTAGGCGTAGGGGTAATAACTGTCCCCACTTGTGGAAACTAGAACTAAAAACAATTTAAATCGCTTATGATTTATGCCTAAATTAAATGTGAGATCTCAGTTGACTGAGCTTAGTTGGGAATTTGGGTTACACAGTCCGAGGCGAATTAAAAAGGGATTTATCTTGCGGACCGCCCAGGCAAGTGTATTCATACCCAATTGCACACAAGGAATGGCATACAAAATCTCATAAGGAAGTCGGCAATTAACCAAAATACAACAAAAAAAACGAGAGCTCGCCTCAAATTAAAAGATATGCACATAATTAAGTTACAGTTGACATAATTAAATGATAATTGTTATTCACACACACACACACATACTCATATTTGAGTTGTACACATCTTTGAGGAGGAGGGTTAATTTGTGTGCCGTCCGGTCACCCCTCCACTTGCAGTCCACTTAATCCCGCATTTATTTTGTTCGCTTTTCGTTGATTTATGTCTTGCTAAAAAGTGTCACCAGCAGCGCTTGACATTTATTCAAATTCAGTTTGTCCCCAAACAGAAAAACAGAATTCGTATTGCTTGACGTCTCCCCAACTTCATACAAACATCAAGCAAGCCCCTAGGCTATATGCTCCTTAGAATGAATTTTAATAAATTAAACTTTTGAGGGGTTTTTATGCATACTTGGAAACGACATCAAGAGGTTTTTTGTTTTCTTGGAAGTTTATTTGGAAGTGCCAGCCTTGATGTATTTAAGTTATAAGTTATTATCGGGGGTGTCCTAAAAATCTCTAGAGATTTTAGCTTTGTTTGGTTTACAAATCGCTCAAGAAATTAGTCGGTGTCCCAGAAGTTCGAGAGTTTTCGTTTTCTTCGAAAGTCTAGTTCAAAAGTGTGGTTATAAGATTATGGTCCTACCACAAAAACAGTGCTAAATTTCATAGGTTCGTGAAGTCGCTTTTGGTTGTGTATTTTTTATATCCCAATCTTAGTTTAAAAAAATTTCACACTTGATTTTGGCTGGTTTATGTATTGATTGTGCTTGCAACACAACTACCACACCCAAGAAACAAAATCCTGACTTGACATGAGCCCGGAAGAGATTTTTTGAGGCATTCTTTGGACATCAGATTGAACTCGCTTTTTGTATGGGAAAATGCGGCCAAGTTTAAAGATGCCGTGCTCTAGCTAGAGTAAAAGGAGGCGCTGACAAAGATGGATAAAGTGACCCGTAAATACAAGTAATCGAAACTCCTTTATTAATAAGGACCGTTTTAGACCATTCGCGTGTAACCGTGATAAACATTCGTCAGTGGAACAAGCAAAATTCACTTTTTGAGAAAGACCTCAAAAATGTGTCAGTGGAACAAGGGTATAAAACAGTGACTGAAATAGTGACCAAAACAGTGACTGAAATAGTGACCAAAACAGTGACTAAAACAATGACCGAAACAGTGACCAAAGCAGTCACCGAAACAGTGACCAAGACAGTGACTATAATAGTGACTAAAACAGTGACTAAAGCAGTGACCAAAAAAGTGACTAGAACAGTGACCGAAACTGTGAATAAATTAGTGACCAAAGCAAATTGAGCTTAATAACAAGAAGGAATTTTTGCGATGTTGCAATTCTCAAGTTCTAATTCTCTAGGTCATTGTATAAATAGGCAAATGCAAATGGCTTAATGGTGCCACAGCATTTGAAAGCGTACTGTCGAAGCTTAGCCGGGAGGCAGCCGAAACCATACTGTATTCGCGCAGCTACTGCTGCAGTTCTTCTGAATTCTTTGTTTATTTTCTAATGAATATTGAAGTATAATCAATCCTCGACCTTGAGCCGGCTACTGAAGTCTTAAACTCAATTAATTTTCATGACCTGATTGCTCAGCTGAGGTTTCATTATTTTGTTTAGATAAACGTAAACTACGAGTTAGTAAAGTATTTTTTCTATGCTACATCATTGATTAGACAAAATCGTAGAGTGAGTTGCTATAACTTAGAGCCCATTTCACATCTCCTTCATAGCACTATCAGTCACATAAACTATCATATAACAGTGCAAATTGTGAGTTTATCTGACACATAGCAGCTATCTAGATGATTTGAAATCGGCCCTTAGTAGTTGAACTATATGCTTAGCATATCGCTGCTTACAAATAACTGTTATGTGTTGCACTCTCACGAGTGTGGTCCATGGTGCCCTACCTTAAGATACCATGTCGTTAGTGTTTCACTTCTGAGGTCTTGAGTTCCCTAACAGGCCTGTTTAAATTCGAATTTTACACAAACTTATCGAAACTGGAACTGTAATAGGAAGTTGAGTTCTTGGCCCATGGCTTGCAAAAAGTAAAACATGAGCAATTTGATTAGATATTCAAAAAAGGAAAACGTCGTGCCCATACACCCCTCCACTTAGTTATACAAATTCTGAATATACAGGCATGTTTTCAATTCCGCTAAGTTTTGAAAAGTAAACCGAAAGCAATTCCGTTTCGGTTTGTATTTAATGTTCTCAATTCCGAATGAATTTGCTTACGTTTTACTTTTGGAAGTCCACGGGCCAAACGAAATCGTCACGGGAGAGTCAAGTGAAACGGTGGAAAATGGAACATGCGGAATAGAGAGAGGCTGACTTTTACGTTTTACTTTTCGGTTTGGCAGACGCTGCCAATTTCTTGAGACACTTAACAAAAAATTATTTTTAATTCAGTTAAACGCTTAAATGCAATTCAAAGTACATAAATAAGTTATACATTGATCACAGAACTAAGAAAAATGAACATAATGTACATTTGGGAACTGTACGCGTACGCAATTTGTCAATTACTTTTCATTTCACCGGCCAGCAAGCATTACTTTTTAAAACGAAAAACGCTTTCGTTTTTTGTGTTGCGAGAAACTGTATCAATTCCGTTTCCGAAAAGTTGCAGTAGAAGAGGAATTGAGAACAGGCCTGATAATTAGTTTTTGCTTTTTCGAATTCATATTAACCAAATGATTGTTTCACCTTCAAGTCGAAAAAAACCAATATTATCCAAGATGGTAAAATTTAGATTAAAATTAGAGAATACTTTTTTTTTGGGTTTTCTCGTCTCTGTTGATTTTCAAGACAATAATCTTGGTTTTAGATTGATTGATTAAAAAATTTTCTCTCTTATGCCTCCTAGCAAAAACAATATCGTAAGTTTTCTCGTGTATCTTTCTCTCCTATGTTCCTTACAAAAGCGAACGTATGCGTTGTTGCTGGCGACGAATGATTTCGTGTGCAGCAGACAACCAAGAGCCAAACACACACAGCACCAGGCAGTTAAGGGTTTTCTCTTTCTTTTTTTTTGGATGGTTATTGCTTCAGTCTCTTTGGGACCTCTGACTTATAAATATATACTGTTTTTGGCCACATAAAGTAAGATCAGATCGGACATTAAACTTTCACAAAAAAGTTTGACATTTTTTAACACAATCTTACTCAGTACGATTAGTGTTTAGTAATTGTCTTGACTTAATTTCTCGCACATTTCCAATTTGCCCGTCTGGAATCCAGCTCAATCTGAACCCTATTCCACAATGCTACCCACTCTCACACACAAACGCAATCAGAGATTCAGTTTATTTTAATCAATTAATTAAAGGCATAATCCTAGGCAATCAGTGGGCTAGTCAACTAACCGTAGCTGACAATTGCAGCCAGTTCCATTTGAAATGTTGATGCTGAGACGACAATTAGCGCAATGCTTGTGGTTTGTGTCGTGTTCCAACAATTGAAATTTGTTCACATTTTTTTTGTGTGTTAAATCCAACCAAATTTGTACAGACTTCAAGATAATGTCTACCAAGGGCAGCTGCAAATTCTTTAGCTGCGTCTTATCGCAGCGAGGTAAAGAGGACGACGACAGTTATGAGTACGTAGACATGGAGATGAGTAAGTAGCCCAGCTGCAGGAACCATTAAAAAAGCATCGATCACAAACGGAAAGTGTGTGCGAAACAAAGAAAGGCATTTTACTTGCAAGTGCTTTAACAATTACCAGATGTTGAAGCGAAGCGAAAATATATAGCCTACTCACAACAGACTTCAATGTCAGCAACTGGCGTTCCGCTTGCAATTTTGTCGTCTGTCGTCTGCCATGTAATTGAGAAATAAATTTCAATGCATCAAATCAAAGTTCAAAATGGCAGAACAGGAAAACAAAAGCCATTAGGAGCAGGACGCCTCATCCATTTGTCAAAAGGCAAAACTTTTGCCCAAAGCGAATTCCACTTAATTATGTTGTCATGGATTTTTAGAAAATACAACCAAATAATATTTGCAATATTATTTTCTTTTTTTTTTGTACTCCAAAAACACTTCGCCCCCTTTCTCGTTTATAAAAAGCTACAAACAGCAACAACATCTTCTTCGGTTCCTTATGCCCGGCCATATAATGAGCAGCAGCTGCGTGGCAAAGACTCGCATGCAACAGGAAGAGGCCAAGGCAGGGAGACGGAGTCGAAGACGTAGACCGAAACTGACGAGACGACAACGTCGACGACAACGATGCTGCCGCCATTTGTGGGTGTCAAGAAGTTCAGATTCAGGCAAATGCAACAGTAAATTTCGGTTTGGCCAGGAGATAACATCGCCCAGCGTTGTGTGTGTGTGTGTAAAAAAAGTTCATTGAGATTTATTTAAATGCGCTAAACGTGACTGAATTTATGATGGGAATGGAGAACTGATTAGCCCAAGTGCCAGGCCATTTATTTGGCCTTAAGAAAATGTTTGTCTATCCAACACAAATTTATGTTGTTTGAAATTCATTTAAGTCTTTTGTTTTTATAACCAAAAGCTTAGGCCATCAGCAGGCAGGGACACCATCTGGCTGATATTTTGTTTGGGACAGTTTGTGTGTAGAATACCATCGTGGAATGTGCTCCAAACAGGCAACAATATAGGAATTTTCATTCTAATACCCAAAGTATTGTGCAATTCTCTAGAAATTCTTAAAAGATTATTTTAACAGCTGCAAGCAAACATATAATATTTGAAAAACTTATAAATGCGGTGTGAAGAAAGCAGATTATCGAAATGTTCGAACATTGTGTAGAAAAAACTATAAAAAGTAGGTTTTATATTTGATCCACCCAACTAAACCACCAACCACAATTCTTATAAATTAACATAGATCACTCATACACAAAGTTGCTAAGAACTTAAATGTCTGCTGAAACTGCTGCTTATCTTGCCAGAAACAAAATCACAAACCCGTATAAAAAAGTGTGCAAACAGCGCCCAAAGGAACACTCAGAAAAACAGACTTCCAGAGTTCTATAACGATCGAGTTAGAACTTATACTGATTTGTACTTAAAGTTTCAAGTATGTTTTGTTAATGGAAGTTCTAAACATTCTAAACTCAAAAAAACAGCCGTTTATTTGATTGAAATGTGAATTGAAATGTACTTTAAGTAAGCTGAACATTTTTAGAAAAGAGCGTTCTTAATTCAAGTAAAATCGAGAGCGTAAGATAACTAAAGGTAATTAATGTGTTATAGCCTTCGCTTATGTTAGTTAACAGAGCATTAACATTAATGTAAGCATTTCAACATGATGTTAGCAAACAGCGCAAAAAATTGTGCAACGTTTTTTATAACCTTTATAACTATGCCATTTATTATCCGATCTCTATGAAAGTTTCCGATATTGTAGATATTGGGCACATACACTACACTGCAAATCTGATATCATCAAAATTGTACGAATTATTCAACATTTTTTAATGCGGGGGAGGAATGAGGTGCGGCCAAAATTTGAAATAAACTTGATCTGCGTACAGACAATAGGAGTCTACATGCACAATTTGGTTGGTCTTGCTCTTCTAGTCTCCGAGATCAAGGTTTTCTTACAGACAGACGGACATGGCTATATCGACTCGGCTGTTGATGCTGATCAAGAATATATATACTTTATGGGGTTAGGGATGCTTCCTTCTGGCTGTGACATTCATTTGCACGACTTAAGTAAACCCTTTTTATGTTACGAGCAACGGGTATAAATATCTTAGATTGAGTACAAAATAGACTTACAATGGAACCTCTTCTCGACGAATCTGCTCCTCAAATTCCCAGCTGGTTTTAAAACTTCTCTTATGGAGCGGTGTTAGGTGTCTGAGCTACAGCAATACCATATAGATAGATAGATATTTACATTGCTTGTAGCTGCAGATTATTTACATTTACATATTTAACAATTTATAAAGCTTGGTTATAAACCGCCAGCCTTGCTTCTGTTGTTTTTACTTTAACAGTTGTTGTACTTTTTAAGTAAAAATTTTAACATTCTTAATTAGAAATCTTCATTAATAATATTCTCTGTAAATCTATCCAGGTTCTTCCATCCCATTTCTCCATTCAATGCCATGAGTACCTCTTCTGCTGTTCGTGTGCCATTGCTTAACCAACGCAGACGAAATTCCCTTAGAATAGGGCATCGGCCTATAAAATTCTACATGTGTTCTAATTCCTTGCTGTTACAAAGAGAGCATATGCCACCATTATCAATCCTTCTGGGACAGCTGTTCAACCATAACAGATCCCCTCTCGCGTTCATTATCCAGGTTATGTCACTTTGTCGTTAGAGTACTGTGTAGTATGTTTGTCCTAGCTCATAGTTCATATCTTTTAAAATCCTCACTGTGCTTCCTGATACCTTGAGTATTTGTTGCCTGCGACTCTCCTCCTTCAGTGGAGTAAGAAGCTTTATGTTGTCTTCGATCCATCATCCATCATGCGATACATTGCTATCCCGAGTAACTCCAGTTTGCTCACACATGGCCAAAAATGTAGTCTACCATCCCAAGTTTTTGCGCATCATTTGCGCAATATTCAAGAAGAAGAGTTAAGCTGTAAACGTGTTCATCTTCTAGTCCCGCTTCAATTGCAAAGATATAATTCGGCGTACATTCTGGCAGCTTAAGCATCCTTTTAGTATTGCAATTGATCTGCCTCGTCGCTTATTTCTTCACCCCATATTTGAGCTCCATAACACTGCACTGTTTGCTGTGGCGTTGAATATTTTACCTTTGCAGCTAGGTTTAGGTTCCCTTGTTCGAAAGTTGGCCCACCGTTTATACTTGGCTTCTCTGTTGTCTGTTTCTGAAACATGTTGGCGTAACCCCGGTTTTTACTCCTGTACACCTTTACTGTTCAGCCTGAAATTGGTTCCCAATCTGACAACCTTCCTCCTTTGGAACACTATGACTTCGGTCTTCATTTTGTTAATCTCCATGCCCCATAATGTGCAGTAGATCTCCAGTTTTCCAATCATTAGCTGAAGTGTTGAGGGATTGTCTGCCACAATAACAATATCGTTGATACATAAAGCCGTATGTTGGTGTTCTCAAGGTAAAGAGCAGCTCCTATGTGCTCGTGATCCACCGCAAAACAATGGGGTGACATAAGGCTCCTTTTTCACCCCTTTTTACCACCATATCTTATAACTCTGCACCTACAGTACTCGACGCTGCAACGTTCCGTCCGATTTTCGGTTTCGTTGACCCACCTTATACCTTGTGTTCCTACGAATCCGAACGATCTCCCAATACGTTAACGGCTATCAGCACTTAAGTCACGAATGTCATTGCGACGCTTTAGAATGCCAGCAGAGAGCTCATGATCCCACCGTCACGATACACAAAGATCTCGAATACACAGATCCATCAAGAAAAAGTATTGGGAAAAGCTGTAGAGTTTAATATGCATAAGCCAAGAACATTTTGTATTTTTATACCCTTGCAAAGGGTATTAAAGTTTTTCCCAGCAGTTTGCAACGCATAAATATATACATTTCCGACCCCGTAAACTATATATATTCTTTATCAGGGCGAAGATCTAAGCTGATTTAGCCTTGTCCTTCTGTCAATCTGCTTCTACGCAAATTTGTATCTCAGTTTTAAAGCTATTGATCTGAAATTTTTCACAGTGTCTTCTTTTTACTGCACGCTGCTAATATGCCGGAACCAACCGTATCGGATGACTATATCTTATAGCTCCCATAGGAACGATCGGTCGAAAAACTAGTTTTAATGTAATGTTTGTTATACACCTTAACCGTTCCTATTAAATAAACAAAAACAAATACCTCGGTACTAAACAAAATTACTCGGCGTTGCGAAAAACTATGTCGAAGGCGAAGCCTAGAAGAATAATAATTGCCAGTAGAAACAACAAAACACACATATGACATTTAAATACAAGCTCCCACCCACCATTACACATATGCACAACTGTGTAGGCTTGAAGCTGTTAATATCATTTATGATTTTCCAAGCACTCAGATTTGTCTGATTTCTCTGATCTTACGATTCACAAGTTCATATTCGCTACTTCATTCGTTTATATAGGCAATTAGTAATGGCTGTTTTGGTGTGGAAGTGGTGTTAGCATCTCACTGACTAGCTTAGTTGGTAGTCATGTCTACGAAACCTTAACCTGCTAGTGTCCATATGTTCATATCATTTGTTGTACATTTTTTGAGAATTGCTGAATTACAATTTCCGTATAAACGCACAGATCTCCTTCTGGAGATATTTAGTAATCAGGATTATTTAACTATCCGCCAAAGAATCGATAGTCGAACTATAAGGAAAACAAACAATTATGGGCAGTACCGGGCGCAACGGTAATGGGAAGCACTTCACGGGTACAGAGTATTCTATAGTCGGGCTTGACCTACTTTCTTTCTTGTTTTATTAAGCTGATTTTAGCATTGTTTATCAGATCAGTTCCCGTTTTCAAGTTCGATCAACCCGTTTCCGAAAAACGATCAATTAATTCGGTTTCAAAAGTTTTGCCTTAGAGTCAGTGGAATAAAAAGTAAATGGATATTTTTTTTGGCAACGGTGATTCTTTTCATACTGCAAATATTTTTGTTTTAACATGTCAAATATTGTCGAGATTTTGATATATCAATAGATATATTGAGCCTACAATTTGATTTAAAATCATTCTATTTAACTTGTACCTCAAAAATTACATTTAGACGAAAGCAAAAACGATCAAAATGAAACCGAGCTGTTCGCAATTACGAATCAGCGCATGCGCAGTGCTGATCGAAAGTGTGAAGGCTGCCTTATAGCTGAATTAAAATTCGATAACGATTTGAACATTCATTCGAAAAGACAATCGATTTCTACTTCACTTGGAAACGGAAACACCAAAATGAAAGCGATTCGGAATTGCGATCGTTTTACTATTTAATTCCACTCGGAAATGGGAACAGGCCTGTATATCTTTTACAATGCACAATAGTTCATCTAGGAAAGAGAACTACTAAACTTGGTCTGACACTTAAAATAAAATGTCGGATTTTGCATATTTCCAAATCGATTTGAGTTCAGGTTTAATCGTGCACATTTCCTTTTGCCTACTAGGATTAAAATCTGCCAAATCCGAGATGTACCAATTAGTTTTGAGAAACTTTCTCAAAATCATTCTTAAGACGTAACGTAACGTCTTCCATATTGTTTTTCAATCATAATACTCAAAATTCGTACGTGATTTACACGATTCCGCTTCGCTAACCATTATTTATCAATTACACACGTTCAAGTATGAGCTCAGGAACTGCCCGTTTTTCGGATCGACATTTTTCGATATGAGAAATGCAAATCGATAACAACTCTCAGGTGACATAGTGCCACAAATATTGCCATTGGGCGCATTCCCATTTCCATTCCCTTGACTTATCAAGCGGCGCTTTTTCCCCTCCATTGGGCAAAAACTTAAAGAAAATATTTTCTAAAATCAAACATGGTCTATTTGAAGAGGTCATAAATCACTAAAGTCAAATCCTAAGTAAACACATTATTTATCAGAGAGACATACACACGTCGCTACATGTAAATACACTTGCATACATACATAGATTGCCTTTGAGGTCGCCTTGGGCCAGTGGCTTATCACCAAAGTAGCACTGACGTTTTCGCTGGGATCTCACATTTCTGGTTTCTTATTTTGCAGACAACTGCGGCAACGTGAACAACACAAGTGGAGCGAATGCATCGGGCTTTGGTCTGTTCGGCTATAATATGGACGATATACTGATCATTACGGCGAAGCATAGCGAGCGTGCCTATTTGCGTGCCACTTTCCTGAAGAACCATTTCGACAAGATTACCAAGCAGCGCGGACGGAAACCATTCAAGTGAGTGGAAACACCCTTTTTTTGTGTCTTCAATCTCAACTTATCCCATCTTACCCACAGTTTTCTGCACATCAAAATTGACGATGGTCCCTTCAGCGAGGAGATTGCCCAAAAGTATCAGAACACGGCTCTACAAATTGTCATCCTGTGCCCTGCTCTGTTGGCTCTACCGCATAGCTTCCTGATGACTCAATTGTCGGCTATCATTAGGGTGGATAAGGTACTGGCCATACTTCTGGATGTCAGCGAGGAGAAGGTCAAGGAGATGCACAAAGCTGCACTGCCCAGTTACTACAAGTGGCGACGTTGTGTGGTGCGGGACAATGATCAAGTTCAGATCAGTAATATTTTGGGAATAGCCACTGATATACTTGGACGTGCGTTGTGCCAACGTCCTCCGTGTCAGGACAGCAGCAATGGTGGAGGCTTATCCCGCAGCTTCTCCAGCTGCTCGGAGGGATTCACTGTGCTACCCAAGAAGGTAAAGCTGGGTCAAAACAAAGTAGTGGCCATGCTGGCTGAACCTCTCGAGAAGAACGACACACTTAAGCTGCTGGTAGAGAAATCAGGTGAACTGATTGAGTTGCGCAACTTCAAGTGCCGCAACCCCTACACCCTTCAGTTCTCCATACCAGAGTCCTGCATGGAGATCTCCACCATGATCGAGATACGCATTGAGAAAAACAACAAGAGCCTGGGAGCCAGGCCGATCAAATGCGAGAGTCGTCTCCGCGAATTGGAGCAGCTTCTGCGTGTGGAAGATTCACCCATAGAGTTTATGTGCCATGCCCTGGGCATTGGACCCATAGAGCGAGATGCGCTCGATCAGCATCTGCTACAATGTTTCCAGCGGAATATGCCACCGAACTTCCATTTGCTGAATGGTCCCTCTGAGAAGCAACCCCATTTCTTCACACGCCTCGAGTCTAGTCCCGAGGAGTATCCCACTCTGTTGCACTTTGCTGCCCGTTGGGGTCTCAATCGGCTGTGCATTCAGTTGATGGAATGTCCGGGCGGTGATACCGCCTGTGGAGTACGCAATTGTGCAGGCCGTACTCCCGCAGAGCTGGCCGAGCAAGAGGGCCATCATAAACTAGCCCAGAACATTTTGAGCTTTTCGGAGTTCCACGAGCTGACTACCATGTACCACTATTTCAAAGGGGTGAGTCCAGGCTCAGCAGCCAACAGTGAGAGCAGTCAGCCAGCCAAGCCCGTGGTCATTGAGGCCTTGCCCACCAAAGGCAAGTCCTCGGGCAAGCCACCCAAACAACTGCCCACTGCTGAGTACATGGAAATGTCGAGCGGTTCAGAGCGCGAAAATACCCCCGAGGTACGTGCCAAGACAGAGACACTGGCCATATCGAATCTCAACTATATTAGCGTAGAGACTGAGGATGAGAATCTCCAGGGTTCCTCGACAGAGAAGAACCTAGAGTCAAACAAAGTTTTGCCTGGACCCGAACAAACCACCAACGAGCTGCGCATTAATGAGCCACCGTACTACCAATCGAAAGAGCAAAACAAGTCCCGCGATGAGGTCGATTCCGCTCCTCCGCTGTACCAGACCGACAAGTTCAGTCAGGAATGCTCGCAGCTGCTGGAAAATCAGGCAATGGCGGGTAATGACTATGTATTGCAGCCCTCCAACATACCCGTGGCTAGTCCGACCAGCTCCTGTCCCGACGATGGCAATTACTTGTTCCAGCCATCGAACCGACCGGTTGAGGAGCCTCTGCGCCTGAGCCGCTCCACCACTCGCTTGGCCCAGAACCAACCCGGCTATGGCACCCTCAAACGCAGCGCAAGCGATGCTTCCGCCTCTAGCAACAACAATCGATCCAATGCTGACGATGAACTGGCCGAGATTATGCATGACTTCAAGAACAATGTGCTGTCGATTCGTGATGTGGAGCTGCTTGTGGAGCGCTGGAAGCACCGCAACGATGTGCAGCAAAGTTTCCGCGAGAAACAGGATCAGATAGATCAGCTGCGGCGAGAATATGAGCGCATCCAGGAGCAGGTGAGGTCCCAACTGAAGCGTGAGACGCCCTTCGAACGCATCAAGAAGTTCTTCTCACGACCCAAGGTGGCGGTCCCCGGTGACAAGCAGCCTGGCAGCTGTGCAGATAGTTTGCTCGACGAGACCAAGAGTTCCATTGCCACCAGCTGTAGCTTCAAGTCAGCGGCTCGCCCCATAAGCTCGCTAAGTTTGCAGAGCGTTTCCAGCTCATCCTCTTCGTCGGGTCGCCTTAGCACTGGCAGCAATTGCAGCGGTGCCTCATTGGGTGACTCTGGTACACACTCCGATCACGAGGATCGCCGTTTCAATTGCCGTTTGGGCGCCCATGGATCGCTAATGGACAACTATTTAGTGCCGCCGCCGCCACGTCCTGTCTTCACACCGAGCTCAACACCGGGAGATGAGCGACACCAGATTGTCTTCCCCTCGCCCATGTCCAGCTGCCAGCGTCTGCACACGCCCACAAGTCCCACCGGCTCCGAGCACTACCAGATGTTCCCTTCGAATATTCCCGTCTATGGCAGCCAGCCTCTGGCCTCATCGCAGAGCAGCAACTACCTGAACACCATTATGGAGGCGAAGGAACAGGGCGAGGCGCAGCACTACCAAAACCAGAACGGGGTCACCATACAGCCCATCAAGCTGAATGAGCGCTCCAACATCATCTATGGCAAGCTGACCAAGAGCAACTCCAGCTCTGGCTGCAGCTCTTTCAAGCCCAAGCAAGTGGCTGTCGCCTGTCCGCAAGTAGGCAGCATTGAGGTGCAAGCCGAGGTCTACCAGAACGTGGGAGGCGATACCACAGCAGATGTGGCAGCCAAGCCCGAGCAGGAAGACGAGACGGGGACGCCCAACTATATGAATTGCTAAGTCGATGTGTTCAAGTCATGAATTTCATTCGGAAATCGATTTTAACCAAATTGTTCAGTTTGTCTAGTTTTACGATTTTCGAACGTGTTTTTGTATAATTTGTAAGTGCGCTGAATTTCAATTGTATCCATTCGTAGCTCTAAGTGCATAATTTCAATATCGATGGAATGAGTATGAACTAGTTAACGGGCCTGACCCAATATACATATTCTAATACTAGTTCTAAGCAATCTTGTATTATCTGTAGTCTTCGGTTTCACATCTAAAATTGTACATTTCTGAAACGTTCGCAAGCAACCAAATCAACAACATATCGTTAGTTCATAAGTCTAGAAAGTACCATCGAATCCATCAGCTAACACTTTAAGAATTACAAGTGTCTAACTCTTAGTTTCTAGGACTCACTCTTACATATGCATTTTGGCATGAAAAACTCTCATTTTCTCAATCACTACATGGCATAAAGTTAAATGCAATAAATTTTTAAATATTTAAGCTATGCAAGCTTTCGTTTTATTCCACAAGTATTAACCGCTTACAGCCGCTGGGTGGCCGCTTGGTGCTCCGCAAAGGATGGGAGGAAACAGAAAATCATGCGTAAGCCCTCGTACAAGCAAAAACGGATTTGCCACTGAAAACGGAAATTTTGCTTTCAAACAAAGCGTGACTCATGAAAAAGGTGGTGTGAGAGTTGAATAATAAAAGTCAGGTGGCACATTTTTAGGTAGACACTTCACTAAAAGGTGAGAAATCTGAATTAAAATCATTGCTATACATTTTAAGACAATATCCAAAAGAAAAAATGTTCAAAAAACTGCTAAATTACATTTTCAGGCTTTCGGAAAAGGAAAATTCATTGTGGGTCTTGACGGGCAGTTTCTGCGCAATCTCTCTATTTAAACCATTTTGAGGGGTCCACAGAAGATCTTAAACCTGCGGTACGGCCGCAAGGCATTGCTTCGGAGATTTGATGATCCACCTACTCCCAGATTCTACGCTGCAAGTCCAGTCTTCTCAGAGTTGCCATAATGTTAACTGCGAAGTTACACGCTGCCTCCCAGTTTCCCTCCGACATCAGCATGTAAGGGACTAAATTATCTTCGGCTATATCTCCGCCCATCGCCCTGGATAATTCCGCCCTCTCGGTGTGAAACCTTACACACTCGAATAAGACGTATCTGGCGTCTTCTTCGCAGCAAGTGCACTCCTCGCTATCATCATGGCCGACTCTTTTTAGGTAACTCCTAAAACAGCCACGTCCACTATGGAGCTGAGTTAGGTGAAAGTTCACCTCACCATGTTTCCTAGACATCCATGGTGACAATCTCTGGATTAGGCTGTGGGTCCAGCGACCCTTCGTGGATTGGTCCCAACGCTGTTGCCACTTCTCGAAGCTCCGCTGCCTCGCTTCCTGCTGCTGTGTACCACTGTTTGGTTGACTTGAGGCACTCAACCGTAAAGCCCGGTACCTTTCGTTTGCTTCTTTGGCCAGCTCGTTAAGTGGAATCATCCCGGCAATGACCAAAGCAGCATCTTCCGACACCGTACGATACGCAGAAGTAACCCTGAGCGCACTTAGACGGTACGCCCCACAGACGCCTTTTAAGTAGCTAGAGTAAACCATGGACCTGTGCCAGATTAGCGCCGCGTATAAGACCGCGGCCTTAGTTACACTCGCCAAAAGTCTTCTTTGCACCTGTTATGACCGCGCGTGTTTAGCATGATCCTAGCTAAGGCGCTGCTTGACTTTGCTGCCTTCTCACCGACGTAAGCCAGATGTTCTCGGAAGCATAGCCTGGTGTCCAGCATTACTTCAAGGTATTTAATGGCTCTTTCGGATTTTATTGGAGTTCCATTGACTAAGCGGCCGGGTGGTTCAGCGGCTAGTGTGCGCGACCCCTGTGCAAGAGGTCGTGGGTTCGATCCCGCCTCGGAACATCTAATGAAAAGTTTTTTCTTTGAATAAACTTTGCACCCGGTCACCCCTCCCTGCTTTTGGCGCCAGCTTTGTAGTAATTAGCCATGCAAAAGCTTCTCAAACTGCCGTTGGGATTCGGCGTTAAACTGTAGGTCCCTTTCTCTTGCGCGAAAATTAGAAGCGCACAAGCCAAGAGATTAAGAGAAGCTCGGCTTTGGCCCTTTGGGGCTGTGTCAACTTGACAAGCCATTTTACTTTACTCTATTGACTCTGACCCAGGCTGACTACACCCTTTTCCGACTGCTAATTAGAACCGCCTCTGTCTTTTGCGCCGCAAGCCACTGGCGCTCAATGCCAGAATTACACGCCTCCTCGGTCCTTTGAAGCTCTTTGCCTACAGCAACAATGCATTCCTGGAGGGAGAGAGGGAGTCGGAGGACCCCGTCATACATGGCGTTCCATAAAACAGGTCCAAGCACGGAGCCTTGTGGAACCCCAGCAGAAACCACATGGGTTTTCATGGGTTTTGTTACCCTCTGACGTGGGGTAAGTAAGGACTCTACCACTGAAGTACGACCTGATGATTGCCTGGAGGTACGAAGAAACACCAAATTTACCTAGAGCGCTTAGGATTCGGTTCCAGTCAGCGCTGTTAAACGCATTTTTCACGTCTAGGGTGACCACAAGACAGTACTCCTTAGATCCTCGTTTACAGCTAGAGCGCTTAATTGCACTGCGTGCAATTGTAACCACCTTGTCAATCGCATCCACTGTTCACTTGGCCTTTCTAAAACCAAACTGATTTGGCAAAAGCCCACCAGCTCCACTGATGGCCTTGTCGAGTCCTCTGGCTTATGAGCTTCTCCAGTACCTTACCGACCGTATCGAGAAGGCAGAGGACGGTGGGTCGCTTGGTTGGCTTCTTGGTTTAGGAAGAAGTATAAGTAGTTGTTTTTTCCAAATGGTTGGAAAAATTCCTTCTCGCCAACACTCATTAAAAATATCTACAAACTTTGCTGGATGCAGTGTCATGGCTAGTTTCACAGCTCGGTTCGGAACACCATCCGGTCCGGGTGCTTTATTGGGCTGAAGGTTAATCGCTGCCGCTAGTATTTCTGATTCCGTTATCTCCTCTATAGTATTTGGGGGAACATATAAGTGGGCATGGGTAATTGCAAGACTGCCTAGGTCTTCAAAGTATGGTTTACCCAAATGCTGTTTGCTTTTCCTAAAAAGTGCTGGGCAGTCGCCAAGAAGGAGTCGCATGCTTTCTATTTCCTCTTCATTACCACTACTACGACAGAAGTCATGGAGGGGCACGCGCATCCAGATGGCCATATGGTGCCCCGTTATGACTCTTACCATAGTTCTTATACTGTTCTTTCTAAAATGTAGGAGGTGGGAAGTTCACTTGGGTAAGTATCTTGGCCAGTGTGATCCCATAGTCGTTCTGCCCTAGTTAGCTCAGATTTTACACTGTACTTCCGTCAAGATGTCCAGCAGGGGTCTTTGTTTGTCCGTTAGCGATTGTGTCGTTGGCAGTGAAGAAGTGCTGTTGGATTTGGTTCAGACAAAGCCATAGAACAACAAGATTAGTAACGGCCATATAAGTGGAGTTTTCAAATCCACCCAGTAGGATTTTCATCATTTCCAAGCTCTTTAAATTTAAAATCTTATTGAATTCGTTCCTGTCGGTCCCTCCCTGAGGAGGCCAATCACATGCATTCACATATTTGCACTAAGCCGGCAACTCTTAATTCACACTCAACGGCCTGCAAAGAATTTCACTCTCATTGCGTAGTATTTTTTCCAGCTGACTCGCCCGTCAGCTAAGCCGCCATTTTCCATTTGTGTGCAATATGTGAAAACCTACAAGCATGGCCAGCCTGCACAATTTCCGGTGCTTTGAGGCATCATAGGCCCACAGCTGATGTAAGGGGGCTCTGCTCTGTTTTGGTTTTAGCATGTCAATTTTGAATCGTAGGGGGAGAAAGCTCGAGAGAGAAATTGAGAAAAATATAAAAGTTCGGGAATGGACACCAATATATTTACGGAGAGAGCGAAGCTTTTTAAGAGATTGAAGTCTAATAAAGGGTTGAAGTACAGGGTGCTTAAAAAACAAATTTTGCTCTATATATTGCAAACAGAGTTATGCAAAGAGTAATGTCAAACTGAATCATAGTTTCAAATGGCCGATTTGGCAATTAAAAATATTTTTATCGTTTCGACCTTAAGATACTGGCAGAAATTTTGAATTTTCGCGGGTTACGTAGATTCGAATTTCGATTTTTTTGTGGCGTTATGTTGCTACTCATGTCTTTTTTTTTGCCGAAAAGCTCGGCCATTTTGAATGTTTACTTAATTGTTGACAGCTGCTTCGCTTGCACGTGTTTTGGATCGTCTTCGATTTTTACCTACAATTGCGACCAAAAACAGCATCGCATGAACATTGCTAATGAGATGTTAAACTCTGTCCGCGACGACCCAAATTTGCTCCAGAGGGTCATAACTGGTGACGAATAGTGGGTTTATGGTTATGACGTGGAAACCAAAGCTCAATCATCTCAATGGAAGCTGCCGCACGAACCAAGACCGAAAAAAGCGCGCCAAGTTCGGTCGAATGTGAAAGTTTTGCTGACAGTTTTCTTCGATTGCAGGGGCGTGGTGCATCATGAGTTCTTGCCACAGGGAAGAACGGTCAATAAGGATTATTACCTGCAAGTTATGCGCAATTTGCGCGAAGCAATCCGCCAGTAACGCCCGGATTTGTGGAAGAACATAAATTGGCTTTTGCACCACGATAACGCCCCTGCTCACATCGTTGCTTGTGCGCGACTTTTTGGCCAAAAACAACACACTAATGATGCCGCAGCCAACGTATTCCCCCAGATCTGGCCCCCTGTGACTTTTTCTTGTTCCCTAAACTGAAGAGGCCCATGAAAGGACGACGTTACGCTACGCTTGACGAGATAAGGACGGCATCGAAGGAGGAGCTGAACAAGATAAAAAAAAAATGATTTTTTGAAGTGCTTCGAAGATTGGAAAAACCGTTGGCACAAGTGTATAATATCTCATGGGGATTACTTTGAAGGGGACAAAATAGATATTCTTGAATAAATGAATAATTTTTGAAAAAACACAAAATTCGCGATAATTTTTGAAACACACCTCGTATATGTTTTTTGGTATTTTTACACCTATAAACTGAGCCGAAGTTAACATTCCCCTATTTTTTAAATAATTATTAAAATAACATAACATAAGAAATTTAACTAATACAAGTTTAGTTCTGAGCTGTTTGATTTATTTTTATCGACATTGAACCCTATGAGCTATTCGAGTTGAGCAAGTTAGATCTATTTGCTTTGTTGAGCTGAGCTGAATTATTTTAAACAGATCATATAGCTCATGCCTCATGTCATGAGCTATAATTCAATGAGTCAACAATTTTGTGAGCGATGACTAAAAATTCAAAGATAGATCAAATCAGTAAGAAAGTAAAGGGGAACTTTGATTCATCTCATGCAGGGCTCTAGTGTATATATTCGGCTAGAATATGAATGAAACACTCGAAATCAAAGGTACAGGGTATTTTGGAATCGGGTCACTGGACTATAGCGCCTTTACTTGTTTTAGAATGCGGGAAACATACTTAAGAAAGCTCATAACATAAACAAGAAAGAATGTCGGTCCAGCCCGACTATACTCTACTCTGTTCCAATGAAAATGTATGCTCATTATGAATTTTGATGCAGCAGAAGTAGCTGAAAGCAGCGCTGCTACTGCGCTGCAGCAGCAAACATTCATTTGCTAATAACTTGACTATCGTTCACCCGATCTTTACCAATCCTTTGGTGAATCGGTTAATAATCTTAATCCTGCTAAATATGTCCAGAAGGTACTGTCGAAGATATGACGTTCTTTCGAAATTGCGTGGGCGGGAGGGGGCGCTGCAAAAGTTGAAAATAAAATTGATCTGCCTGCAAGTATAAGTTTTTGCCCAATACATGAGAAACAATGTGGCGTCCCAATGGTTGGCGACACCATCAACAGCCAGGCTGCGCGGTACCAAGAAAAGGGGGGGGTCTCATTCCAACAACCTTGCCAGACGTCTCCTAAAAAGGCGGAGGATAAACGGGATCAGGGCAAAGATAAGTTAGCAATTCAACTTCCCCCCCAATTTTTTGGGGGGGGGTTTTTTTTATGACGAAACGAAAACGTTTCCATTTCTAAAACTAACTCTTGTTGATCGGTGCAATGAAAAGTAATTGATAAATTACTCACTTTTACAGTTGTAGATGTAAATAAAGTAAATTTCCCTAATGCTGTCCGTACGTCTGTCCTATGCTATATCCTCAGTCAGTTTTAAAGCTACCTTAACAAAACTTTGCACGAAATGATCGGTCAAAGACTCAAGTCCTATCCAAACTGGAAACCGATTCAGCAATTCTAGCAAACGGGACACTTGTCTGACCGCGTAATGACACTTTCGCTCTACGGCCAGCTTATGATTCAACGTCAAGCTGGTTACTTATTGAAAGCCTATGACTTATGTAATATGTGACTGAACCAATTTAAATATTTTCATAGAACGAAATGTGTTTAATCCAAGTGACAAATTGCTTTGTAAGAATCTCAAATGAAAGAGGGTTTGAAACAACTAAAGTTGGCTAATCGATTTTCTTTAAATGTATGCAGGGTTTATAAAACAAAAAGTTTTCCAAAAGCAAATGAGTCAAAAAATCCCCTCCACTTTTCGACAAATGATGCTGATTGTTTTGAAATTACGTACCAGTATGTACATTGTACAAGTTTTAAATGTTCATGAAATATTGCCTTTGTTTCTGCTGATAAACGAAAATAGTTGCTGCTGAAATTTTGATTTTTAATGTTCGTTTGATAAAATGTTACCCAAATATCAAAGAATGGACTCAGAAAAGAAACCTAAGTAAACAGAAGCTTTTTAGAACTTATCAAAAAATAAAATTTCCATTGTCGAGCATGTTTTGTTTTAATAACAGAGTAATTTTTTGATTACATTCTTTGTTCTACTTGTCGACAAGAATGATATTGAAATCTCTAGAACTCCTGACCTGGGAGAACAAATCAAAAATTTCAGTAATAACAGATGAGTCTTAGAAATTCAGGTTATACGAGTTCATACATATACATACGTGTATCACAGTATTTATTGCTTAATCTCTACTCTCGCACTTCGATAGGCCAGCCAAACATTTGGAGAGTTAATAGCGAGAAATGCTCTCGAACTTCTGACGCGGTCTCGCCTATAAAAGCACCGCTGTGCCAGCAATAGGCATTCAGTTTGACGCCGCTCTCTGTGCCGTTTAGAGAAAAAATGTTTTCAATCAAAGTAATCTTTATTCTGGGTCTGACCCTGGCTGTTGTTTTTGCTGACGTAAGATAATAAATCTTTACTAATTAAAGAAATTGACAAATGGAAAGTTTACAGATTCCCGGTGGCGTTAAGCATCTAGAAGGCGATGATCTGAAGGAGGCTGAAGAGACCCTGAACAGATCGCTAAACAAACTGGCCAGCGGTGATGGGCCCAGCTACAAGTGAGTTCTATAAGTGAGCTCTCCAAGTTCTATCAAATTCTAATTCGCAATACTCCATAGATTGGGCAAAATCATTTCGGCTACTCGCCAAGTCGTCTCTGGCAGTAAATACGTTTATGTTGTGGAACTGATTGAGGGTGAAGCCACCAAAAAGTGTAATGTTGAGATTTGGTCGCAGCCCTGGTTGGAGAATGGCATTGAGGTCACCTTTGATTGTCCTGAAGGCAAAGTTGTGAAGAAGCATAGTGCCTAAAAGTGCAGAGCTATTTGATCGTAAGGAATTGAAATACAAGTTGAGTTGATAAAACCGCCAACTTTTGATATCGTCTCTAAAATGATGATGATGTCAACAAACTAATGCGAATACAATAAAGAAAACTGGTTAAATAAGCAAGTAAAAAATGTTTAATTAATTAGTTCATTGATGCTCGATGGTCTTAAAGTCTACTTACATAATGCCACAGAGTTAAGCTTTATCTAATTTAAAAAGGTGGCCATGTGCCCAGTTACTTTAATAGCTGAGGTAGGAGATAATATCTCCTTTTTATACCCTTGCAGAGGATATTATAAAATAGACCGGATGTTTGTAACGCTTAGAAGGAAGCATCTCCGACCACATAAAGTATATATATTCTTGATCAGCACGACGAGCTGAGTTGATTTAGTCATGTCCGCCCGCCGGTCCGTCTCTCTGTTTCTACGCTATCTCCTCCATCAGCTTAAAAGCTATCTTCACCAAACTTTGCATGAAGTCTTTTGGTACATATACGCTGCACATTTGTCGGAACCGGCCGGATCGGATGACCATAGCATATAGCTGTCATACGAACAATCGTTCGAAAAACTAGTTATAGTGAGAAAAATTTTTTTGTTTTCAATGGGAACGCCTCCAAACTTCATATTTCTTAGTTTGCTATCCTTTTCCATGATTCCAATAAGTTTGGTCGAAATCGGATGTCTATACTATGGTCATAGAAGAGTAGAGTCTGACAAGTAGTCTTAAAAAAACGTTTTTGTCTTCGATGGAAAAGTGTTTAAACTTGGCATTTATTTATTTGGTATGTTTTCTCATAGTTCTACCAATTTTGGTCTAAATCGGATGACTGGAGTGTGGACCGAAAAGAGCGTGTGGGGCTGTTATATTTGAGTACATGAATAGAATAAGAATGAGTGAGCGCACAAATACCAAACTGATGGCGGATCGCTTGGATACGCAGCGTTATAAGCAGCTTAAAAGATGGCTGTATAAAACTTTTCCTGAAATCACTTTATTATTTCATATAGAAAATAAATCAACAGGATTTAGTGAATTTAATATTAATATAGCACAAGCTTTGCTGTTGCTTTCGACAGTTGCTTTTTACAAAATCAGAGTCCTCTACATACCAGTTCTAGAAATTGTTTGTGCGACAGTTATAGATTCAAGGGGAATTTCTAGCGCATCTGTCTTTTCACCAATGTCTGCAGTTGGCTGAAAAAAAAAAGTATTTTTTTTTTTGTTTACTTATGAAAAAATTCAGATTTTGCTTTTTTTTTGGCAGTTTTTGATTACAAATATTTTTCTGTGTGACCTTTTGAGCGCATACATAAAAATACCTTACAAAGCCATACCATGGTTTTCAAATCAATGAGAATGAAGTAGATTGCTACAATCTATGCTATCCATACATGAGCAAGCAAATCACTAGATTTTCAAAAAGAACATAAAAAACGGCCCTAGTACTTCAACACTGACTTGGGAGCGTGAGGCTTTTTAGAAAATTGCTCTACTTGATGACAACTTGCAAAAATTTATGGACTTGCATAATTTTCCTTATACCACACTGAAAACAGTGCAAGTCGAGGAACTTTCGTTATGCCTAAAAATTTAATTAAATAGTAAATAGGCAAGTCTTGGCAGCTAATATTGATCGTTTTACTTTAACAATGATCTAAACATCTAAAAAAAATTAACGTTGGAGCGGGATCTTGCGGTACTCACAAGATGCACCCTCCAACAAAATATACGACGATTTACAAATAATACACGTAATCACTGGTCACAAACACATTTCTAGAACATAATTACAAACCTCTCAATCAAAAAGACACCTTCGGATTGTATGTAGCCCCACTTGTTAGTTTTTTATAAATATTTTTGCAAGCTCCACCAATAGGCGCCAAATATTTTATTCTGCAACTGCAGTAACATATGTTCGGCTTGAACGCTCACAGCTGTAAGAATATTGAACGCAAAGCGAAGCGGTAAATAAAATAATGATCAGTGATGTATCGGTAATCGAGAAAAAAATGAATTGATTGCCCATTTCGCCCAGTGTGCAGCGATGCTCCTTGTACGGTGATGCGTCGTGACGACAACGATTGAGGCTTATGTCGCTTCTCTGGATGGCATATCGTCTATCGAGCGTCGCTCACATCGGTTCCTGCATGGCATTGCGTCGACCAAGCGTGACTGGATTGCCGTTAACGTATTAAGCGGAAATCGCCTTGAAAAATACGTCAGTCAAACACATTGTGATGGGTATAAGGGTGGGTCGACGACAGTCACAAAATCGTCAACGGAACGTTGATACAGCGTTGGTCGGCCGTAATAGAGGGTAGTTATTCTAAAACAGAATAGTAAACGAATTTAACCCATTTTAGTAAATTTTCACAATTTTTGTCTTTTATTTATATTACACACTAATTTTAATTCACTTCAGAGATTTCAAATAGTGGTGGAACTTTTTCGATATTAACCGATTCTCAAAACTTATATCAATGCTTCTCGCGCAGGGAAAAAAACGATTCATTGATTCAAGAATCGATCTATTTTCCTTCTCTACTTCCCAATATTGTATATATTCTTGATCAGCATGATTCCACTAAGTTTTGCCGAAATCAGAATAGAGCTAGTCAGAAAAACGGTTTTGTTTTCAATGGAAATGTCCCTAAAATTGGCATTGCTGCAAGGGTATAAAGCAAATTCAACTTAAATGTTATGAGTATAGAATTACATTTTCATACAAGATACTGTATCTATTGAACAACCCTGTACAAAAGCTTTTCCCAAAGCCGCCAAACACAACAGAGAGAACTGTGCAGAGCGAGAGAGAAACAGAACCGAAAAGCTTTGCAGTTTGCAAAGTTAAAAGCGAACAAGTGTGTATAAAAAGGACATTTCGTTCAGTCGACTCTGTTAATTAAGCGACACTGCGCGCAGAAAGCGGAAGAAATTTTCTCCCATTGAAACTGCAAAATTTTTAATTGTGCATTGCGAACAAAAATTGAAATTGTGAAAATAGTGAAAGCCGATTTTAAAGCACTGACTCCGCGTTACGTGTGAATATCAACATATTTGAAACCGAAGGACTTTTGGCGCATCCTTGTAGTCAAACAAGGTCTGCTGCCCCTTGAGTGAATACAAAAACAAAACAATGTCCCAGCATCAACTGCGTAGTTGCTGTTCATTTAGCTTCGCAGTTGCCAATTAATGTTTAATTTGAGCCTGACACAACAGCCGAGGGACTCGATACAAATTAAGCCCGGACAAAGAAAATTGTGTTAGAACAAAAAGCCGCAACTGGAAACTGTAATAAGCTGGCAGCCACCGCTCGTAAATAATTTAAGGTAGGCAACGTTGTCAGCAAGCGCATAAAATTTATGGCAGATTGTTCCATTTCCGTGCCCAGTAAGAGAGCATTAATGTCCAAAGTTAGCACTTTATTTTCTTTTTCAATTAATTTTTTTTTTCACTTTCTACCCCGAGCCGCAAAAGTTGGGAGTTCGCACAAGGCAGCCACACGAAAGTGCCACAGCACTTGAACAGTTTCTGCTCAGCAAAACATTTTTAATGATGATGCATTAAGCGATGCTGAAAGTGCTACATATGGCAATGTTTCGGGTTGCATTTCTAAAAAGTTAATATTACTTTTTCAGTATATTCACTCGATAAGAGACCTTACCTCGGACGTACCGGACGTAGTTGAAGGCCAAAATGCAGCTTGCGCTAACAGACATCATGGTATGCCTCAAAAAGGCTTTACATCAACGACGGGATATCCTCAACCGCGACCACCTCTGAATATTGAACTAGATTTCACGACCTTTGCCTTTTTGGTTAAGAATGCAATCAACTGCAAAAAGATTGTCTCACACTTAGACCCGGTTAGTAAGCAAAGTATGCAAAATAATAACTCTGAAAGCCGTTGCAAAAAAATAAAATTTAATAGTTAAAACTAGAAAAGCAACAGCTGTCGGAATTTGATTTGGAATTTTCGACTACGGACTAGATTGCAATAAGAAACTAGTAAGAGCACCGCAAAGGCCTACCGAAAAGTGTAGTTCAGGTTCCGGATGGAAAATACCCGATTACTATAAGTTGAATGTATGAACCACACAGAGGGAGAATACCGAGAACATTGGACTAAACATGAGCACAATCGTTCCCAAAATCAGGCCATGAACGGCTTATCTCACTTGTAGTACAATGTTCTCACTTCAAGCACAATTTGAGTTGAAAACGTTGCGTTTTTGAGAACATAAACTCAGCTGTGCAACAAATTTAATTGAGTTTTGCTATAAATGGGTCTCAAAATCTGGAGAATCTTATTTGCTCGGATCGGTAGTCAATATTATTTACAAGCGCTGAAGCAGCTGTGCTCAGCTGCTGCTCCGCCCGCCCCATATTCCTTAGAATCTGATACATCGCTTGTAAACGTACAACAACTTGTGCCTTGGTTCATTTTAGAAAGAAAGAAAAATGTTTGTCGGACTTCTCTAGAGAGTTGATCTTAAGACCTTTAGCACTCAACGACGGCGACGTGTTAGCTCAGTGCGCCATTGCACACATTTGTAGACGCAAGTCTAATTGGCTACTTATACTTGTCTCTGCGGTGGTTGGGTTCAGTTGAATTGGGCCCATTTCAAAAAAGTTTGGAACATTGTTCTCAAAGTTGCAGCCAACTATTTATCTGAACAGGTTTTTCCCTGTGTGCGTCCCTGTAGCGCGTCCCTTCGAAAATGATGAACCGTACCGAAAACCTCAAATGAAAACGGTTCGGTTCAGTTCAGACTAACAAATATTGGAAATTTTAATAGAGTTGCTACGATAAGTCCTTATTGATGAAAATGTGATCCGTAAACCTCCTGCAATTGTCCACCGACCTCTTAAAATGCCTGTCATAAGGTAACATTCCTTCTTTGAAAGTTGGTAATCGATTTGTTTGCGATTCTCATATTCTTTACGGGACGATATTCTCATTAGTCTTTCGAGCTTCTTCCCTTTAATCCAACCTGAGACAGGAGTACAGCTTTTAAACTGATATCATTATGGACGAAGACAGCACATCAGACTATTAAAATGTTCTCTAGGAATTTAATTTCGAACTCTAATTTAGAATTTCACTTTAGAAATTTTTAAATTTTAAATATTGAAGCAAAAGCTCGATGAAAAGACACTATAGGGGAGCTTAAGCATTGTAAAAAGTTTTTCAGTATCTTTCTCTGAGAAAACTTTCAATATTTTAAGGATTAGCTAGACCAAATAGAGTTGGTTCAAACAAAAGCCCGGGCAGTATTAACGTTAAAAACCAGAACTAATACTTAATAATGTGACGAACCCAACTTTATTTTACCTCAAATAGAATGTTGTAGTTGTTCAAACTTCTGCAGCTTCAAAAGTCCAAAAAAACTACTTTCTGAACAGATTTAAAGACATTTCTGAATGTTTGACTTCAGAATGGGCTTAAAGGGCTTAGATTAGGTGGAATTGGGGGCAGTTCTTGGGAAAGTCGTTTAAGAAAAGTAAAATATAGGTTAATACTAAGCCATAATGCCAATTAAACCAACATAAGTTTATAGTTGTCAGTTATAAGGGTAGACTTAGGTCATTTAGGTGATATTAGGTTTGCTATTTCGGATAATGGAAGTTTATGACATCTTGTTGGATTTGCCACAACTTCAAAAGTCCAAAAAATGACTTTCCGAGCAGATTTCGGGGTAAGTTTCCACGATAAACTCAAGGAAGGTCTTTAAGAGTTGGAACAGTGCGAAATTATGGGCGATCCCAGAAAATAATGGAGTTTTTGAAACGTTTTCGGACTACTTTTCCTTCGAAACTTTGGAAAAAAAACATTTCGGTGCAGTCTAGAGGGCAAACTGGGACTTCATACTTAAGAAAGATTTTAAGGCTTCAGACTCGAAGAAATTAAAGACGATCCTTGAATAGAAATGCGATTTTGGTAACTTTACGAAATGTCTTACCCTTGAAAGTTTGGAAAAAACCAGAAGGAAAGTCGGTCAAGCTCGACTATAAAATACTCTGTACCTGTGAAGTGCTGCCCATCACTCTGTGTACCTCTGGTACAGAGTATAAAGACTTTCAGAACAGAGTGTTGGGATTCGGCGGAATTAAGGGCGAACCAAAAACAGAAATGAGATTTTGCACATTTTTTAAACTAATCGTTATTTCTAAAGACCATGAAAATATCGGCTTGTTATACTTAAGAATGGGCTTTAAGGGTTGAGATTTGACAGATTTTCAGCATCCTAGAACATAAATTGCGTTGCGAATTCCTTTGCCCGCAGATTTGACGGAAGATCGTGGCCTTTACTAAATTTATAATAAATTAGGATAGAGCCACTGAACCGAACCGTAACCGTGGTTCAGTTGGCTTCAAAAACCATGTAATAAACCGAATCCGGTGGTTCAAAAACTGTGTGAACCACTGAACCGAACCAGTCCTCATTTCTGATCGGCTTGCATCCCTGCTTTTTATTGTTTTATTATAATTTTGTTTTCTTACTTCTGTTTTTAACATTGTCTATAAATATTCCCTTGCAGAGGGTATTACAAAATGGTCCGGATGTTTGTAACGCATTGAAGGAAGATCAGCACGACGAGCTGAGTTGATTTAGCCCTGTCCGTCCGACCGTCTTTCTGTTTCTATGCTATCTCCTCTGTCAGTTTGAAAGCTATCTTCACCAAACTTTGCACAAAGTCTTTTGGTAAAAATACGCTGCACATTTGTCGGAACCGGCCGGATCGGATGACTATAGCATATAGCTGTCATAGGAACGAAAACTATTTTTAGTGAGAATAACTTTTTTGTTTTCAATGGAATCGCCTCCAAACTTTGTACTTCTTAGTTTTCTATGCTTTTCAAGATTCCACCAAATTTGGTCGAAGTCGGACATCTATATAGTATAGCTTTCATAGAAAAGTATAGTCTGAAAAGTAGTCTTAGTTAGAAATACTTTTTTGTTTTTAATGTAAATGTCTTCAAAACTGGCATGTATTTGTTTCATATGCTCCCACACAATTCTACAAAGTTTGGTCAAAATCGGATGACTATAGCATATAGCTGCCATAGGAACGATCGGTCGAAAAACTAGTTCTTGTGAGAAAAACTGTTTTGTTTTTGATGGAAACGTCCCTTACTGGCATATTTTTGTATATTTTTTACACATCACAAGTTTTGTAAAATTATGCTTTTCCATGATTCAGTTTGTCGAAATCGGACATCTATATAGTATAGGTCCCATAGAAAAGTAAGGTCCGAAAAGTAGTCTTATTTAGAAAAACAAACTGCAAGGTTATACAAAACTTCGGCCGAGCCGAAGTTAACTTTCACCTATATTTCTCTGTGTAGTTTTCTGCTTCGAAAGGTGGTAAAGTTAGTCGATTTAGAATGCATTCAGCCAGGAGCCCAATGGCTTGACCACTTTGAACCAGTCAGCAGTCCAAAAGGATGAATCATTTTAAGCCCTCTCAAAAAGGAAAATAGGGCCCTCTCTAAAGAAGATACAATTTAAATGCTGCGTTTTGTGAATTTGCATATACTTTTTATTATTCTTTACTTGTCTTGTGTCACCAGCATCTTTAGGTCGAGTCGCCGAGCGTACTCATAAATATTTCAAGTTGTCAAAGCTCGAGTGTGCGTGTGTGTAAGTGCAGAGCCGCAACTTGTTAGCGCGTGTGCAAAAATACAGAGTCAAAACTGCAGCTGCTGCAGTCATCTGCCGAGGGAGGTGACAACATAGGCGGGGAGACTCTTGGCCGCGACGTTTCCGCTTTTGTTTGCTGTGTCAGCAGGCAAGTCCTCCAGGTCCCTCTCCCACCCACACGCCGTGTTTAACCAAAGAGCCTCCGCATTGTTGGTATAATTTTAATTACCACTTGAGCGACTTTTGCGTCGTAAGTCGGTGAATGAAAATGAGTGGGTTACTTGTATGTATGATTGAGTCGACACAAAAATATGCAGGTGCATCATAAAAGAAATGGAGTCTGCTCTATATAAGTACATAAATATGTAGAATGACAGTAAACAAAACGTTGCATTGACAATGCTCGCAATTCTTTTCTAAGCGGCATTGTTCGACGGTTTTCTATTGTCCCTGTACATTTCATTTGCTGGCTCAAAAAGAAAACCCCATTCGAGGCAAAACACAATCCTCAGCATCAAAAGCAATATAACGCATACGTGGCATATTCATATGCACATGTACATGTTAAAGGTATTTCATATGAAATTCTACATATAATTGCGCATTTTCCGCTTGGTTGGCCTTCTAAGCCACAGAATTGGCCTAAACATAACCGAACATCCCCCTCGTATCGATTGTAATTCATGCAAAAAGCCAATGACCACAACGAATCCGGCCATGCTCGAGTGGCAGCAAAAAAGAAATTTTAACTTGACCCCTTGGTTAAGCTTAGGGACTTGACAATCATCTTGTGGTTCATTTAAATGGTTAATTTATTCAGGAGTCTGACTTACCATTGAAGTTGAAGTATTGCATATTTACCACAGAGTTCAGTATTATGTAATAAGTATAGTGAATTTTAACTCTATAACTTACCACAAACTCTGTTGTCTCTTACTGGTTAAAATCAACTTTTCACAACGATGAATATTTTCATATCATTTGGCAAGAAAATAATATCTTTCTGATACAAAATTAAGGCTGTAAACCGGTCCGGAATCGAACCCCTGAGAGCCGGTTCAGTTCGATTTTTTGAGGTTCGCGAACCGGACCATGAACCAAGCGCCTTATAATTTTGACTCCTCGAACCTGAGCACGAACCGGGGCACTTTTTCGAAAAATGCAAAGTCTTGCTTTGGACACCATTCTTACTGCGTTATCTTGACTTTTGTGTGGTGGGTAATAAGTATATGTGCAAGCTTAGTTTTATGTGCATTTGGCGGTTGGCGTCCCGATTATTTAATATATTTTGCTTCCATTACACAGTGTGTTATTTTGCAACTTTAAATTTTTGACGACATTCATATCCGGTAAATCTGAAAGCTACTAATGTATAAAGAAAAACCCTAACTGGGTTTTGTCTGATTAGTCAACTTTTTTATGGGCGTTTGAATTTTGCGTAAACCTTTCTAAAAAGGAGGCTTTTTGTATGCTTCATATCTCTGAAACGATTCAGAATTTGGTTTGTATGTCTTCGGCAAAGTTGTAGAGCTTGGATTAGCCTACAAAATTTCTTTGATGATTTTTTAAAAATATTTCGTTTTCCCAACTAAAATCTTAGATTTGTCCAAATCTAAAGAATTTTCCCTTTTTTCGTGTTCCTATTACTCCTTTCTTCTCTAATTTTTCAAAACAAACGAGTCGGTCTGCCGACAACCACTGACAGAAACACTTTTGAGCGAATGCTCATCAAACAAACATCCCCAATATCGTCATGGGGTCGATAGTCGACAGTGTTGAGATGCCGACTTTCGTGTTAAGAACAAGATCCCGGGTTCAATTCCCAGGCAAAGATCGTAATGTTAAATTTTTTTTTTTTTTAATTTTATTTAGCAAGTAAAAAATGATCCTCAAACATACACAAGCCAATCAAAAATAGGCTGAAAACCACTGATTATGATTTACAACCACTGATTATGATTTAAGAAAGAGCGGGATTACACTTGGGTTTGGGGAAATGGATATCGAAAGGTCTCTTCAACTCACGTTAGTCCTCCACGAACTTCTCCAAATAACTTTTGTCTTAGTTTTTGGTCTTCTTTGAATCCATTTCTTGAATTGTGTGCTCTATTCTCGAAGATGCCTTTGAGTGTTATGAAATATTTCTCAAATCAAAGTCTTAAGAGTAAGTTTATTCCTCCAACAATTTAAGTATACATCATTTTTTTGGTATCGTTCCTCTTGCTTTGCGAACGTTAGTTTAAAAGAGGCAGGCAAGAAATACATTCCAATTTTTTATTGGTGTGTGTGAGAGCAGCGCAAAAAATTTCTCTCTTATCCAATCCAATAAAAATAAATAAAGTTGAAAGGCAACACTGCGTATGAGTAATATCAAAAATTTTCGTTTCCATTAAATGAAATTCGAATTTTTGCTCTAGCTAACATCACTGAGAAAACTTTAGCTCAACAAAAAGAGCGAACTAGTTTGTACAATTTAATTTTTTTATCTTTTCTTGGTAAATATAAACCATTAACTAGCGAATAAGGGGGCGCTAGTAAGACCTTAAATTTCCCATTTGCGTTAAGCTAAATCAAAAATTAATATTTTCTTTACTTAGTTTGATAGGTTAAAAAATGATCCAAACGCATTCAATTCACACTGCCTTGCGACGTTAGTTATTTAAAGATTGTTGTCAAAGACACACACACACATTCGGGCGCAACACACTGCCACGCCTACATTCGCAAAAGAAAGTTTGGAAGTTTGCTCTCGGCAAAAGTGTCAGTGAGAGAAACAGAAACGAAAAAAGCGGTCTTTGCTCTGAGCGCAACAGAATTGAGCAAATCATAACTGGAAGTGTTTTTCGTTCCTTTTTATTCGTTGTGTCCGTAACCAAATTGTTTTTTGTTGACACTCTGAAAGTGTTGAGAACTATTTGCGAGCACTGCTTGTTTTCGGACTCAGACGAATAAAGCTCTGAAAATTACGATTTTAGCGACGACGATGAACCCCCAAAAAAGGGTAAATGGCGACCGCTGAGCCACCCGGCCACTAGAAGGAATGAACCTTCTATCTATAAAACTTTGGAAGATATGACGATTTTTTCAAATTTTCCAAATTAGCTTGATCTTCCTGCAAGTAAAAGAAGTATATGTCCCATACATGTCAAACCTCTATCTCCTACCATTTCTGAGATCTGTTTGTTTATAATGTTTGCTTTCCGACCACTTCCAACATCTGTTTTTATTATTTTTCGTTGCAAATTACTATAAATAGTGCGTTTGGACTTGCCCTCTTGGGTAAAATGGTTTACTGTAAACACTTTACCTTTGTCAGCGTGCATTTCAAAGAATTTTACAACGCGATCACGAAGACGTCCTTGCTCGGACGGCGACTACTTGTCAAAATTTTTGTCAGGGGGGCATGAAAATGTGTTGACAGGAGAACAAAGAGAAAGAAATGTCATCCCGAAAGCTTTTATGTAAAGCTCAGCTATGGGCGCGCTCTCTCAAAGTTTGTGCAGATTTTTAGTTGTCACCCGTTATCCTAAGATACTACTCAAATGTGCATAATTTCACGATTTTTAAAAAACTTTGCTTGTTTAAGACTAAGGATAAGGATGAAATCACCGAGTAGTTTGTTAAATATTAATGGGAATCGATTGAATGTAAGTTTCATACTTTACTTCACCCACTGTGAGATCGCAACAGTTGTTACCGGCGCCATATTGAAATAAAAGCTTGCATTTGCAGCGCTTTAAAGTGGGCAAATTAAATATCGAATTTTTGCTCTAGCTAACCACTCACCTGATGAAAACGAGCAACCCTTTCAGCTCGACGAAAATTAAAGTCAGCGAACCGTAAAGTTATGTACAAGTTCCCTGTGTATGTGAACATGTGTGTGTGTGTGTGTGTGAGTGGAGGGGTCACATGTCGGTCACAGTGCAGCAAATTGCATAAAAAGTCATTGCTGCTGTAAACTGCGATTCGGTTGTCCAGTTAAAATGCGCCGAATAATTTATAACAAACACTTAAAACGACGGCGATACGAATCCGACTTGGAATGTTTGCCAAATTGCCGCCCTGTGGGCTTATTTTTAAAGGCAAACAAAACATGCAATATGCAGTTAGTAATGGAGGTCCACTTGCCAAAAAAATGGATCGAAAGAAATAGTAGTTGAAGGTCCAAGCCATTTTGCCCGACCGTAGCGTTAATGAGTATTTCCATTAAATCGATTTGCACTAAATAAACAATATAATTGAGTGAGGTATCCGCCCAGCCCAGCTGGCTAGCCCATTTGTTGGCCAGCCGGTGCCTATAACTGTCGCATGGGACAATTTTCAATAAAACCAAAATTTATGATGTTCATCAAAACGACTTTGGAAACTGTAATGATAGTTTTTATTTTCTTTTCCTGCTTCTGCCTTTGGGCCAATTTGCTTCTGTGGTCCATTACAACGGTGGCCAAATTGTATGATTATAATGATCACATAATGTTGTTATCGTTGGAGTTTGTTCTTGTGTTATGCTGTGGCCAAAACGTTTGATGCATTCTAAGCTGCTGCCAAAAGTAATTTTAAAGTCTGCACTAGCTTTCGCTTAGAAATGGCTCGTGACTGTAACTCGCACGAGAAAGTTTACATATTTTCACAAAGTCTGAAGCTTGCAGTCCACACTCAGAAAAAAACCTCACAGAGCTCTAGAACGAGTGCGCTGGAATTTATGCCGATTTGTACTGAAAAATTCAAGTTTGATGTAACAGCCAGAAGGAAGCATTTCTGACCCTATAAAGTATATATACGAGTATTCTTGATCAGCATCAGCAACCGAGTCGAAATAGCCATGTCCGATATCGTCCTGAAAGTAATTCTTTCCATTTAGGTTATAACTATGTTAATTGCTTGAAACATTGTGTCCCACAGCCTCCTTGCCCGGGCGTCTATGTTAAGAATCAATCTAGTCTGCTCCAATCTCTAGAGGCTTGGGTTTTCCAGAGTCTAGGGTGACTCTTTAATCTCTGGCCAGTTTGATCCATTGGCCGAAAAACTGAGATTTTGATTCTAACAAGTACTTTGTAATAATTATACTCTGTACCAGAGGTACACAGAGTATATTAAGTTTGTGCAATAGTATGTAACAGCCAGGAGTAAGAATCTCCGACCCCATAAAGTGGATATAGACATGTCCGTCTGTCTGTCCGTATGAACGAAGAGATCTCAGAGATGGTAAGAGATAAAGGTTTGACGTCTATGGGACAAAAAATTCTTATACTTGCAGGCATATCAAATTCATTTTCAATTTTTTTCCTCCCTCCCCCGAAATTTGGAAAAAACGTCATATCTCCCACAGTTTTATAAACAGAAGGCTTGCTCCTTCTGGAAATATTTAGTAATCAGAATTATTTATTGATCCGCCAAAGGAATGGTAAAGATCAAATGAACGATAGTCGAGTTTGAATAAAAACAAACAATTATGGGCTATTAGAGGCGAGTTGGAAGGTTAAACCTTGAGTGTAAAGTTGTAATGTAGGAGCTTTGGTACAAGTCCATACTAAGTAATAAGAAATGTAGCTTTGGTTTATGTCCGTGCTAAGTGATAAATAGAGAAGCTTCGGTTTGTGTCCGTGCTAAGTGATAAGTAAAGTAGCTTTTATTTATATAAATGAATCTGTACAGTGGGACATGGCAATGAAACTACTACAGGGCAGCACCGGTCGCAACGGTGATGGGCAGCACTTAACAGGTACAGAGTATACTATAGTCGGGCTTAACCGACTTTCTTTCTTGTTTTTAGATAACGACTGTCTGGCATATTCCAGGATTTCAAAACATATTCAAAGTGATGTCCAATGTAAATGAGAACAATGCAGGAAGGCCAGTTTCCAATTGGAGTGCGTAGTTAAGAGTGTTCTGCGGAAGGTGGAAAACTCTTTCTATAAAATATCGTTGGCAACTGTGTACCCGCTAGGCTCCAATTTTCGTTTCGCGCAAATCTTCCTCTTCCCATGTCTCCATGTATTGCAGTATGTCTGTGTGGTATCTATCATCTTCTGCAGTAGTTCTGAAGTCTCCGACATCATGACAATGTCATCAGCGTACATCAGCACCCTGAACTGATGCGAACCTAGATAAACTCCACCAGGCAGATTCTTCTCAATGTCATCGATATAGAGCTCAAATGATAAAGGACTGAGCAAGCAATCCTGTTTGACGCCTTGGTTTGTGGAGAATCTTCCCACAGTCTTTGGCCATCCCACACCCTTGTGATGTTATTGCTGTAAAGGCTCTCCAGGATTTTGATCATTTTGGTAGATCCTCCCATGTTGCTCAACTTATAAAGCAAGCTGTCCCTATTAATTGTGTCGAAAGCTGCCTTGAAGTCTATGGAAAAGCAATACGTCTTTTTTCCTTTGCTCAGATAGTCTCAGACAGTCGACCGTTGAATATCCTTCTCTGAAGCCCATCTGGTTTTCACTTAGGATCTGGTTTTGATTGATAAATTTAAGCAAGCGGGTGAGGAGAATTGACGCAAACACTTGTTAATAGAAGTTTTGGGCTTCGTTTGGGCTTCCCTTCTTGAATATTGGATACAAGATGTTGTCTTGAAAGCTAGAGTACTTTGGTGGACTCGAAAATATTGTTGAAGGCATCGGTGAGCTATGAAATGAGCATTTTTGTAGCATGTTAGAATATAGAATGTTCAATGTTACATTATTCAAACGGAATTTTGTCCGCTCTTTCTGAGTAAAGATGATTGGAATGTAAAAACGGAAGCAGCAGCCCCTGCACTTTAACCAAAGCTGCAACAAACGATGATATCATCATATTGCAGCTTACATTTTCGATTTTGATGCTTATCACTAATTGGATTACGTTACGTTGCGACCTTTAGAAAACTGTTCAAGTCCCAAGCGGAGGAAAAGCAGAATTGCACAAAGAACTTGTTATAAAAGTTAGCAAAGAACGCAAAAAATGGTAAATGCCAAATGCTAATTTCAATTCCACATAGGTTCGCACACACACACACCACACACATTCACTTTCCGGCATGAGCATAGATACATTTAGAAAGTCAACCACAAAAAGCGAAATCAAATAGTGTGAGATGGATGGATGGTTGAGGTCTTTGCCCAACAAGTTGAATAACGCAGCTTGGCACGCGAACATTTTTGGTTTTCACTATGTGAGAAGTGCAAATGTAGGAAATTGTTGGAGTTTTTCGGTTTAATTGGCGCGCGACATGCGGAGCGCCTGCAGGTATGCAGCGAATATTTTGTTATTTATGCGGTATTTACAAACAGTTGGGAATATTTGATGTGTGTGTGTGTGTGTGTGTGTGGCAGACTGTCTGGTTCATTGAATAATTGAAAGTTGTGTGTGCCGCACACTGTCAAGGACTTTCCCATTTAAAACAATAAATTTGCCGACAGTTTTTGATTTACTTTACTGTCTTGGCTAGCCCGGGCCACATTGCAAAATCAATATTCAGAATGATGGCTCATTCATCAGACTCATAACTGCCGTCGAAATTCCTTGTTTACTGTTTCTTCATGTCTCGGCCAAATTGCACTTAATTGTATTTCACAGCCAGCGTATTGAATTCTAATTGCTTTCCCTCTCACTCGCTCTGGCTCGGCAAACAGCACGTCAGTCAGTCAATTGTCTGTGATTTGTTTGCCTGTCGGTCGGCAGATCCTTTTCCCTTTTTTGGCATTTTCAAATGTCAGACAGGTCTGGGTTGCTTTTGCCGAACGGGTTCGTTCGTGTCTGTCACGCAACTGTATTCAGCTACAAGTTTTCATTTCTATTTGGACATTTTATTTTGCTGCTCATTTTGTCAGACGTTCGAAAGTTTGTTAGGTTTTAGTAAACATGTTGCTTTTGTAGAGAAAGTCACTCAATTTATGGTAATTTTCTGCCAGATGCAACAGTTCTCAAGGTTAATTCTAACGACTTGCTATTGATACTTAAAGAATGTTCAACAAAAGCTCGATTCGTTAGTAAAACTCATTTTTTTGTGACAATTTTTTAACGATCGGAAAATAGAATGAAAAATGTCAAACGTTTCATGTTAAAGTATTCAAAAATCTTTTACAAAAACAAGCATTTAAATGATGTTACATTTTATATTTAAAAGTGGTTCAGATCTACATCTTTCATTTGGAAAATTTGTATTTATGTTAGACATTTTACAAGTCTCAGAATTTAGTTAAGTTATGAACCAGAAATTTTGTGTATGGGCTTGCTTTGGCTTTTGTTTAGTCTGACTTTATACGACCGCTGATATACAAATTAGCAAGATTGGGGCAATTTTATGCAAGTTTGTGTGCTGATTTTTGATATACAACTCTTAAAATTTTTTACAGACAATCGGCAGAAAATGCTAAAGGAAAACAATTAAACAATTATCTACGAAACTTCGCTTAAATTGAAACCATGTCCAATGTGAGTATCATCAACATCTAATAATAAATGAAAGCTCTTAGCACAAAGCCCCCCCAACAGCTTCTCCACATGGACAAATCGAATGGCAATGGTGTCTACGCATCCAAGCTCTCAAACACAGACAATGAAAATGGCCTAACCAACACAGGAACAACAACCGCAGCACTGGCCACAGCAAATAACATCAACATTATGAATGGAGCCGCTGCTGTAGCAGCTGCTGCTGCATCCGTGGCCACTCTGCCCACATCCGCTTCGAGCGAGGACCTGAGCCAAAGCCTGTCGGAGTACACAGACGCCGATGAAAGCATATCAGCACCGACCGAGTTTCTCGCTGAGGTAAGGCAAATGCAAACTTAGTTTCATTTTAATTTATTGTCGAGTTTTTACTTGGGACTTTTGTGTAGCATACTTTTTAGCTGATCACGCTGTTTAATTTCATAAACCAAAATGAATTCAAGCCTTCGTCGCAGCCACGTCTTTCGATAAAATATTCCACATTTTGCTTCCCTGAATGCCCTGGAAGCTTACAATCAAATATATATGCGTAGGCGCGCCGTTTTTAAATTGCTTATGGTATTTATTGCTGCGTTTTACTTATTCAAGATAATTCTGAAACTTATGGTCGTTTTTCGGCGTATCCGAATGTTCTCGCCGTCACGATTTCTCGTCTCCAGGTTGTCTGATATGAAAAGTAAAAACAGGGTTATAAGCAGTATAGATGTCATTCTGGTCTGAACCTCGAAAAAAAATTGTGAGATTTTTTTTTGACAAAATTCAATTTTGGGCCCCATTTCTTGGTAGTTTAGTTTAAAAATAAATAATTTAAAAAAATTTTTAAAATTTCGATTCAGGTTCAGTTTAAAATGGTGAAAATTCTGCGTCGATTTCTCTTAGTTTCAGAAAAATTGAGTGACACTGGAGATATTATGGCCGCCAGTTCGAAAAACGTGGTTTCGAGATAAATGCTTTCATAGTTTGCAGTTGCTAGGCAAATAAGGTCACCTTGGTTCATTAAAAGGTCAATATCTTCAAAAGTATGTCGAGTTTTCACAAAATAATCATTTCGGTTACCGTTTGGAAACCGGTTAAATAAACATTTTAGTCTTAAACTAATTACATTCGACTTGTTCTTATAGCTCTGCGCCCCTTTACACATACGAGTATATGTAGGGAGCTTCTTTTTTGTATGGAAAATTTAAGGTCATACTGGTTACCGGGTGGCTCAGCGGCTAGTGTGCTCGACCGCTGAGCATAGGTCTTCACCCGCCTCAATCTATGAAAATTTTTTTCTTTGAATAAAACTAAACTTGTGTTGGCGCCGATTGCAGTAATTAGCCAGGCTTCTCACTGCCGTTCGATCGGCGTTAAACTTAGGTCCCTTTTTCTTAACAGTGGCTCGGCTTTGGCCCTTGGGGCTGTGTCATCTTGACGCCAATTTTACTTTTACTGGCCCCCTTATTCGCTAGTTTATGGTGTATATTTACCGAGAAAAGAGGAAAAAGTTATAAAAGTTGTTTCTTAATGAACGTGACGGGGCTCCAAAGTTTTTGATATTACTCATACGCAGAGTTGCCTTTCATCTTTATAGGACCTATTCCGACTTTCGACTCCATTTTCGTGTAAACGAAAATTTCGACCAAATTTAGTGCAATCATGGAAAAGCATAACAAACTAACATGTACATTTTTGAAGGCGATTCCATTTACAAAAAAAAGTTTTTTACACTAGAACTTCTTTTTCGACCGATCATTCATACTGCAGCTATATGCTATAGTAATCCGATTTTGACAAAACTTTGTAGAGCTGTGTAAAAGTATATAAAATAATTATATGCCAACGTAAGGGACGTTTCCAATAAAAACAAAAAAGTTTTTCTCACAAGAACTAGTTTTTCGACCGATCGTTCCTATGGCAGCTATATGCTATAGTCATCTGTTTTTGGCCAAACTTTGTAGAATCGTGTGGGAGCATATAAAACAAATATATGCCAATTTTGCAGACATTTCCATTGATAATAAAAAAGTTTTTCTAACTAAGACTGCTTTTCAGACACTACTTTTCTATGACAGCTGTACTATAGAGATATCCGATTTCGACCAAATTTGGTGGAATCATGGAAAAGCATAGTAAACTTAGAAGTACTAAGTTTGGAGGCGTTTCAATGAAAACCAACAAGTTTTTCTCACTAAAACTAGTTTTTTCGAAAGATCGTTCCTATGACAGCTATACGCATTAGTCATCCGATCCGGCCGGTTCCGACAAATGTGCAGCGTATTTTTACCAAAAGAATTCGTGCAAAGTTTGGTGAGGATAGCTTTAAAACTGACGGAGGAGATATCATAGAAACAGACGGACAAACGGGCAGGGCTAAATCAACTCAGCTCGTCATGCTGATCAAGAATATATATACTTTATGTGGTCGGAGATGCTTTCTTCAATGAGTTACTAACATCCGGACAATTTTATATTATTCTCGCAAGGGTATAAAAAACTCCGTAAAGTAAAAATATTATCCAACTTAGTTTCTTCTAATATTCTCCAATTTAGTCTTAGAAGCTTAAGCAGTCTCGGCCAAATGCAGAGGACAGAAAAATATGTCTGTCTCTCTCTCTCTCTCTCTCTCTGATACTCAGTGATGATTGACTTCGGCAAGCATTCTTTGTGAATTGGCGCAAGGGAGTAGCCAGCTTTCCGAAAGGGTAGGCGCAGCTTTGTCTAAATGCTTCTTAACTATTCCATTAATGATATATTTTAGCATTAAATCAGCGGTGGGCACGAAATTTGTTTTTGGGAGCAGTCCAAAAACAACAACTGAAAAAACTACCCCTATTACCGATGCTCGAGTCCACAAGCCAGACTCACACTGCATATATTTGTACCCCGATACGCAATAGAGTTGTTGTTGCTTTCGCTTCGAAGCGAGGCAATTGTGCTTGTCATTCTGTCTGCTTGTTTGCGGCCGCGAGGCAATTTTGTATGCGTCTGCGTGGCGAAAGTTACCGTAAAATAGCTCTCGGGAGCAATCATTTTACATCTATTTAGTTACTTTTTTGTGGAAACTTACGATGTAGTGTTAAGCTAAGTTCACACAGGCAAATAATTGTCCCAAATTTCGATGAAAATGTTGCTAAATAGCCATGATGGCAGATATTTTATGACTTAAAACTAAAGCCAAGGTTCCATTTACAAATAATTTGCTCAAATATGGCCAAAAAGTGCACTATTTAGGTTTATTTAGCCAAATTTGTACCGAAGTTTGTCCAAATTATTTGCCTGTGTGAACTAAGCTTTAGTAGTGTAAGATTCTTTTTAACAAATAATGTTTGGGTTGGTGTTACTGTGTTTCTTAAGTGTTCATTATTGTATGTAAAAACTGTCTGTATAGCAAGTTCAGATTGGGAGTTGCGATGGAAATGTTCTCTTAAGTCTTCTTTCAACTTTGACGCCATTTATTTTTCGTCTCCGCAGCATACGCCTCGCTAGCTGATTTGGGTGTATTCTGAGTCTCTCAAGGTACTCTGCAGATTGCTTGTTAATAACGTCACCTATCATAGAGTCGTTAAGTTCCTTCTCCAGCCTTCTCTTGCACATGTACCAGGGCGCAGTAACTTGGCTTGGAGAACACGGATCTTGTTTAGGTGCGTTATAGTAGCTGCTCCAAGCTGATGAAATAATTGCCGTGTACACATGTAACTTGTTCTTTAAAGACAATATGTTTCTGCTATTAAGCAGCCACCCTGATTAAGCAACTCTTCTATACAGCGACTTTGTAAGCTGGCTTATGTGCGAGCCACATGTCAAGTGCCTGTCAAGGTACACTTCCAGGTACCTGTGTCCTTAAAGATGAGCTAGAAGCTGAGCTACGGGCCCGGGGCTACAACTCACGGGCCCCCAATTTTTCTTATGTTGTACATAGTTTACTTAAGTTTTCGCCAAATATTTGGGCTCCGGGCCACTCTCAGAAGTCCGGGCCCAGGGGGAAACACCCCGGTCCCTCCACCCTGTCGTCGGGCCTGGCTAGAAGTTGATCTTCCATGAGGACTCCGGGGCAGTCGTCTCTCCTTAACGTGAAGGTAACATTGGCACACTTCGCTTGATTTATTCCAATATTCCAGCGCCTTGCCCATCTGCAAAAACGGTACATGTACTGCTGGATGTCCGTGGCGCTGTAGACACAGAGATGTCTGGCCAAAATGGCTGTGTCGTCGGCGAAAGTGGCAAGGAAAAGGTCCTGTGCGTCATTCCTGGGAATGTTACTTCCTGTGGGCATGTCCATGGTCGAAAGTGTGTACAGCGTGGGGCCAAGGACGCTACCCGGTGGCACTCCTGCTGGTATATGTTTGGTGCTCGATTCAGCTCCGTTAAGATCGACGGAAATTGTGCTGTGGTGGGAGGAGGCTCTAAGTCTTGCACAGCAAACCATGGCGATGGTTCGTGCATCGATGCATCTTGCCAAACTCCATCGAACGCTTGCTTAACAACAACGAATACTGCCACGACGTACTCCTTTGCATGGAACCCTTCCAGAATAAAGCTAGTTACCCTGTTTAACTGCTCTGGAGTTCCGTGCGACCTTCTAAAACCAAATTAAAAGGGTGGAATTCGATGGCTGAGCTCATCCAACGATAGTATCCTACACAGCAAGCACCTTTCATAGATTTTCGACACCGACGAAAGCAAGCTAATTGGCCGGTATGATTCGACCTCTGAAGGACTCATTAGGGCTTTGTGGATCATTACGATCTTGGCCTTTTTGCAGTCGCCCTACTGATTTGAAGAGCAAGTCCTTGTCTAAAGGCAAGTAAAACTAAATCGTTGAATATGTTCGGTTGGTAATTCGGTTCGCTGTGCGGTTCTGCAGCTTAAGTGTTGAAATGAAGAAATTTAAATCTAGTCTTTTCAAATTCGAGAACAATTTTGTTGTATGCTTCTATTGTACTTAAAAGGGCTACCGTTCCACTCATTTGACCAACTCAACGACTAACTTATAATGACTTTCAACAGGCACTTAAAAAAAACTCACACACAAGCACAAACTTATGCAAATTGCTGTGGTGCTGCAGCAAAAATTCTGATTTAATTTTAAGCCCTTTCAAGAGGATTACGACGGTGGAAGGATAAGTTTGCTGGCTGCCTTTGTGCGCCAGGTTATTGATTGCTAATAAATTGTTTTGCGAAACGCATTTAAGTTCAGTTCGAACAGAGACAGCAATGTGGGCCAATGGGACAAGCCCAGGACGAGAGGATGCTTTTGTGGGTTGATAACTTTGCCTGTGAATTTCTAAAGAATATGACGATGGATTTTTCTACTTTGTTTCTCCTGCAGTTTCTATCGGCTGTCATGCTCAAGGACTACAAGAAAGCATTGAAATATTGCAAATTGAGTGAGTAGTAGAAACTTTGTGTTGTCCATAATATCAACGTATGCCCATTTACAGTCCTCCAATATGAGCCCAACAATGCCACGGCCAAAGAGTTTTACCCGCTCATACTGGACAAGCTAAACGGTAAGTTCGGTTGAACCCAACTCACCAGCCACTAAGCTAGTTTTTTAAAGCAGCAGTGGCCACATCCAGCGACAGCGACGAAAATTATAACAAATCTTCATCTCCCGAAATGGCCCTGGAGCTGCAAGCATCCGACAGTAGTAACAACTGCTCCGAGGAGGATAATGACGATGATCATTATGACGACGAGGATGACGATGATGATGACGTTGATGTTGATGTTGATGACGACGACATTGACAACGAGGATGTGGATGTGGAGGAGGAAGAAAGTAGCAGTGGCGACGACTACGACCTACCCATAGATGAGCAACAGGATGCAGCTGCTGTTGGTGGCCTTCCGGTCCACACATTGCACTCCCATTCGCATAACGATTCCGGCTCTTCTCGTAACTCCTCCAGTGGCGGCGGGGGGCGAAGTGACAACACAACCCACTCATACTCCAGCCTACTGCTAGAAGAAGAAGATGACATTGTGCCAGTTAATCTCAGTTTTAGCCATCATGAGCCGATTACCACAGACCTGGACGTAAGCAATGGTAAGATGAATTGCTTGATTATGCAATGGATTATATACACTTAGCTCTTCATTTAGGCAACAAAATACCTTCCGCCTCATGCAGTGACTCGGAGTCTCCCACAGAGCCGCTGACCCAGCGACTGGCGGCCATATTACGCTCTAAATGTGGCGTCTCGGCCAACAGCAATGATGAGCAGTATTGAAGGCGAAGTCATATAATTCCACATATATCAATAAAACACTGTGCAACCTAAAATTATTTTGGAAAATACGTTGAAAGGTCCACTAATCATCATCTACTAAAACCCTACGAATAGCTCTTTTCTGTCCTATCGTTACCACAATTAGTTCTCTATCCATTTTGTATCCCCATAATCAAAGATTACAAGTAAGAAGGTCGGTCAAGTCCGACCATAATATACTCTGTATCTGTGAAAGCGTATGATCATTATTTATTTTGCTGCCGCAGTAGCAACAGATTCATCGATTTAGTTTAAAGTGAAGATGAAACTTTTAGTACTGATGATTGTGTCGTGGATGCGAACTTTGTAATTGACAACATCGAGACTGAAAAGTTATCAGGTCAGGCTGTTCATCTCGGGCCGTAGCTATATTTCGTTTACAGTTATATTATAGGGAAATGGACATACATAGGTTGCTTGGTCGTTTCTTATACAGTTAAAAATAGCTTTCGGCCAATATAAATTCCTTGACCGAGCACGAAATATGTCTGGGTTGGATAACTGATATCATTCATAACTCAGATCAGTTGACGCACCATGATGAACAGGCAAATGAGGAATGGATACAAATGGATGAAGCTGATAATACGGCAGCATGTTTGCAAGCAATAAAGCTTTATTTGGATATTAGTCAAATCGAGCAGCCATCAACTTCATTATCATTCGTTGATACACAAGAGCCATCCACATGCTTTAAACCACCGAAAAGAGACCGATCTTCATTGCCAAATATTTATCATATTAATGTACCATGAAATCAACCTACTGCTGTTGGATTCACTGGAGACACACAATAATCAGCTTAGAAGATAAATATTCATCATTTCCTTAGTGAGTTTAGTGCAAAGGAATCCACTAAACCAAACCAAAAAAAAATTATGCAAAAAATTGTTGACATGGATTCTTTTTAATCAAAGTTTAACGTTGTAATTTTTGCCATACAAATATTCTTGATATCATCTTTTCGAGTGTTTGTGTTTTCAAATAAATATATAAAATATTTCACATGAATAACTTTGATCTTTTTGAACTCTTTTCAACACAACGTAGCCGAGGTTTAACCAGAGGCCACCCCGTAGCCAGAGAAGGGCGTTTTTTTAGTGGCCCCAGGAGGGCTCCCGCCTCCCCCCTCCTCCCTCCTGTATTGATTATGTCATCGCGTCCGGTATATTGTACTCATTAGTACAATTTTTTCAAAAGGGTTTTTATTAAATTGCACATTTCTCAAAACAAATATGTTTTATTAGGTAAAAACAAATTTTAAAATTCGTTTAAAAAAATCCCTGGATGACCCTCGTTTTTTCTGCATGAAAATTCTACCCCACGTTTTTTTGTTTTATTTACGTTTTTTCACTGGAACTAGTTTTTCCGATCGTTCCTATCCGAATTCGACAAAACTTTGTAGAATTGTGTGAAAGTATACCAAATAAATCCGTGCCAATTTCAAGGACGTTTCCATTGAAAACAAAAAAGTTTTTCTAAATAAGACTACTTTTCGGACCTGGCTTTTCTATAATTTTGCAAATTTTGCGGTTTTTTGACTTGCTTTTTTCTCTTCCTTCACCTTCCTACCTCCTTTCTTTCTTCGCCTTCCTTCCTCCATTGGAAGCTATTTTCGCCACACGCTCTGGTCACTTCAGCACTTTCTTTGTGTTTTTGCTTCGCACACAGCCAAGTACAATGATTAATTCAACAATTTTAACAATTTTCCGTCAAGTCGAATTCATGAATTGGCCTACTGACTGTGCCATAGAACTTCAACCCACACAACCTTTTCCACCCAATTCCCACCAAGAGGGGATAGATTTTTCAGAAGACTGGTATGCAGTCATTGTTGAATTTTCATATAGATACCAGTCAGTCAGGTTGAACAGTTTTATATATATATATATAAAGATAGCATAACCCGTACGCCGCCATTAAAGCTATTAAAAATCATCACATAAGCCGATATAGCTTTCCTTTTCCGACCTGGTTTGGGTAACATTGCCAATATAGTCATCGCTATCGTTATTATTAGTGTTATCGTTACAGTTATCTCTATCGCTATTGAATTATTTATCGTTATCGATACCTTTGTCGTTATTAATTTCTTCATCTTTATCGATAACGTTATCGTTATTGATTTCTTTATCGTTATCGATACCGTTATCGTTATTAATTTCTTTATCGTTATCGATAACGTTATCGCTATCGTTATCCTTATTGATTTCTTTATCGTTATCGATACCGTTATCGATACCATTACTGTTATCGTTATTGATACCGTTATCATTATCGAATTCGTTATCGATACCGTTATCGCTATAGTTATCGTTATCGATACTTTCGTCGTTATCGCTATCATTATCGATACCGTTATTGTTATCGTTATTGATTTCTTTATCGTTATCGGCCCTCTAGCTCTTACCGTTTAGGCTGTGCGATGATTGCCAATCAGTGTATCAGTCAGTCAGTCAGTCAGGACAAACTATTTTATATTTTTAGAGATGTCAAGCGTCGACGAGACATTTCGAACTTACATTTCTCTGGCACTAAGCCATAAATCAAGTTATCATTTTCTTATTTTGACTTACAGCCCGTTACTTATTTGGACTTTTCAAGATTTATGTTGTTTTGATTTTCCATACCGCTCATCCGATTGGTGTGAAAACTTGACTCAATATAGAATTGAACCCGTGGATGCCATTGGTATGAAAATCTCAATTTTGAGAAAACTCGAGTTATGCTGTTAACATTGGAAATTTTTGGTTTCAAATTAAAACTCTTTTGTATCAAATCAAAAAACTTAAGATCAAATTGATACTCAAAATATCAATTTGACAATTCCTGGTCAGCAGACGGACAGGCAAACGCACATGGCTATGTCGACTCAGCTGTTGACGCTGATTATGAATTTTGGTACAGAGTATAAAAAATACTATTGCTATTAACTGTGGGCAAATGCGTCAACCTTTCGTGAATCGAGCTTAGTCACTTGCACACACTCTAACTAAACATTTGTCTGTCATTATATTTTTATTATCACCCCGTCATCTCATCCTCAAAAAACTTGTTTACTGCATAATTTTGTATAGGTTAAATGTTAATTGACGAGACAAATCGATGATAAACTACTAAAGAGTCTAGATCAGCGATGTCCAAAATTTGAAAAGGCAGCCACGCGTGGTTGGCAAGCCAAATTCTGCCGGCGTCGCAGCGGAGACATATATAGAGAGAGAGAGAATATGTGTATTCTATAAATCAGTTGTGTCCAAACTCACACAATGAAAGTGTTTGCTTGTGTGCGAAGCAGCGAAACACAAAGGCAAGGTGACGTTTTACTGCTTTACACTGAAAAAATAAAATGCGTGCGATTCAAACATAAAACAAACTAAATTTTAGTTTGTTTGAATCTCACGCATTTTATTTTTTCAGTGTAAAGCACTAAAACGTCACCTTGCCTTTGTGTTTCGCTGCTTCGCACACAAGCAAACGCTTTCATTGTGTGAGTTTGGACACCACTGGTCTAGATTGATTGTCATTTGTCATAAGATTAAAATTCTTTCCGACTTGAAGAAAAACTATACCATTTACCAAATACCAAAATAATTTTATTGTTGCACCGTGTTATCTACTTATATAAATTTATTCTTGTATACCCGATAATACAACTACTTTATACTCCCTTTGCCCAGCTAGACTCCACTAGTGCGATCGCTTTACAAAACCTAGAAACCGTCCCTAACAAACGCGTACACATAAGTACGTACATACGTATATGTATTTATGTATTTCCATATTTAGCTGTAGCCTTTACTTCAATGGCGAAATTCCCTAGAAAAACATATCGTACAAACTCAATAAGTACTTATATACATCAACACTTATATAAACATATATATAATGTACATGAAAATGTTTAGCATAGAAATAGCTTGAGCTCAAATAAGTTACAAGGGCCTCAATAAGAAGTACATACTCAATACATGAATACTTAATTATACACAGATAAATAACACATATATTTTTAGTAAGACACCCAGGCAAAAACGCGCACAGGACTTGGTTAAAGTGGAATGATGTTTGGCTGAACTTTACACATTAGCATTTTATAGAGAGCGATTTTTCCCCTGAGAGTTTATACTTAGTGTTAATTTAAGAAGCAAGGCAAGATGGATAAGTCTGAGAGCATACAGCGGAGTTACAGAAAGAATGAATGGTCCAAAGTCAAACAAACTACGTAGAAAAACAAAACAACATAATATTGTATAATGTATACTATAAATTTTTTTTGTTTGGATTCATTTAATTTAGTTCTAAATGTTTTCTTCTTATGAAAATGTAAGCCGTATTATAAAAAACTTAAACAATTAAATGAGTATAAAGTATATGATATATGTATGTATGTATTCCTCTTCAGTGTAGTTCCTTACTCAGTTTTTCCTTTAAGAACTTGAACTGTATTGTTAAATTATATAAACGAATGGTCTGTATTTATTGTGTAACAATTGTAATAAAAGCAACGCGAGACAGCAGGAGAAGATATTGGCATTTTTAACTGAAGTGCATCAATTCCTTATGCCCAATAGCATGAGCTGTTATGGTAAGCATATTCAAATTATTTTAAAGGGTTTTGCTGACATCGGATCCGGGCGGAAGACTATGTGCAAAATTTTAGCTCGATAGCTTAATAACTTGACGAACGGACGGACAAAGCGCAATCGTCTCTGTAACGAACATAGTATTCGGTTGTCCGCGAGCGGGTCTTGATCTATGCTCAGCTAATCAGGACTAGGGGAATGTGAATGCCGTACGGGACCCTTTTAAGAGGGCTAGCAAACAGTCGGTGGGGGGGTTCTTGGCAAACACAAATCCCACCGCACTACAATATTTAACTATTTAAGAGTCCCTAATACAAGCCTAATTTTCCTCCCATTGTTATTAGTTGAAGATACTATTGACTCTACTTTACCCTAATAAAAAAAACAACAAAAACAAGAAAAGGCCAGATTTTTCAAATAACTAGGGCGCATATTTCTAAAGTCTTTTTCTTAACAAGGAAGAAAGTCGGTCAAGCCCGACTATATTATACTCTGTACCAGTTGGGGTCGCCGCTCGCATTTGCTCCCGATTATATTATATAAAATCGGTATCCAGGGAACACCACGAGGAGGCCATTGCAATAGCAATGGGGTCGATATATGAATAAAGACCTACGAGTCGACTTGAGTTGCTTAAATACTTATCATTTAAGGTGCTGTTACATACTTTTGCACAAACTTATTATACTCTATGTACCTTTGGTACAGAGTATAATTAGGAGAGAGAGGGAGAGAGAGAGGACTGGCACGCGCCGCAGACAAAAAAAAAACCTTTGCAATTGTTAGAGCTAGAGATGGGCGTACATCGAAAACTACGCGGCACTCCTGAGTGACCAGAATGACTTAACATCATTGTGATTGCTTGATATTATGTTAGAATTAAAGAACTAGACTATTTTTATATTATTTGCAATTTAAACAATCCTCGTCTTAGTAGTCAGATGGGTATCGGGCGATATATTTGTTCCGCGACCATCTCTAATTTCTCTCTCTCAATATTGTGTATGTGGGAAAGGGAAGGGGGAAAATGAGAGCGTCCCAGTTAGCTGCAAGAATCCAATTGGATCTAATGAGCTAGCCATAGCTGTTGGGTTTTGTAAAGGATTTCGTTGTTGGAATTACTCAGACAATATATTTGCAGGTTTAATTCATTTAAAAGGTCATCACACCCACAACGATCCAATATGAATCGTTAAATAAAAATTTGTCCTAAAATATTGTTGGCTATCACTTTGCTGTGTAGTCGTTGCTCATATATACATACATCTACATACATACGTATGTGTTTTGCTGCTGCAGGAGCAGCCCAGATATATTGAATTTTCGTTTGCTCATATTTTTACTACCGTTCATCCGATCTTCACCATTCCTTTGGCGGATCAATAAATAATCCTGATTACTAAATATGTCCAAAAGGAACGAACCTTCTATCTATAAAACTGTGGGAGATATTACGTTTTTTCTAATTTGCGGGGGCAGGAGGGGGCGTGGCAAAAATTGAAAGAAGAAGCATAAGTCCCATACATGTCAAACCTCTATCTCTTACCATCTCTGAGATCTGTGCGTTCATACGGACAGACAGACGGACAGACGGACATGGCTATATCGACTCGGCTGTTGATGCTGATCAAGAATATATATACTTTATGGGGTCGGAGATGCTTCCTTCTGGCTGTTACTTACTTTTGCACAAACTTATTATACTCTATGTACCTTTGGTACAGAGTATAAAAATTCAGAGGTGCTAAATCACAAGACCTAGGCTGCCAATTGATAGAAAGAAAGCGCGAAATTAGGTGCTCACCAATAATTAAAATATAGTTGAAAAAGCTAAAAAACACGCAAGTCGAACTAAAAATGATTGCAGCATACTTGTAGGCTGAAGTTTGGGTTCGATTTTTGCAGCATACTTTTTAACACGCTTAGATATTTATATACATACACGTGAAGCTAATATAAGCGTGTTTCCCGCGATGTGTATGGTGTAGCACCCTCCTACTCTAACCCAATTTCGCCGACATCACGGGCTTCAATTTCAGGCAACAAAACTGCTATAGCACTCGCCATCGGCGGCTATTTTATGTCCGATCGCATTTCACCAGCCCAAAAACAACACCAAACCGTGCATTTTAGTGGATGTAATGGTTGTACGAGAGTCTCTTTTGGTTGCTCATTAGCCCAAATATGGCAATTTGGATTATGTACGTATCAATTGGGCCAGAAATGTGCCTCTTCAGTGAACCAAATTCGGCGCGTAAAACGCGGATCTTCACTGAGGTGTTTCGCAATCTATTGACTGAAAATAAAGCGTTTAGTCAATTTGACAGCTCTTTCTCATAATTTAAAAGACCCACCCAATTTGTGTACAATAATGAAAGCTCGTTGTGCGTTTCTTTATCAAACATTTGCTTATTTATTATAAATCCATTATTATCAAAGATCTTATTATTGTGTATTAACATGGCTTAAATCGTTTCTTGAGAATTTATATAAGTTTTTCATAGAACTTGACTTAGATAGAGAAAGAATGCGAATGTTTTTTGAAAACATTAAATCGTGAAATGCGTAAAAAATATACCACATTTTTGATGACCTCCTACCTCTTTGTAAGAGTGTTTCGGACTGATTTGTATAACTTTATAAAAAGTTGTGTGCAATTCGATTATGCAATGCATTTACAAATGATTTATGTAAGAATGTACATTATTTGTTTGTTTGTTTTTTTGTCATTCTGATATGTAACAAGCTACTTTTATTAAATATAATTTTTATTTGATTGATTTGAATACTGATCTCATTTCTCATTATTATCAATCTTCAAGATTTATGTATTTTTTACAGCACCAAAAAAAAATATAGAAAAACTTAGCATAAATTATTTCTACTTTTTATTTCTCTGGAATAATAAATTGTTTTTCAAGTTGCTCAGAAATAAATCAGGTAATGAAGCTTCGTTTTGTGGCAAAATTAAATGCTTTTGCTAGGTATTTCTGTTTTTGTTTATTGCTTGGTTAGATTACGCTTACAAAAAAAGAATTAGTTATCTATGCATTTTGAACAGTGCCAGTCAATTGTTGAGGGGATTGTAAATGGAAAATGGTGCAGTTTTTTTTTTATTGTTTAAATTAGAAGGAAACATTATTTTGAAACCGTAAAACACAAGAGAAGTATATGAATAAGTTTTTGTTTTTAAAGACTGTTTTTGTTGAACCCAACCCTAAGAAATATTCTTTGGGAGTGAAAGTGTTTATCACTATATATCCCAATGCTTTAAGTGAAGGTTTTAAGTCAGCGGTCTGATCATTCGCTTAGATTAGTTAATACTTGGGTGGCGTAGTTTGACATCGTTCTGACTGACCCAATGAGGAAATAACTTCAGAAATTGTAAAGAACTTAATGTGCATTGTTGAGTCGAGATTGTCAACAACGAGGGAGTAATTGGCGTTCGGTTCCACCTCTATTAGAAGGACATTGTGCACACCAAAGTATCGATACCGAAGACGATTGAGATGTATCTAACAACCAACTAGATAATGGTTCAAGGTTCGGTTTGAATCGGTAAAAATAGACCACAAATGGGCCATTTAGAGCAGCGATGTTCCTTCATAGCCCCCAGGGGCCGAGCACAATCGGCTATTTACACGCACACGAGCCGACCGCATGCCGAAATCGGGCATTTGAGCGTAAGCAGAGCTCTCTTTGCCTTCATTTGCTGCCCAGTCTTTGTTGAGGGCAGTTCAAGGCTGGGCTGTGTCGTTTTGATATCGCACACCAAGACACTCTCACTTTTTGGCCTCGCTCTTCTTGAACATCGCTGATTTAGAGGCTCGAAATTTGAAAAGTGAACAAATTCTATGCAAGTGGTTGTTGTAAATTTTCCCTGGTCCTGGTCTCGTGCAAAGTTTCGGCATAAGCTTTTGAAGCTGTACTCACAACTTGAAAGTAGGCCAATTGCTGAAATGTGCCTGGTCGTTAAATTGAAAAGTAGCCAATAGCTTCCATGTTATTTTACATGACTTTTGCTCTATAATTCTTTTTAAACCCGAATATACCAAATTTAGATATGATTTTAAAAACGTATAAATTCTTATTAAAGTGGCTTAAGTCCGTCTAAAGTCATTTTTATACACTGTACCGAAGGTACCCAGCGGCGCAAAAGCCGATTACAAGATTGTTGTTCTCTTTAACACTTTGTAGGATGACAGCCTTGAAATATCAATTACAATCCTGTATTCTTTTACATAAGCTTGGCCGTTTTCCTGGGGCTCCTGAATTCAAAACAGAATTCTAGAAAATCGGAAAGGTGGGCGGCTTTAGATAACAACTCAATATACCATTTGAGAAATTTCCTAAAAAAAATCGAAAATGGGCAGTCTAACAACTTTAACAATGTCGTTACTGGTGACGAAGCTTGGTTCTATATGAACGATAGGTAAACGAAACAGCAGTCGATGGTATCGAGCCCAACTGGAGCCAACCCACCCATAAAAGCTAAGCAACAAAAGTCAGCCATGACATCAGTTTACTTCACCAGATCAAAAATTGTAGCTGCTATTCCCCTGGAAATAGGTCAGACCGTAACTGCTAAATGGTATACCGAAGGCTGCTTGCCAAAAGTTTTCAAAAATTTGTTGGAAAACCGAAAGCAAGAGGAATTGCGGCGCTATTTTTTACATCATGATAATGCGCCAGCTCACAACCCCGCAAAAAAAGGAACAAAGAAATACGTCCAGAACCGAATTCTCCGGATCTAGCACATTGTGATTTCTGTTTATTTCCAAATCTTAAAAAAAGTTTGAAAGGAAAGGTCTTTAACACCAACGCGGAGGTAATTGATGTGGTAAATGCTGAACTTGAAAAGCTTGAAAAGCCAGATTTTAAAGACCTTTTTTGACAAGTGGATCTAGAGGCTTGAGAAATGTATTATAATCAATGGCGATTATAGAGAGAATATTAAAAATGTCGCAGATTAAGAATATAAGCACAAACATATTAACATTCTTTATAAGCAACTATTCTGAACCAATTTTTTCAAGAAAGTTTCTTATGTAGAAAAAGTTGCTTATCTTGAAAAAATAGGGGAAAGTTAACTTCGGCTCGGCCGATGTTTTGTATACCCTTGCAGTTGTTTTTTTTCTAAATAAGACTACTTTTCGGACCTAATTTTTCTATGGGAGCTATACTATATAGATGTACGATTTCGACCAAACTTAGTGCAATCATGGAAAAGCATATCAAACTGGTAATTTCGAAATTTGGAGGCGATCCCAATTAAAACAAAAAAGTTGTTCTTACTAGAACTTTCTTTTCGAGCGATCATTCATACTGCAGCTATTTGCTATAGTCATCCAATTTTGACAAAACTTTGTAAAATTGTGTAAAAGTATTTAAAATAAATATTTGCCAACGTAAGGGTCGTTTCCATTAAAAACAAAAAAGTTTTTCTCACAAGAACTAGTTTTCCGACCGATCGTTCCTATGGCAGCTATATGCTATAGTCATCCGATTTTGACAAAACTTTGTAGAATCGTGTGGGAGCATATAAAAGAAATACATGCAAATTTTAAGGACATTTCCATGGAAAACAAAAAATTTCAATTGCTATTTCATCTTCTATTTCAAAAAGTACGCTTCTTTCGTTGCTACCAGTTGCCCATTCCATTATTTCGGTCTCAGTTAAATCATTATCGATTTCCGAATTGTACAGTCTAATTAAGAGGATATCGTTCTCGTTGTGGTCTGCTCAATAACAAAACCGAAAAAGAACATGCCCGCTTGCTCCCGCTCTGAGCAGAACACTTCGTATCTCCTTGTTTTTATTTTCAGTTGACTGTTCTCAGATGAGCTTTTCTTGTTTTGCTCATTCAATAACAATTTATACACAGCGATCCGACTGAGCGCTCGTACATTAAGAGTCAGTAGATGAGCGAAAAGCCGAACGACTCACCTCAAAGGGTCTTTTTTTTCTTTTATTTGTTTTGTGTGTGGCTTGTGTGAGTCGCAAGTCCAAACAGACACCTCACTCACACATACACACACACAAACGCAAATGCAAAATGTTAACAAATCCATTGGTTGTTCGTTGAGCACTGAGCGATTCGTTCATAAGCCAATGTGAACGGTTCATCTCTGACTTTTTGCTCAAAGGGTCCGTAAATAACTGTTATTTTTGGACAACGAAAAACGGTCAATTGTTATTTTCCAGCCCTGCTGTTTACACATAACGCTGCAAGTGTTGACAAAAGGTGCTTTCGGTACCGCTGCTTAAGGGGTTTTATGACATTTTGGTCAAGTGGTTGCAATAAGGGTGTATTGTTGGGTGGGAAAAAAATAACCTTAAAGTTTTCATTACATTTTTAAAACACCGAGAGATAAAGCGACCCTTTTCTTCATGAATTTCCGTCCAACAGCTGTTTTTTTTTAAAACTGTGGTGTTTAGTACAGAAATTTTGGAATCAAAAAGTTGCTAATACAGAGGTTGCTATAATAGAAAGTTGCTTATAAAGAACGCTTACTGTATTTGATTTTTTTTCTTGTCAACTTACTTTTGTTAGTCCCCACGTATATATATCAGGGGCCGGCACGTCGGTTGAACTCTCAAAGGCAACGCTGCCTCACACAGACAGTATAAGCTCGTCGCAGAGCAAAGAAAATAAGGTTTTGTGCTGCTCGCAACTTCAATCATCACTGAGTGTCAGAGAGAGTCAGACATAGTCAGACAAATTCCGAAACGAAACACCTGTTATCACTTTATAAGTAACCGTTTGTGGAACCGAACCCTTGACGAAAGGTCTGTGCTCGGACCACAAACCGAATTGACGAGGAAATTGCAGTGGTTTGCAGCCCTAAAAGTGCTACAAATCGAACTTTTAGCCATTTCAAAATGATTCTTATGGCAAGTGGCTATCAAATGATTAACTAGGCTTCGACTTAAAAAAAACTTATGCTCTTAAGCTACGGCTTAATAAATATGACAATTTCGATTCTTCTCTTGGCCTACGTTTTCAGGTTTCCATTAATTTAACTCAAAATGATGCAATTTTCAATGGTGGCTTTGACCTGTTCCCGTTTCCAAAATCCAATTGTATTGTTCGTTACAATCACAAAAGCAAAACGCTTCAACTGAATTCTTAAATCTATTCTTCTTTATCAAATTCAGAAACAAAAACAGGCTTGAAGTATTTTTTGTTTTCTCCAGCAAGTTTCTCCAAAATTAGGGCAGTAGCCAAACAGATATTTCCAATGAGAAACTGTAGCTTCTTATGATGACAAAGGACTGTTTTACTTTAATTAAAGTTTATCTTAAGAGAATTTTAACAACCGACACCTTGTCGTTTCTCATTGCTCCCAACTCTGAGCAGCTCATTTTTGTTCACCCACTCACAATCTTTCTGTGTGTGTGACAACAATTTCAGATTCTTAGCTTTGACAAATGCTTTAAACTATTTTCTTTACAATATTCTAGACATGTTGTATGTGAGGGAGAAATAACAATATTCAACGTCTGTTTACTTACTCGTAGTGTTAATTTTTCTTTTCTATTGTTAAATTAGTGCTGGCAAATGACCTGCAGCAGCCTGTGCTTATGCTTGTGTGAATTTATGAATGTATATAAGTTTGTGTGTTGCGTATCTAGTATATGTTTTTGTATATATATATAAACCGTATATGCGCCTATGTTACGTTCTCTTTAAAAAGAAACTTTCAATTTGAAAACTTCAGGTGTTGCTTGTACTGTTCAGTAGAATTACATATATCTAGATATAATAATTATACATTTCTGGATTGAGGGTTATTGGCACTACGGGAAAATCATAAAACCAGGAATCGAAAATAAAAGTTAAAAAGTAATTTATTCAAAATACAACATCAAAGTACACATAAATCAGAAATAAAAACGACTACGTCTACATAATAAAATGGTCAAACTAGAATCGAATTTAACTTTAGGCTTAACATTATCGAGATATACAGCTTGACAATAATTTCAAAAGTTTGGAGCTGCACAAATATTACAGTATTACAATTTAAAGAAAAGGGGGAAACAAAAATACAAATTTGTCGTAATAGTATGTACGGTTATCAGTCAATGAAATATATGTGGTGTGACTTAACTAACACATCAAAATATGCATATAATCATAGGGCCATCGAAGACCCACTTTCTCAATGTGGCATTTTCAGACCTTAACTACTACACACCGAGAAAGTGAACCTTACACTGTGGAGCCTACCCTCAACGTCTAACGTTTTGTTCTCTTTAGCTTATGCCTTAGATCTAAGTCCTAACGAATTTAGAATCGTGGCTGTATATGTGAATTCAATGATAGCTGCAATGAAATTATAAAACTAGAAAACTATTAGAACAGGCGCTGCCAATCTCTTAAGGTGTGTTAGAAAGCAAACACTAGGGAAATCAAAGGAAAGGTGATATGTTGATGGATTTTAGCATGCGCAAAACGAAAATAAGCATCATCGGATCACTTTCTTTCATTTTTAAGAGACCCTCTGCGCCTGTCCTTCATACACACACACGTTTAAAAGCTGCCTACATTTGTAGTAAACATCATCGATCTGTTGAGCAAATCACAGCCCCCCTGTCTACTTGGCTGTGATTTAGTACCGTTTCTATAAGCAATTTGTGGACTCTTTTGGTTCATCCAGATTGGTATGATTCTTGATGAGCAGCTGTGTAGCCGGATACTTGTTCATCTGGGCAAATCGCTCCATTACACAGGACGAGCTGAGACGGGCCTCGGCATCGTGGTCCCAGCACTCCTCCATGGTGTTGCAAAATACGCTTAGACCCTTTAAACACAAATTACAAATTTAGAATAAAACTTTTCATTCATTAATCACGGGCCTTACCGGATGCTCTCGCCACGAGTTGAGCAAACGTGGACGCAACTTTTTCATCACCACGCTCTCCTGCACTTCATCTAGCGTGGGACGCTGACCCAGTTCGGCCTCAAACGGCAGTTGAAACTCGCCGACAGGTCCCAATAAGTCGCAGCGCGAAACCATTTCCCACAGCACCAGACCACAGGCGTACACATCGATGCGCAAAAAGGCATCTCTATTGAAGTTAATGGCACCCTCGAGCACCTCTGGTGCCATATAGCGACGCGTGCCCACTTGGCCATGGGTATCACCACACGGTTTAAAAGGCTGAAAGATCATGGCCAGCCCAAAGTCGGCTATGCAAGCAGTCAAGTCACCCTTGAGTAGTACATTCTTCGATTTGAAGTCACGATGCGCTATCGATGGCTTCAATCCCTCGGCCTTTGTGGCCGGAATTTCCTCATGCAAGTGCGCCAAGCCATTCGCCATGGACTCGGCTATGCGGCACAACTCCACCCAGGTAATTGTATGCGACTTGAGGTAATCATAGAGTGAGCCATTGTGTTGGTAAGTCGAGATCAACCAGTACTCCGGCTTCTCCGGATGCTTCTCCACGCCCAAAAACTCCAGAATATTTGGATGTCGCATGCGGGGCAACTTGTAGATATCATTCTCTGTGGTCCAGGAATCCTTCTCCTGCATGCGAAAGATTTTTACGGCCACATCCTGGCCATGCAGCTTGGCCTGCCAGACATCGCCGAAGCGACCGCTGGCCTTCTGCTCCAGCAGCTGGATGGGACGGTTGCTAAGCAGCGGCGATGAGTTGGTGATTTCCGCCTCATGTGTGGGTATCTCGTTGAAGTGAGCCTGCTTGCGGCGACGATAGAAGAGCAGGCCCACAATCAATATGACCACAAGGACCGCAAACACCGAAGTGCCAATATAAATGTACACCAAGTTGCTGTTGTCCTGCGTCTTCTCTTTGGGCACTGGAAAGGGTAAGTGGATATATATATATACATTAATGTTTTAAAGAGAGAGCGAGAGCTTTAAGCACTTGCCACAGGTGAACAACATCTCAAGTGGCACCTGTAGTTGGGCATCGTGTGCGCCAACTGGGGGTTGCAAAAAGGCAAAACGCACAAAACGGAAAAAAAAAACGAAAGTTCGCCCCCAATTCTGCAGTTCCCCCTTTTGCATTTGAGATAAAAGGAGACCTAAGCCCAAGAACAAAACAACAAAATGCAAGGCACAAAAGATGCAAAGGCAAAGGCAGCATCACCCCAAATAAAATAAAAACCCGAGAAGAAAAACAAATGGGGAAATAAACGAACGTGCACAGAAGGGCAGAAATTGCAACACATGGTGGAGGCTGCCACTTCGCGTTGAGAGTTCGTTAACACGAAAACCGTTGGACGACCAGTTGGGGGGAAGAGCGCCACTCGCAACTTGAAGATGCCGCAAAAATCGGAGCAACAAAAAATAAATTCCAAAAATGGGTCCCCAAATCAAGTCCCACCGCGCACACCCACCTCGCGTGGTTGCCTCTGTTGTCGTTGGTATATACTTCTGCTCCGAATTGCACAGCGATCCCTTGCAGCAACAGAAATGTATGTTCCCCTGTCTGGGCTCCGAACTGGTCACGCACTCCGTCTGATTGCATTCGTGCATGTCGGTGAAGCATCCTTTCATCTTGATTTTCGTAGCGCCTGCAGAAACGGAAAGCGAAACAATCAAAAAACGCCTGGCATATTTGGGGTACCAGCAGCGGTACTCACCCGTCTCCTCGTTGGCCGTCCACAAGACATAGCAGCTGGGAAATTTGTCCGGCTCCACCTGGCAGTGCTCAACTGTGGAGGTGCACGCGTTGTGTGAATTGCAGTTCTTCTCATCGTAGTGTTCGCAATGGATGTTATGATGAGCATCGGGCAGAATAGCGCCATCGACACACTGCAGCCAGTAGCAGCCTATGCAGAATGATGGAAATATAAGAGAGAAAAATGATATTATTTGAATATGTTGAAGCAGTATGAAAGTTTACGGGAACTTAAAAAAAGGAAATAGGGATAGTTCACTTAGGGCCGATTTCTTATCTCGCACATTTAGAAAAACTTACATATAGCAGAGTAAATTGTACGTTTATCTGATACATATAGCTGCTATGCAGAAGATGAGAATTCGGCCCTTAGTCTTCACACAACAATGCCAAATAAAAATGTTGTCTTGATTCTTATTTTGTTACCCTTTTATTATTTTGTTAATAACCTTACTCAAAAGCTTGCATCGAATTGAATTACTGCATTGTTACAGTTAGGTTAATTATCAAATAGCAAAACTAGCAAACTCGATATTTGGCAAAGCTAGTCTACAAAATATCGAAATTGGAAACTTTGAAGCCTCAGAGGCACCATCAAAACTTAAAATATCTGATTTTGGTTTTTTTATTAAATTCTCTTTTAAATATACTGCATTTTTGGAGCTATGTGCCACAAAGAACTAGAAAAAAAAGGTGTGAGTGTGGCTAACACTCACGGGGTCTTGATGTGAAACATGTTGTATACGATATGCTCTGCCTTTCACGTTCGTGCGGTTGTGGGTTACTTTACACTCCATATTCAAAACTCGATACTCAGTAATCGATAATAGTACTCGATTCTAAGTATTTGATACTAAGTTCTCGACATTCAGTACTCGATACTCAGGATTTTGATACTCAGTATTAAGTAATCGATACCAAGCTCTCGATAACTAGTACTCTATTCTAAGTATTCGATACAAAGTACATGATATTAAGTACTCGATACTCAGTATTTGATACTCAGTACTCCATTCTAAGTACACGATACTTATTACTCAATACCAAGCACTCGATACTCGGTACCCGATTCTAAGTATTCGATACTGAGTACTCGATACCAAGTACGCGATAATTATTATTCGATTCCAATTATTCGATACTAAGTATTAAGTATTCGATACTAAGTATTATGCTGGGTTTATTTTGTGTCACAGAATGTCACATTTCAGTGTCACAGTGTCAAATTCATATGGATCTGTGACACTGAAATGTGACACTGAACCCAGCATTAGGGACTAAGTATTCGGTACTTAGTACACGACTCTAAATATTCGGGTCTAAGTACTCGATGATAAATTTTAGATACTCAGTATTCTGTGTGTTTTTGTCTTTGATTGTGTCTTTGTTTTTGGTTTTTCTTTCTTATTGTCTTTGTTTTTGTCTTTGTTTTTTGTCTTTGGTTTTGTCTTTGTTTTTTTGTTTTTTTTTTTGTGTTTGTTTTTGTGATTGCTTCTGTGTTTTTTTTTTTAGAGCTCGTTAAAAACTCGCAACACTTTCAACGTGGACAGTGTGCGAAGGACAGTTTCAGTTCTGTTTTTGCTCAATTCTGTTACGCTCAGAGCAAAGACCGCATATTTCGTTCCTGTTTCTCTCCAGTCTTTCTCGGACACTTTTGCCGAGAGCATACTTCCGAAGTGTTTTTTGCGTATGTATATGTGGTTGTGTGTTGCGCTCGTGTATGTCATTGTATAACGAGCGTCACACATACAAACAGCCTACCAAACGCACAAAACAAAAGTGGCAGTGACAGACCGCTTGTGCTGCCTTTGTTTCTGTTTTACGCGTGACGCCGAAACCAAATTTTACCCCTACTAAAATCCTCCGTACCGAAATTAAAGATGTTTGACATCAAAAAATTATTTTTCATGCAGACCAGACTAAGCTAAGTTGAGAACAAAAAATATTTTATTATCGGCCCTGTTCCCAATTCCGAGTCAGTTTTCGTGTAAACGTTTGCATATAGAGCTTAAACTAAACAATGTTATATGGAAGGTGACAAGAATTTCTAAGGCTACTAGATTAAGTTTGACGAAATCGGAATTCCAAGCAGCTGAAACCGATTGCCCAATGCCAAGTGAATTCAAAAAAAGCGGACCTGATCTAGTAGCCACAGACATTTTGCTTACTTTTCATATAAAATTGTGAACTTTATCGTAAAAAAAGCAACGTTTACACGAAAACCGACTCGGAATTCGGAACAGGGCCGTATATTTCTTTGTTTTTCAAAAGTTTTCATAAGCCAACACCGGTGAATAAGGGAGACCAATAGAATAAGAAGAATGAAGGAAAGGGATGGGATCTTTCTGCCACTTAGCTGACATCTTCAAACTGTATCAGTCGATTTAAAATTGCATAATCAGTGGACTTAAAATTTGAAAACATTTAAGGTTTCAGCATTCTGCACCGAAAATTGCATTTCTATTAAGATTCCAAGACGATTGTCGGTACAGATAAGAGCTAGCTTCAAAAATAAAATTTTGGAAACGACACGCGGACAACGCTTTCCATTCAAAAACGCTACAAGATGCAATGCTGAGAACTGACGCCATTGTGTGGACGTGCTTCTCATTTACTTAAAAGATAATGTGAATCAGATAGACGTTCAATTTACTCTGCTATTTTAAAGTTTATCTGACATATACCTCTATATAGAAGATGAGAAGTCGGCCTAATATTGTACTAAGAAATTAGCCATGAAGAAAAACTATTAAGACCCTAAAACCCCTTCTAGCTGTTACAAAAAAATTGCAAAATTCTGCGAATTGGTCAAAGAGTTTGAGTTGATTAACCAAGTTATCATATTCAAAAATCTTTTCTCGATTTTTTTAATTAGCATTAGTATGTGGCGTGACGTTACCTGACGTTACGTTACCTTAATTTCCTTTGACACTTAAAAAACACTTAAAAATCTCTACAAATGCCATTCACATTTCCATATATCTTGGATCCAACTGATTCCAAATCTGCTATTAGTTTTGCTTCATCAACCTAAGTTTCCAAGATATAGCGAAAAGCATGACTTTTACTTATCTGGCGAAATTTTGAATTATGTTTTCCATATATACGCAACAATTTGTCTTAACGCTTTGTAACATTGCCCAGGACCGTTGAATAAGCGCTCAAAGTAAACACTCAAATTGTTCACCTTAAATAATTTATAAATTTGCAATCTTCAACTAAAGGTATTTTGTAGCTTTAAGCTGTAGCTTATTATATTTTCTAGTTTCGGGTTTTTGGGTTTTTAAAAAGTCTACAAATTGTGTCAAAAATTTGCATCTGCCTATTTTAAAAAAATTTTTATAGCTCTTTTCTACCATACCAACGATATTGCAGACTTTTTCTAGTCACTTTGGTTAAGAGCATTGTGGCGCATCTATTCCCACTTGTTAGTGGGTGACTTACTTTGAACGCATATCACATTGGTCCAACCAAACTGGCTGCTCCCATTGAATGCAACCCCATTTTTGTACAAAATTAGCTCCACTAGCCACACACACCAGCCTTTGAGAGGGCACATAACCCCAATGCAGCATTGCTAGCTCCGTGCGGATATATGTATGAGTGCATAGTGGGCCCAGTTTCATTTGCCTTGTGACTCGAACAATCACATTAGGATCAAATGAAAATCTAACTCGAATCACACAGTTACAAATGAAATGCTCGCCACATGAATTAACACCAATCAAATAAACTCTCGCCCACTGTTTTAGGGGTAATCGGATCTGTGTGTACAATGTACTAGTAGAGTATGCTGTGTAGTAAAGCAGATACATAAGCATGCACATTATACACCGAGAAAGGGATGAGTTTAAAGTGGCGCTTGTTGGCTAAAAAGGAAACAGCAGCAACAACAGCAGCGAGGAAAACGCGCGCACATGAGCAAGGAGAGTTCACTCCGCTCGCCAGAGATTTAAGCCCCCGCAACTCGAACCAGAACCTGAGAGCCATACAACAAGTTTCTAATGCGGCTCACATCCATTCAAAGAAATACTCGTGCACAAACGTACATATATGTATACTTATGTACACACACAGGCACAGATACAGATACAGGCCAGGCAATTGGCAGGCGACAGGAGTCGATTCATTGATACTCTGTAGGATAGTTTCGATTTTTCTAAAGTATGGTTGGTATTTAATAAATTTTATCGCAAAGTCCATACGATCTGAAGTAATATTGATTTTCTCTACTCAGATAAGATAAAAATTTAGTTAGGCACAATACTTCACATGAATAGAGCCACATTTGAACAGTTTTGAAATCTGTTATGCTTTGAAGCAGCAGTCTTATCTAAATGAAGTATTGTGAAAAACTAAATTTTTATCTCATCTGAGTACAGGCCTTTAAAGTAAAATTATAATCGCTTTTTCACATATCGTATTGTTTTCGAAGTTAAGAATGTAAGAACTCATGTGTGTTTTCCTTTACATACCTTCTAGTACGGCCGACCAACGCTGTATTAACGTTCCGTCGACGATTTTGTGACTGTCGTCGACCCACCCTTATACCCCTCACAATGTGTTCGACTGACGTATTTTGCAAGGCAATGTCCGCTCAATACGTTAACGGCTCTCCAGGCACGCAAGGTCGACGCAATTCCATGCAGAAACCGACATGAGCGACGCTCGATAGACAAAATGCCATGCAAAGAAGCGACATAAGCCGTCACGACGCAGCACCGTACAAAGAGCAACGCTGGGTTGACGAAAATATTGTGACTGACCCCAGCCGAACTAGAGGGTACACACACACTCACACATACACACTCCAACATACACACAAACGCATGGCATGCGGCCGCGCGCGATAACTGACAATGCAAGACCCCCCTCACTCACACAAACAAAATTGATTCGTATATAACTTCGGTGTTTTTTGTCCGATCTTAATGATCTTTTGAGAATGGATAGATATTGGGCCATACATGATATATATAAAGTCTCGAGCGTCTAACTTAAAAATTGTGGCTCTGACAGTTTTTTGCGCCTAAAGGGGGAAGGGGCAGGAATTTTCCAAATCTGAAACAAACTCAATTTGAATCGGGAATACACCTACCTACATGCAAAAATTTGTGGCTCTATCTCTTATAGTCTCTGAGATCGACGCGTTCACACGGACAGACGGACGGACATGGCTAAATCGACTCGGCTGTTGATGCTGATCAAGAATATATATACTTTATAGGGTCGCAAATGCTTCCTTTTCCCATTTTTAATGGGAACAGGGTATAAAAATGTCAATTAAATCCAGCAGCTTATGCATCAACTTCGTCATCAATTTCAGATGAGCTAAGGACCTCTTCTGGTCTAGGCGACCGATTAATGATTGTTTTTTAAAAACTTGTGGAAAAAAATCGGGAACTGATTTTGCAGTTCTGTTTTTTGTATTTGGATGCACATTTCATTTAAAACAATACAAAATTAAAAATGTGTTCATGCGAGGGCTGTTTAAAAAGTTCTCGGCCTCCAAAGTAGGCTCTTCTAAAAAATGGGTGTGTTAATGGTTCGCAGCTTTCCGAAAGTGACCATTATCTGTAATCAAAACGGAAAATGGCGAATTGGTTGGTATGAATGCCTTTACGGCCCGAAGCAGAATCATGTGTTTTTTATACTTGCATGCAGATCAGGTTTATTTTCAATTTTGGCCACGCACCCTCCCGCCCCCACAATATCCAAAAAACGTCATATCTTCCACAGTTTTATAGATAGAAGGTTTGAACCTTCTGAACATATTTAGTATTCGGAATTCTTCATCGATCCGCTGAAGAAATTTTAAAGATCGGATGAACGATATTCAAGTTATAAGAAAAACAAACAATTATGGGCGCACCGGTCGCAACGGTGATGGGCAGCACTTCACAGGTACAGAGAATGTTATAGTCGGGCTAGTCCAGTAAGCAAAAAAAATAGTAAAAAAAATTATCTTTTAACGATGGAGGTTCGGGCCATAGCCACGTTAATTCTGCGTCCATTAAGCCGTACATCATGAAAATCGGTTCAGTAGAACTTAAGAAAAGGTGCGAACCGAAAAAAAATGTTCTAGACCTGAAGAGGGCCTTTAGCAGTGATTGATCAGGAACCGACAATATTTGTTAAGAGTAATACAAGATATGTTGCTCAGGACTTAGCATTACGTAACATTGGGTCAAAAAATATGCCACATAGAAAAGCATTGTTCTCGAAAAGGGATTTCTCACACCTTTCTATTTCCTGAACGAGCGATTTCGCTAGAGAAGACTATTTTTAGATATTTTCAATTTGCAGTAAATTCAAATGGAATAAAAATCACTCGAAACTAGATTTTCGACTTGAAGCTTAGTTGTGGCCTAAGGTGACCACAACTAAGACCATAATCAAGCTGGTTCTAATATGCGTACAATTTCGCAAACTGAGCCGCAGTTTTTCCGATATAGCAGAATGTCGTCTTCAGCGTCCGCAAAATTGAAGAAAAGCTGAAGATGTCTTCTGCCAGACGTTATAAGCCTTCTTAGAAAAGTGAAAAGAAAATTTGACATAGTGTAAAGGACGTCCTTCTCCGCGTTACAAACATCTGACCAAAATTATGAGGGTAAAAAAAAAACCGAAACCGTACTGGTACCAACGTTTCGGTTTTGTTCCGGTTCTATCGGTTCCAATAATAACGGTAACCGGTTCTCAAAAAAAATTTGTATCGGTTCCGATTCCGGTTGGTGATTTGAAACGGTTTATTTCGGTTAACGGTTCCGGTATTAATCCCTACTTGTTGGTATTGCTAATATACCGATATGCCTGAAGGACAGCATTATTCTAAAATTTTAAAATGTTTGCAACCAGGGCTGCAAACCGATTTTAACCGCACCAGTTCGAACCCGGAATTTCGACTTTTGACTTTCAACCAAAGTTATAGAAATTTAAAGATCTAAACAAAATAGCTAGAAATTTTGTTATATCTGGTCGATATTGATCTATAGTCTCAGAATCTCCTAACGTGTATTAGTAGAGCCTTCGATTGAATTTTTACAGGACCATCGTAGTCAAAAACGATAAAGTTATGCACAAATTTCCGTACCCATTGATAAATTTTGATATCACCACATCCAGCTTAGCCAGACTCTACTCAAAATTTCCGTCTTATTGAAATGACGAATATTCTCATTTGATACCCTGTGGCGAGAATTGTATAGGGGAAGGATTAGTACGTGGAATAGTAAAGGAATAAGTAAGGCGTAAAATAGTAGCAAGTAAACAAAACTACAAAGCACAAGCCGAACTGAGCAGGTGTGGAGAAAGTGTGGGCAGGGAAGTGAAGGTTGATAATAATGTAAATAATATTGACGACAATAAAGGCGCCAGCACCCGCTCACAAGCTCACACACACACATACACACTATAAAATGTTAAGTATAAAATACATACCCAGAATAAGTTGAGACGTTAGATAAAGCACAAACTCGTATTTGGACATTGTTATTGCGTTATCGCTGTGTAACTAGTTTACAATAACAATAGCAACCAAGCGAATACGTAACTGCAGATCGCACGGTGGACAGAGGTTTTCCTGGGGACTTGGATGGGCAGGTTGTTCTTTACTTATTCTCACTTAATTTGCAGATTTTGGCACTGAGTTTCCAGATGCAATCAGTTTGCTTGTTGCACTTTTTGGACTAATTGCACATAACATTTAACTGTAGCTGATAATACGCCACACTACAGCGATGTATACTATGTATACATATGTAGGTATGTGTGCATATGTATGCTGCTGAAATCGCAGCAATTTGGCTGGCCACACGCTTTTTCCATTGGGATTTGCACTATCAGCGGTTCTCGAATTCTGTTGCACTTATCCGCATCGTTGTTCAACACATTTGAATTAAACTTTGGTTACGCATTTAACCGATTATAAGTCCTTAAACATTCGTTTTTTCCAATGGTTTTTAATCTCGCTCTTGTAGCAATGGGGCGGCGTTAGTGATGGCAAAAGCAGCGATAGTACAAAGGGCTGCATAATGACTAGCTAGAGATGGCACTAAAAAAATACCAAAGTATATTTTAAAATCTACTAGATCTAGATCGAATTCAATAAGAATTTTAAAACAACAAAGTGTATAGTCGAGGATAGAGGAAGATATTCATATCCTAAATTTAAAGCGTTCCTATTTAGATGAATAAGCGAAGTCCAACTGCTTAATAATAGAGCTTATTAAAGTTCAACAAAAAATAAAAAACCGGTTAAACATCAGACTAAGCATTAAATAGGCATCGCTAAAGGGCATTTTTTTGTGACGACACAGTAAAAATCTCTTTATTAACCCCAATAGCACATTAAAGTATGACATTGGAAGAATGTTGTATAAAGTTTTCACGACGAAATATTAAAAAACACGACAATTGCAGCAATTATTTGAACGTGTCTCGGAAGAATGTACAATTGCGGTTCCCCTCATAACTTGGTGCTGGATCATCAGAAATCAAAATATCAAAGTTTATTCATTAGATAATAGTTTTATCCAGGAAAAGCTGGGAGGGATTTTCGAAATTTTAATTATTTCACTTTTTTATAACATTTTGAAGGGAAGAACGCAATTTTTAGTGAAAAAAATCGACTAATTTGCTATTGTAAAAACAAAAAAAATTATTAACAAATTTAAAAAAAAAGACTATCCAGAGGGGGTCTTTGGGGAGCGGTTATGAACAAATGGAATGTAAACAACCGTGAAGCAATTGAGTTGAAGAACGAGATTCGAGTTGCTATTGGTGACCTACGTGCCGAGACAACTGAAAATGTTCTCAAAAATTGGGTGGATCGATGGGTTACTTCCATGTCAGCCGAGGGGGTGGTCATTTGACCAAAATTGATTTTCATAAATAAATGACATGAGCAAACCTTCTTTCCAATAAATGTTCAACCTTTGAAAAATATCGAGCGGTTTTTTATAGCAAAATTAAATTCCAATTTTTACATTGAAAATAGGCCCTTTTCACTGACGAAACCCGTGTAACCTCTTAAGCTGCCGTATGCATACTTTTTGGACTCACTGTAGCTTGTATAAAAATATCTTTTATTTGCTTATTGATTTGTAGGGATTTTTCAGCTTTAAGCATACGGTCTCACTGCATTTAAGAATTTTCTCTCGCAAGGTAAGACGACATTTCGCAGTAAATTATTTAAAACAAATAAACAATAAGTAGATAGACATAGAAAAAAAGTGCGATTGCTTAAACTATAGTTAGTTGGTTTTTTTGTACTAATTCCTTTAATTTATAAGCATTACCGCCTTCAATCATAACTTTCTTCCTCAACTGTGACTGCATTTCAACATGGCGTCGCTTGCATTCGTCTTAATTTTTGTTTTGTTTTTCCAGTTCATTCGTCGAATTATAAAAAGCTAGCAAAATGACTGGACGCGGCAAGGGTGGCAAAGGATTGGGGAAGGGTGGCGCCAAGCGTCATCGTAAGGTTTTGCGTGATAACATCCAGGGTATCACCAAGCCAGCTATTCGTCGTTTGGCTCGTCGTGGCGGCGTCAAGCGTATTTCTGGCTTGATTTACGAGGAAACTCGCGGAGTGTTGAAGGTGAGTTTCCATTTGGAATTGCTTGTGTGCAAGAGTTTAACACCAATTTGAAATCTGTAGGTATTTCTGGAGAACGTGATTCGTGATGCAGTTACTTACACTGAGCATGCCAAGCGCAAGACTGTCACTGCTATGGACGTGGTCTACGCCTTGAAGCGCCAGGGACGCACTCTGTACGGCTTCGGCGGCTAAGGTGTTCCGTCGAAAAGTTTACTTATGCAACTACTAATAATCTGATCAAACTAACGTAATCGCTACATGTATTGACACAACATACTAAATATTCCATAACTATAACCGTACATATGTATTGACACAGGCCTGAAAAGAAACTAAATCCGTATTAAAAACCATTAGTAGAGGGCACAAAATTGTCAATCTTTAATGGATTCTTGTGGGGGACTGTTGCAATAATAACCATGACAATTTATTGACTCTGTTGATCTGTTGCTGTTTGTTACCAAGTTGTTTAACAAACTATATTAAACCGGGAAATCATAGAATCCAACAATTGGGGCATTGATTGTGGTGTGGTGTTCACATACAACGCAAATACAAACAACTGAAAATTTTGCTCTCCATACCAAACTTTAGTTTTGCGCCATTGTGTTGAGTGGGTAGGGAAGGGGTTGGTGCTGGGTGATGCCTGGCGAAGTGTGCACGCTAAAAATTCTGCTCTCGCTGTTTTTTCTGAATTTCCAAGTATGCGGAGCGGGGCGACATTTCCTCTTCGTTGTCCTCATCCTCTTCGTGTCCCTCATCGTTCCCATCAATCGCAATACTTTCCGAGTGCTTGGTGCGACGCTTAAAGACCTTCGTGGAGGCATACTCTCTGGAATTCTGACGACGCAAGGTGGTTTCCGTTATCTCCGTTTCAGACTCCGAATTGATGACGGTCGATTCTGTGGTCACATCGTCGAAATTGGCCATGTATGTGTCCACTTGCGGGTCATTCACTTGCCTATAAGATTCGGGATGCTTGCTTTCCCGCCGGTAGTTGTGATTTCCTGCACCCGGGTCAACGGTTTTGTCTTTGTACCGTTTCCTGCTGGGCTTATTGGTCGCCGCCTTGCGTTCTATATCGGCCATGTACTGCGCCACATGGCCATCGCCCGAGCCGCCATTGCGCTTCTTGGTCATGGGGTCGTTGATATTGACTTTCCGAACTCCACTACCATCACCATAGCGGGGACTACCGCGTGGTTGGTCCTTCTTAACAACTTCGTCATGATTATATTGATTATACCCCATGCTGCCATCGCCTTTACCATCGTGACGCATACGTTCCTGGTTTGGATTTACCATAACGCTATCGCCGATTCCAGTCTCAAATTGCGCCATGGGATTGAGCTTGAACTGAAAAAGAGATCGGAATCAATGGGTGGACTTTTAACTATTCAATTATACGGGTGTGTCGGTAAATCAGGAAATTGGTCTGTGTCTCCGTACTGCAATGTCCGCCCCACACTCGAAAAATTCACACCGAATGCTTGCCGAAGTAATGCATCAGTGAGTGTTAGAGAGAGACAGAGAGACTCTTTTCTTGGGGAACCTTGCCGTACTGGCTCTGAGAAAGTGCTACCCTTCTTTTGTCGAAAATTAAAATAGCAGAAATAAGTTTTACTTACATCACGCTCGTTGGCAAACTCATGATCGGACTTGGACTCGCGATTCTTAGCATTATCCTTCACATTGACCTCCACATATTTCATTTCGCTGCGCACCTTGCGCACCTGCAAAACTTTGCGTGGTAGCTCATCCACCGGCTCAATCTCCGCCTCTGAATGGCTTTCCTCCTCTTGGACGGTCGCAAGTGGCTCTGACACAGGAGACACCGTATGTAGTTGTTGCTCCTTGCGCAACGTGCCCATTTCACTGCGTGGTGTTATCTCTGGACTGGTCACAGCGCTGTTAACCAAACGGTTGAAGTGTGTCTGGCGATAGTTCTGGGAGCTGTGGGATTTCGTCAGAGAGGTTTTAAGTTGAAACAAGTCCCATTCGAAATGTAACTACTTACTCCTTGATAATGTCCTGCAGAGAGTCGTTCCTCACTATGACGTAGCCACTAGGAACATTTGTGGTATCCACGAGCTTCTCGGAAGGCATCTTATTCTCGCTGGACATGAGCTTCTGACTGAGCTTCTCGTTTAGCTTTTCGGCCTTCTTTCGCAACGTTCGCTCAAAGGACAGCTGCTCCTCCAGATTCTTGGTGTGATTCAGCAACTGGGAGACAGTGTACTTCTTGCTCTTGGGCAGGCTCTGCAGTCCGTTGACGCAGCTAAGATCATACTGCGGCTCCTCTAACTTCTCCTCATCCACATTGCCCAGGTGGTCGCGGATGTTGCGCTGCAGGAATTTGCTGATACCTTCGTTGTTGCGCACATTGAACTCGGTGATTGCATTGTTCAGATCCAGGCAATCAATTATAATGTTAGCACCACGATCCGTTAGGCCACAACCCTCCATGTCGACCACTGAAGGGCACAATATTAATCAGTGACAGGGTATTGACAGGGTATTCAATTACCTTTTATCCAAGCATCCTCTTTGAGCACTTCAGCTATCATCTTGACGCCCTCATCTCCTATATCCGGATTGTTAGCCAGGTGAATGGTACGCAGACCCAATATGGCATTAGTATCCACGCTGCGATAGCGTAACGACTTTTCCCATCCCTCCGAAAATCGATTGATCTTTTGCATCTAAGAGAGAAGAATCCAACTATCACGATCAGCCCTGGAGCAAATCATAGACCTTACCTTGATCATGTCGGCAATGTGTTCGGCTCCCTTCGCTGTAAGGTTGCATTCGGACAGATCGAACACCTCAATGCGGTTCAAATACTTTGCGGTGTTGCAGACCAACTCACATCCCTTGTCGCCTATGGGCGACTTGCGAAAGCTCAGCGTCTCCAAGCATTCGTTGGAGGCCAACGACTAAAGGTAGAAAGAATTAATGGAGTGTGCAAGAACGTGTGACCTCATTACCTTTGCAATGCTCTCAATGTAGCCATCCCGAAGAGGCAGACCCTCAAGCTTGAGGACACTCAGATTCTTATTCAAAGTCACGCAGTTGGCAATCGCTTGCACCAGACTGTTGAATATAAACCGAGTGTAGACCACTGGCCTCTGATTGAAGAGTCTGGCACGCTTCTCAGTATCGATGCATTCAATATTATCTGTTTTTTTTTAAGATTCACTTCATTAGTTTCACCGTGCGGCTCTGCAAGGACCATTACTTACTCTGTGGCAGCGAGCGCCGTAGACGTATCACTAGCGTTTGCAACACCAAGTCATAGTGCAATGCCTCGATGAGCAGCAGCCAGTCATTTACGCCCAACTTATCGCCATTTAGCTCTAGAAGCGTGGTGGCACTCGACTTGGAGCGAATATCCGACACAGGTGCTATATTTTTGGCGCGGCACAGCTCCAGATAGCGAAAATGAAATGAACGGCTTTTGCTAGACTTCTTGACGATCGGCGGTGCCGCCGATATCACCACACTAGGTTTCTTTGCTATATCATGTAACGAACCTTTTCGCACAGCTGCCATTCGACCCAGAGACATATTCTATTAAATAAAGCTTAGTTTGGGAGGAAAGGATTAACAGCGTTCTACCTTTAACATTTGTGTTAATAAAAAAGAATAAGGCTTGGAAGTTTCTTTTAAAAAAAACGTCAAAATAAGGAAAAGTCTGTGAGTCTTCGAAGTATTGGGCACTCAGTACACAGCAAAACCCCTAACTAATCCCTTCAGTTCGGCTCAGCCCTGAATCATAGCTGAATCATAGCTGAATCAGCCCTGAAATGGGCTGGTACTGAGTTCAGGCCTGCCCTTAAGGCCTGTATCCAGCACTGCGGAAAATTCCTGCCAGAAATTTGCTATTTATTTTAGTTGTGTGGAACACATTCCCAAAGTCATTCGGTAGCAAGCATACACAAGTTGTGTAACACAACATTAATGATTTTAACAACTTTGAACACAATAACTTGTATGTTAACTTTTTTTTTTACTTCTGCAGCAACAACTAAAGTATAATGATACATGTAGTTAGGATAGCAAACAGTGGGCAAAATGGTCTAGATGTTGTTAAGTTGTATAGAAGTGGAAAGAAGTGACCAAAACAGTCGCATGACTAATAGTGACCTAAACAGTGAATAAAACAGTGGCCAAAACAGTGACTAAAACATTGACTTAAATAGTGACCAAAGCAGTTACTTATATGGTAACCAAAACAGTGACCGAAAAAGTTACTAAAACAGTGACTAAAACTGTGACCAAAACAGCTACTTTTTTGTGCCCGAGTTTTTGAAGGGACGAATGCCGGTCATACAGTCCCCAGAAGATCGTAGAATCTGGAGTAGTCCCGAACAACTTTCAGCACCTTCGCGTGCATCAGAAGAATGCGAAATAGTTTGATACTATGATTTCATAGTAGTTCAAAAATCAATGTTGAATTCCTAAAATAATGTCAATAATTGGTCAAATTAGGAAATTCAGCAACCATTTCGTTGGTTAAAATGGAGAACTACAAAAAATTTTAAGTTATCCCTCGTCAAGAGTTTCGCTCGTACCAGGTGTTCCACAACGGCCACTCTTTTTAGTATCTGTGTAGCGCTTTCACTTCTTTGATATAGTTTACTGCTGTGTCAATAAATTCAATATTCAAAGTTTAATTAACGATAACAGTTCATTGCAAAACAAACGGCTTTGGTGTTTGCTTTTTGTTTGTTTTTTTTTTTTTTGTATGTTTCTTCTACGTAAGTACGTTCTTCTACGTAGCTAGATTCTGCCATTTTGAAAGTGGACTGTTGTACTGTACTGTTGAATTTTGGAAATTCCTATTAACTGCTAATCTTGCAAAGGGTGCCTTATATAACATCCAACCTAACGCCATCACTTCTGCCCTGACATATGTGGGAGCAGAGCGTGTAGCACCACTATAATTAGATCTGAGTGTCCTAAAGCAGACACCACGAGATGAATTGCAGAAAGGTGGCTCAAATAGATAGATATCTCAGTTCTAGGAGAAATTTAAGATCAAGTCAGGAAAATATTTGCTTCACCAGTGCAGACTTTGACAGCATTAAACTCGATGCCATGAGTATTGTCAAATGGAAACAACTCAGACGAGAGTTCTGCCAAAGATGGTCGGACCATTCTGTAGGTGGTGTAGTTGTGGACAAAAATTGCATGATCGAAAAATTTAGCCAGGTTTCTGTTAAGGCAATACCGTGTTGGCGCAAATGATGCACTTTAAGTGCAAAGTTGATTGAGTTTACCTAAAAGACTGCCAACAATCTGATAGTGGAGTTGCCGGATTTGTTGGATTGGAGCTGAAGGGTAATTCTCTAACAAAAAAATCATGCATAGGCCAGACTGCAGATTCAAGCGCTCTAGAAATTAGTGATTAAAATGGGAAAATTTTACGAAAACGGTTAGAATTAAATTTGTATACTGTGATAACTTCAGGCGTGGCTTGAAGGTTCAAACATGTGTGGATTTTGTCATCATCTGTTATAGACTTTCGGGGGATAAAGCCCTGAAGGGCTTCGGAGCGACGTAAGTAGAAAGTAATTGCAGGAGTTTCATTGGTTGCAGAAGTATTACGGATATAGCTACTGGCTTCAACAATGTTGGACGAAGAGGTAGCGACAACTGAAGAGGCAGGTACTGTGGACGCATCAATTTCTTGTCCATTGGTAATGGGATGCCTTATTTTTTGTGTTGGCACATTTAGCACCACCAGTCCACTGCGACCGACGAATGGACGGTTCACTAGTAGCCTAAGGATTGGGTGGATCAGTAAGAGGAATAGAAACATCATCACTAGCATTCTCTCTAACGTCCAAGAAGTTTAAGAGCAGTAAACTGTGATTCCATTGTCGTAAACTTATTGAAGAGCTGACTGAGATCAGAATGTACATCTCTGAAGCCGTTGCGCGATTGGCTCATAAACAGCCTCATTTCCAACTCTACAGCTCTGCAAGCGGTGCATGTTCAATTAACTGCAACCTGCTTGTTGATGTAATCAGCAATGAGTCTCAAATTCCATTTTTTTTACACTCTTTGGGAGACAAGGTAAAAGATTTGTTAGCTGAAGCTTCACAGAGAACTGTAGGAGGGTTGATAAGTTGAGAAATAATGAATCTTAATTTTGAGAATTTTAATCTCTATTTTCAATTTATTTTTATTTTAAAATTGCAATCTTCTCGAATAGGTTTTTAATCTAGATGAGCGATGTTCAAGAAAAGCGAGGACAAAAAGTGAAAGTGTATTGGTGTGCGATATTAAAGCGACCCAGCCCAGCTTTGAACTGCCCTCAACGACGGCTGGGCAGCGAATGAAGGCAAAGAGAGCTCTGCTTATGCCCGACTTCGGCATGCGCTCGGCCCGTGTGCGCGTAAATAGCCGATTTCGCTCGGCCCCTGGGGGCTATGGAGGAACATCGCTGATCTAGATCATTTTTTTTCTCAGTATACAACAGCAAAGTAGATAAGATTTTAAAGTCAAATGCGTGCAACACCTTAGAGGTTGATTTTGAAAAATTATTATTTAATTTTTTCATTTGCTTGCTCAAAAAAAATTGTAAATTTTTTTACAGGGTGCTTTTTTAGGGACTGCTGTTGTAGTTGTAGGGACTGCTGTTGGTGCTGCCGTCGTTGTTACGCAATCCGAACTGGCTGCGTTGGCAGCATCCGTACAATCCGTGCAGCCATCAGCAGCTGGGGTTTGGTATCCTATGCAGGCGAATCCTTCGCTTTTTACAAAGCAAATGGCCAAAATGGCGCAGCCCAAGAAAATAGTAGATATTCTCATATCGTTTCAACTTGAAATGGTTGGATGAAAAATTCTTTTCGCTTTTTGCTTTTTATAGCGCTGGCACGTCTTGGAATTACTTTACTGCTGTGTCAATAAATTCAATATTCAAACCTTAAAAGTTTGGCATTGTTTTGTTTTCTTTTGTAATTAACTTTAATTGTTAGAAAGATGGCAATTTCAAATCAAACAGCTTTTGTGTTTGCTTTTTTTGTTTTTCCACGTACTCTTGCAAAGCAGTGACGACATTTGAGGTATTTAATTGCTATTTGGTCGTTCACTAAGTTCGTTTTTATACCCTTGCAGAGGGAATTATAAAATTGGGCGGATGTTTGTAACGCATAGAAGGAAGCATCTCCGACCACATAAAGCATATATATTCTTGATCAGCATGACGAGCTGAGTTGATTTAGCCCTGTCCTTCCGTCCGTTTTTCCGTCTGTCTGTTTCTTACCATCTCCTCCGTCAGTTTGAAAGCTATCTTCACCAAACTTTGCACGAAGTCTTATGGTACACATATCGGATCGGATGACTATAGCATATATGGTAGCTGTCATAGGAACGATCGGTCGAAAAACTAGTCTTAGGCCCGATTTCTCAATGTGCCGTTAGTCAACTTGACAGGCAGTTTAACCGACTTTGCGTGTCTAGTGCTGTGCGTGGCGCAACCGGAGGAACAGACTTAACCGCTGCTCAAGCACTGGTTAAAGTTAACCGCGAGTTTAGTGCCGATGGAATTATCGATATATTTTATCGTTCTCCAACATTTGCTTTGTTTATTTTATTATTTGCTGCCACAAAATGTTTATGAATAAACGATTTTTTCAACTCCACGCAATGGAAATGGAATTTGAAGAGGCACAGCAACGAATAAACAATACAAGATAGTACAGAGAGCACTGATCTGGATGATGACACATTTCTTGAATGATTCAGGTTGACAAAATCTACATGTAAAATAATTTATGCTAGGATCAGAGTTTAAGTTAAAGCCTTGACTTCAGTTGCGATTCAATTTGTTGTGACTAGGATTGTTAGCAGGACTTGGCGGCGCTGCGATCTTATGCGTGTGGCAACTTCCTTATCCTTACTTCTGTTGATAAGCCGTGCAGGTAAACATGTTTCCTCAGCTATTGCTTTTGATTCATCGCAATCAATTTTAATAAATTATTCGCAAAAATATTAACAGCAGCATTCAATAACACTAAAAAAAACCCTAACAAAAATGCCCAATTTGTTGACCGTGTCTGGTCACCCTAATGAAGCGACAGGCATTTATCGATATCGGATGAAACTGCTGTTGACTGTTGAGGAACAAATTTGACCGGCGGTTGGTCAACCGGAACCTTTGAGAAAATCGGGCCTTAGTGAGAAAAACTTTTTTGTTTTTAATGGAAACGCCTATAAAGTACGTATTTCTTAGTTTACTATCCTTTCCCATGATTTAACTAAGTTTGGTCGAAGTCGGATGACTATAGCATATAGCTCCCATAGGAACGATGCAAGGTTTTGCTTTGTTTTTCAAAAAATCCAGTTTAAAATGTTGTACCATTTTACATTACCAGCCTAAAAGTAGGCAATTTTTTATGATTCACTTTATCGTGAAATCGAGAAAACTTAGAAAGTGAAGGAATTCTAAGTACGTGAAGTACACTTGCGTTCCGGTGTTTCCAGTATTCATCCAATAAACGCATACCGGCGCGGTGTTTGCAAATTTGTAAACAAACCATTTCCAACCCTAGCTCCCACAACTGCATCGACTCGCTCAGGCCGGTGGTGTTCACGCTTGGCTAATTTCTCGCGTGCCGCACTGCGATCCACTCTCTCTCTCTCTCTGTCTCTGTTTGGGTTGCCATGAAGTGCGGTGACAACAACGACTCAATTCCCATACAGCACAACAGCCCGGTGGTGTTAGTCGTGTCGCGACTGTTGAGGAATACACCACGGGACTCGGTTTCGTGTAACTCCAACTGTTAACGGTTTTCAGTTTCGAAAGTGCATTTTCGTAAGACTTGTTAGAATTTGTACTGTGGTGTGTGATGGCACGTTCCGTCGGCGGTAGCCCAAAGTGTCATTAAACAGCCCTTTTCCTTAACAACCAATTCGAGTTCCGCTTCGTGCATTGCCCAATTTTTCGTGATCTAGATGTGTGTTGTTCTTTTGGGGTTTTTGACTTATGCCTAATTGCCAGTGACGCCGGTTAAGAGCCGCAGAACCCTTCTAAAATGTGTCAACGAAAAACGAAATTTCGCAGTATTTTGTGAGCAGTCGAGTGTTAATCGAGGCACAGGGCCAGACGAAAGTAGTTACCATAAACGTCAGCTGGCTTCGGGTTGCATTGAAGGATACTTGTTTTACCTGCGCACATATTTAGTTACATCCCACTGGGAATGCCTTAAAGGGTAAGTTATGCCGAATTAAGACTAGGGTTGAACTAGCTAAAAACCAGTTGGGCCAAGGACTTGGCTGGCTCTACCAAGGCCAATGCCCATCATGATGTACATTCATACGTGTGAGTTCAATTGTCTAGCCAAATTCATCTTCAATTAGTTGGATATGCAAAAGAGCGTTAGAAAAGGAGACCAAGTGTAACGAACAAATTATTTACGACACCAACTTTGTCTCAAAAAAAAGCTACAAAGATTCAGTTGGCTTTAGTGTTGGAGCGGATGCGGGCCCAGGCTCTGGCTGTGACTCAAAAATCAAGCTACCGCAACGAACCTGCCCTCCACCATCGAACCACCTGACCCCCAGCCGTAGCTCCAGCCGTCAGCTCCCCTTTTGTTTGCCAGCAACAACAAACAATAGTCGGCTGCTGCTGCTGCTGGCGTTGAACTTGACTGTCAAGAGCCACGTTTCGGAATCGATGTGCATGACAAAAAGGGCCCTAATATGGGGGAGGAAGTGTTTAAATTGGAGTAGTCGAAGCCATAAGCTCGTTTGGTTGCTCACTCACTCGTTCGTGGGCCGGAAACGGAATGAGCCTCAAAGCCAGGTTTAACATATTTTTTAATTGAATGAAATCTGCCAGAGCTGAGCCATCTTGACGGCACTCAAATCTAAATTAGCTTACAGACATTTCGATTTCCTAGGCAGTGGTTACCTGGCAAGCAGAAATGACGAACTGTTTCCAATGGATACAGTTTGCTGTTTCACTTTTGGCAAACTCTCTGACCGGGAGACCTGGAGAACATGCCAAGCGTTAACTCTAGACGCCAAACTTTGCAACACGAGTCATTAGCACCAAACGCAAAAGTTCATTGTGTGTGTTAGGAGTCAGATTTTCGTCATGGTAGCTGGGACAGCTAACATATCTTTCACCGCCGCACTGTGGCATATTCGTCGAAAAAATTAGTTTCCAGAAAAAATTCAATTTACATCGTACTTGTTAGAGAAAGAAACGCAGTCAAAGTCAAGTGGAACACAATTTTTTTTGGGAAATGGATAAAAACCATACGTTGAAAACAGATATCCTTCACCTGTGACCATTTTAGCTCTAGTAAATCGAATCTAGAATGAAGGCGTGGGTCGATCTCGCTTCGTAACATCTAATGCAAAGTTTTTCTTTGAATAAAACTTTACACCCGTCACGCCTCTCTGCTGATGGCTCCAGCTTTTAGTAATTAGCCTGAAAAGCTTCTCCTGCCGTTCGATTCGGCGTTAAACTGTAGGTCCCTTTCTCTTGTGCGAAAATTAGAAGCGCACAAGCCAAGAGATTGAGAGAAGCTCGGCTTAGCGCCATTTTACTTAACTAAATCGAATCTAGGCACAAAGTCTTTAAACTCAAAAGGTATAAATCTAAATTGATCAAAAGTTGATAAATTCTTCTAAGTGAAAAATCACATTAGTTCTTAAAGTTAGCATCTTTCAACTAGGCAGTCATTTATTTTATCTTCACAGGATATATTGGTTTTCTATCATTGGTCTAAGTAAGAAAAGCTCTTCTGTTTATAGCAGTAGTATTCACAAATTTTGAATCTTCCGAGTAAAAAAAGAAGAAATTGATTAAGGAGAAATTACTAAGGAGAAGTGCAAAGGGTGCATAAATTTCATAAGCTTTTTACCGCTCAAAGAAAATTTACTTCCGTTCGAAATCAAGACCATTCGTTGACAAAAGTAGAGTAATCCCGCTGAACTGTGAACGGCGGTGTCATTTAAATGAACGCAATTTTAAAACCCGTTGTTCGATCTTCATTATCATTTAGGTGTTGCGTTAATACCATTTTGGGCTCAACTTGGGAACATTTTGGGATCATTTTACAAGCTTTCAGTCGTCTTTTAGGAACATTTTTGTAACGTTTTAAAACCACTTGGTGCTCTTTTTGGCAACATTTTGTGAACAGTTTTGTAACATCTCGGTCTTATTTTAGGAACTTCACGGTCACATTTTGGTAACACATTGGTTTCAATTTTCGAACAACTTTGGTACATTTTTGTGAACCTTTTGGGTATACAATGAGACTGATTTTAAGACATTTATTATGTTCAAACTAGCAATTTTAAGCCGGCTAGAGGTCATGTTATGTTTTCACATAACTTTAAGAATCAAATACAATACCACAAAGGAGGCTGGTCAACTCCCGATTTTATCATTAGAGCAGATGCAGATGGTTCCTCATGCCACCATTGCTATAACTGCTTGGGAATTTCAAAGCAGCATAAGTGCAAAAAAACACACCAATACCAATAGTTCACGGTTTCCGAACATCTGTTTGCTTTTTAAACGGCCGCGCCTGTTTGTAGTAAGGTAGTGTGACCAAAGCTGGTGTTTTGCAGTGAACGTTGGACATGTTTTGCGAACAAAAAGTCATGAACGAAGAGTTTTAAAAAGGAGTCCGCTTGGACCGAGTCCGGAGACAGTAACGCTATTTACAGAGCATACCAATCCCAACGATCCAATGTTTGAACCAAACGAAGAAGACGATGGACCAGAGCTCGTAAAACAAGCTGATAAAAATTTTTGGCCCAAACGTCGCTGGCGACTGTGCGCTGCTGCGAGTGAGCTTGTGAGCGACTGCGCAGCTGCAATGTCTAAATATAGAACAGGCGAGGAAAGAAATAAGTATAACAAGAGTGATTATCAAAGCAAACAAACAAACATAATTTGGTGGCATATGGTCTTTGATTTTATTAACAATAGATTTAGGTTGGCAAAGTAAAGAACCTTACATTGGCGGCGATGCGCAGGTGTTCTGTCCTAACAATCTAAAATACGAGCTGTAAAAAGAAACTTTCACGCTTAAGGCCCAGACGGACTTACGACGTAAGTAATTCAGCTAACGCCACCACATATTGCATCCCAGTCTCTCACCGCCAAAATCAGCGCAACCTTGTCTTCATGCGAAAGTTTTTCCAATCGGCCTTCAGAGGGTATTATAAAATTGTGCGGATGTTTGTAACGCATTGAAGGAAGCATCTCCGACCACATAAAGTATATATATTCTTGATCAGCACGACGAGCTGAGTTGATTTAGCCTTGTCCGTCTGTCCGTCTGTTTCTATGCTATCTCCTCCGTCAGTTTTAAAGCTATCCTCACCAAACTTTGCACAAAGTCTTTTGGTACAAATACGCTGCACATTTGTCGGAACCGGCCGGATCGGATGACTATAGCATATAGCTGTCATAGGAACGATCGGTTGAAAAACTAGTCTTAAAGAGAAAAACTTTTTGTTTTTAATGGAAACGCCTCCAAAGTACGTATTTCTTAGTTTACTATCCTTTCCCATGATTTCACTAAGTTTGGTCCAAATCGGATGACTATAGCATATAGCTGCCATAGGAACGATCGGTCGAAAAACTAGTTCTAGTGAGAAAAACTTTTTTGTTTTTAATGAAAACGTCCTTATCATTGGCATACACTTAATCTATATACTTTTACAAAATTTTACAAAGTTTGGTCGAAATCGGATGCTACATATAGCTCCCCATAGGAACGATCGGTCGAAAAGCTAATTCGCCTCTGGGGAATGGGATCGCCTCAAATTTGTAATTCTTCTTCTTCTTGTTTTTGGGACATGGCATCAAATGATTTCGTAATTAACAGTGTATTATGCTTTGCCATGATTTCACCAAGTTTGGTCGAAATCAGAAAACTAAGGTCCAAAAAGTAGTCTTACAGGCCTGTTCCGGTTTTCACTTTCACTAAATTTGCTCGAATTCGATTTGGCTACCTGTTCCGGTCTTCACAATTCGATAGATTTACTCGATTTGAGTTCACATTGCTTGGAGCCGATGAATTCAAAAGTAAATGCGATTTTGTACATAAAGGCGTCAAATTAATGGCTTAAAGTTAATTTTGTACCAATGTTTAGTGTTTTTAGATACTTTTTGCAATTTTACATTCCCTTAAAAATTATTTTAAATAAAAAAATTAATAATTTGCCCTCCAAATCGAATTCACATATTTTGTTGAAGCTGTTCTGGTTTTCACTTGTTTATGAAACGCTGGGAAAATGTTAATAAAATGCCCTTAAAAAATTGAAAGGACATTTTAAACACCTATATTCAACTACTATCAACTATTTTGAGTGATTATTTATTGGATTGTTTTGATTCACCAGTTGATTAAGGTGAAAGTGTAGTCAACGGAAACAATTTGGAAATGAAACACTCTAATTGCAAATCGTTCGAATACCAGAACAGCTAAAACCAAATCGTTCGATTTTGTTTTCATTTGAAATCGAAGAAATATGTGAAAACCGGAACAGGCCTGTTAGTTAGAAAAATTGTTTTGTTTCCAATGGAAGCTGCAAGGGTATACAAAACTTCGGCCGGGCCGAATTTAACTTTCCCCTATTTTTTCACAATTAAATTATTATTTTATTTTGGTTAATTCCAGTTGATCGATGGCGTGGATGTCTATATTGCATCTGCTGCTCAACGCAAAATAAGGCCCATTGCCTATTAACATAGAGTCCACGTATGTGCTGTTAAACGCAAGATTACTTTTTTAACTCCGTCGTGCAAAATGTTAAGTGCAAGGAAATCGTTACGCCTGCTTCTTCTTCACTTAATTTTTGTATGAAACTTCTCGTTACGTCGTGAGTCTGTCTGGGCCTTTACGTGCTGTTTTAGAGATACTATACTTATCTTCTACCTTCTGTTTTGTTTCAAGAGCTTTAAATGGTTCATAATTTTGGGACCGTCGTGGAGTTCGGGATCATGGAAAAACCCTGGTCGTCCTCCACTTTTTTTTACATTCTTTCCGCCCATTTCTATATACATTTATTGCCAATTTGAGTCATCAAATATCAAAGTGCAAAATTTTTTAACCACTGTGCGTTGACTTATAAAATGAGTGAAATGTCACCCAAACTTTTGGCAAATCTTTCTTCTTAATTTGCTTTAATTCAGTGAGTTTTCTCCGTGTGGAAAATTAGCTGCATAAAAGTTATACCCCACTTGTGTGCGGATGTTTGTGGGGTAAAACGAAAAGCGTATATATAACTAATAGACTTAATTTAAACCAAAATTTGAATTAAAATGCCCAATTTGCTGTCAGATATCTAACCAAGTTTGTGCAATAAATACTTATAAATTCCAAGCCCGCAAAAGGGAGTGAATGGTTTATGAAATATACTTGTAAAGTATCGGCAACATATTTATATACTAAGTTAATGGCGAAAGAGAGACGGAGAGAAAAATGGAATTATTCATCGACAGCATTGATAACCCCAATACTTAGAAGCGCAGTGCAGCATGAAATTGTACGTGGCCAGCACTCATGTCCGAACGAATTAAAAACGCCAACTGACCAAACAACCCAATTGCCGAACATTTTACCAAAGCGTTGGCCATAAATACATAATTAAGCCAATGACGAAGTCCCAAAGAAAATGCACAAAATGGAAAAGAAAATGGTTGCATGCTGTGCCCCAGCTGAAAGCGAAATCAGCGCCAGCCCCTCCTCAGCCACTTTAAATAGCACTAAAATTGAAATAAATGACCTTGTCTGTACAGCTCATCCAAGAGGTTGATGTAACCCGGCGAGTGGAAATCAATTGCCAAGCCAAATGGCTGTAAATAATTGTGAGTGTTTTTGTGCAATTGTGAAATCAATGAACCAAAGTCAGCCTCTTGCCAATTGCTCTGCGAGTTCAACACTCAAGACAATGGCCAAGTCTTGCGTTAATAAGCCACGGAAAATGATATATGCAACTGTAGCAGTCGGATGCACATATCTCTGGGGGCGGTTCACACGCATTAAGCTATATGTTGGCAAAAGGTGGCTGTGAAAACTACACAAAAAGGCAAGGAATATCATTAGGTTTTGGGCCTAAGATAATGAAATCTTAGATCTTGCGAAAGTAACTTTCAATTTTCACTTTATTACCCCCCGCTCAGAACAGAACTGAAACCCAATTTGTTAGGCACGCAAATCTGTCTAATCTTAAGCAAAGAACAAACAGCAGTTTAGAAAACGTTACGGTCATTAAACCTCGAATAACGAAATAAAATTTCTACAGAAACAAGCCAATAAAAAAAACAGACGCTTCAATTAATCCGCACATAAAACTTTCGCAAAACATGCGAGTGAGTGAGTTTCTGGTGTGTCCAGTGTGTCATTGGGCAACACTTGGTACGACCTAATTCAGTTGGATTTTGGGAGGATGTGGCAACAGCTCAACCAACCCGGTTCCAACTTTCTGTACTTGAAATGTTCTCAAGCGAAACTTCTCTAAGGTCATAAGCCACAACATATTAAATGTGCGACACATTTTACTGGTTTAACTTCTGTTCCATTTTCTAGGTGTCATGTAGCAGTCGCCACAACATAATCATGTACAACAACGAAACGCAGTCCAACTCTGAGGCCAGCGCTAGCCTGGACTATAAGAAAGTTCGCTTAAAAGGTCGCTGCTCGAAGCGTCACTTTTCCCTTGGTGATCATCTAAGTCAAAGTATTGTTGCTATACTCATGGCACTCATCTGTTGTGTGTTGTCAAATCGACCGCCTAGGTTCGCTATTGATGGGCAGTCCGAGATTGTACTGCGACTGAAGGAGAGCCCCGAAACGAAAGTTGGTAAGTGGACTGGCTTAGCCAAGACTGGGACATTGGTTAATCGTTCGTTTACGTACCACAGGAAGCTTGATCTATACTCTAAAAGGCTACGACCCCGATAATGATCCCTTGACCTTTGGCAAACGCAATTCCCATGACAGCGAAATCATACGCATAGAGAATACGGGCGACAACGAGGCCAAAGTCTATCTGGCCAAGGAGCTAGACCGTGAGACGCAGGACGAGTATGCCATTGTGCTGACCCTGACCGATAGTCACTACAGCGATCACAACTATGTGACCCAGAGCTTTCTGTTGCTGGTGGAGGATATCAATGATAATGCCCCCATCTTTCTGCCCTATCCGAATGCCATTGAAATACCCGAGGGCAGTGCCCCGCGTGTGATCAGCACTCTGGAGGCAACCGATGCCGATGAGGGTGCCTACGGTCAGGTGGTGTACTATCTACAGGAGCTGGATGGTGACAACGAAGTGTTCAGCATTGCCACGGTTCAGGGCAAGGGCATTTTACGACTGCAAGGGGAGCTGGACTATGAGCGCAAGAGCTTGTATCAGTTGCGTGTGCTGGCCATCGATCGGGCCAATCAGGGACCCGTAAACACGGGCACTGCAGCCATACTGGTCAAGGTAAAGGATATTGAGGACCAACCGCCCGAGTTTGTGGAAGTTCAGGCGGTGGCACGCATAGCCGAGGATGCGGCCGTGGGCACAAGAGTATTGCGAGTGCGAGCCATCGATGGGGATCGTGGCATCAATAATCCCATTGCCTATACAATGGAGGCCAACGATCTGTTTGACATTAATCCCCAAACAGGTGTGGTCTACACTCTGACGCAGTTAGATCGCGAAGAGCAAAGCGATCAGGTCAATGGGGCGCATATATTGCGAATCACCGCCACAGAGTTAACCAAAACGGCCCAGTCGGTTGCCTCAACAGTTCGCACTGAGGTGACCATCATTGTCAGCGATGTCAACGATGAGATTCCCACCTTTGGCGAGGCAGTCTATCGTTGTGAGATCAATGAGAATGCCCAAACCAACACCCCGTTGAGTTTTGTCGACGAGGATGTACAGAACGTGGTGTTCGATCACGACGAGGGCAACAATGGCACCTTTCGCTTGTTTCTCGATCCACCCAACGATCTCTTTGAAATTGTGCCGGAGCTGGCGGTGAACGAGGCAAATTTTATGTTGCGCGTGAAAAATTCCAAGTCCCTCGACTTTGAGCAGTTTGTGGAGATAAATTTTACCATATTTGCAAGAGAGATTGACGAGCCCAGTCGTTGGAGGTAAGTCTAGTAAACTAGGAGAGTTGGCCATTTCATATTAAAATGTAATTTCGTAGCTCGGCCCATGTGCAAATCTTCATACGCGATCAGAACGACAACTATCCCCAGTTTACGCAAACGATTTACAATGTAAGCGTGCTGGAGAATAGTGAACTGGGCACGACCATTGCCAAAGTGGAAGCGCTAGATGTGGATTCAGGGGACTTTGGTACAATGGGCATACGCTATACCAATCTTAGAGGCGGCATAGCTCATCTGTAAGTACAACCACAACTATAACTTGATTCAAAAATAATGTTAAATTCCCTTAGGTTACATCTGAATCCCATCACCGGCGTGGTCACCATTAGACAGTCTGGCAGCACAGCCTTTGACCGTGAAATAATTTCCACGACATTATCTCACTGTTGAGGCCGTTGACAACATAGGCCAGGGCAATCGCAATACCGCCCAAATCATTAATTGACATTGAGGATGTCAACGATAACGCACCCACTTTCCTTCAGCGGCAGTACGAGGCAAAGCTGCTGGAGAACAAAGGAGACTTTGAAACGCCTCTGCAAGTTGAGGCTCGCGACTTGGACCTAAACGGCACTGAGAACAGCCAGATCACCTATGAGATTATTGAGGGTTTGTACCGCTTGAATTTCACCATTAACCCGGAAAGCGGTCTGCTGCAGCCAATACATCACTTCGACTATGAGGAACTAGTGGACAACCATCGACGAAGTGCGCCCCAGGTCAATGCGGGCATGCGAGAGATCGATTTGCTTGTACGGGCTCGGGACTCTGGCATACCCATGCTCTCTACTGTGGTGCCAGTGCTCATCTATGTGCAGGATGTAAACGACAATCCACCCATCTTTCAGAAAAGCTTTTATGCCAAAACTGTGCCGGAGGATTTGCCCGGCGGTAGCTCAGTGTTACAGGTTCAGGCCAACGATCGTGATGGATCGTCGCCCAATAATGCGGTCGTGTATCGCATACAGACGGGAGCCAGTGACAAGTTCGTCATTAACTCTGACACGGGAGTAATAACTGTGGCTCAGGGCGCCAATTTGGATCCTGATCTGACCGAAAGCAAGCGTACGCTTTACACCCTAACTGTGGTAAGTATCGAATGATTCATTAAAAGCTACTTTATGAGGTAGGAAATTTGAACAAGGGTTAGCGATGCAAAAAGCGGTGTAGCTACTTCCTTTAGATCGGGCATGCCCAAAAAAAAGCATAGGGCGGAGCACTCACCAATACTCACAAAGAAAAGCACATTGAAATTGGGTAAGGCAACAACAAAATCACATGAAATTGTTGTTAGTTTGCTTGCGCCAATCATCGAAAAGAACAAAACCGGTTTCTGTTCTACGCAACGCACACACACGAAATCGTTTGCATGTGTTTCGTTTTCTATACCTCGCGCCCTGCATGTATACGATCATTGACTTCCTATCTTCGGTGCAATTACAAAAACAAAACGTAGCCAAAGAGCATAAGGCTGGGCATCGCTGCTTTAGATCAAAATAAGCCCTTTGCTATACCAAATAACCCGTAAATTAACGTTTAGACAGAAGATGTAGTCCCTTTAAAACAGGGATGCAAACCGCCCGGAAATAATAACTGGTTCGGTTCAGTAGTTCACACAGTTTTTGAACCACCGGTTCGGTTTGTTACATGGTTTTGGAAGCCAACTGAAAATAGTCCCGATCTTCGCTCAAAACTGCGCGGAAAGGAATTCGCAACGCAATTTAGGTTCTTGGATGCCGAAAATCCGTCAAATCTCAACCCTTAAAGACCATCCTTAAGTATAACAACACGATATTTTCATGGACTTTAGAAAATTCCAATAAATTTAAAAAAATAACAAAAACTTATTTCTAGCATCGCCTCAATTTCCGCCGAATATAAACCCTTAAAGCCTGTACTTAAGATTACTCCTCGGAAAGTTATTTTTTTTGCAGACTTTCGAAGGGAAAAGTTGCCCGAATCGCAAGGATCGTCTTTAATATCCCACCCGACAATCGACCTCGAGAAAAGATCCGCTTTCAACATTTTCTTACTAAACTATCGAGAACGTCTTCCTCTTTCGTTCGAAAAAGTATTACCTGTCGCTCGGGGATCCGTTCGGCACTTTCTCGATAGCAAAACGAGTCAAAAACAGATCGAAAACTGAATCTTTTCCGTTTTAAACACGCATCTCTTAAGAAAAACGGATTTTAAACTTTAGAGAAACTATCATAATAACTGATGTCCGTTTGAAACCCGCATCTTTAATAAAAAGCGGACTTTTTAGGAAACTTACACAATTCTCGTAGGTCGGGTGGGTTGATCGAGTCTCAAGCCAATTTACAACTTTCTCGGCTGGGTTAGATCTTACCGCACCAATCGGTCCCTCGGGTGTCCCGCAGGGCAGTCATCTTGGTCCCTTGTTATTTAACCTGTCCATCAATGATATTCCTCAAGTGCTTTCGTTTTCAACTGCCCTTATGTACGCTGACGATCTCAAGCTAAGTGCCTCATTCAACGACCCAGTTTCTCCACTTCTTTTACAAACTGATCTAAATTCTCTGAATGCCTGGTGCCTACTGAATCGCCTCCCCTTTAATATTACCAAGTGTAATATTATGACCTTTAATAGAACCAAGCCGTATCTATACTCCATTAATAGGGAATCGTTAAACCGTATTTAAAAAGTCGATGATTTGGGTATTCTGTTTGAACCCAATTTTAGCTTTAACAGCCACATTTCAGTGATGTGCAATTAGGCTAAAAATGTACTTGGATTAATCAAGAGATGGTCTAAAGAATTAAATGATCCTTACACTACCAAACATCTTTACACCTCGCTGGTCCGACCAAATCTGGAATATTGCTCCTGTCTTTGGTCTCCGCAATATCATGGCTTGACACCATCGCAAAACAAGAAAGAAAGTCAGTCAAGCCCGACTATAATATACTCTATAACTGTCAAAATTTGTGTTAAGATGTGCGAAGTGCTGCCCATCGTCGCTGCGGCCAGTGTTGCCCATAAGACTGTTTGTTTTTCTTATAACTCTTACATCTCTGAGCTCTGTTGCGTTCATATGGATAGAGGAACATGACTATATCGACTTTTCTGTTGATGCTGATCTAGAATATAGGGTCACACAGATGCTTCCTTCTAGCTCTTACTTACATACTCCGATTCTTTTATTAATGAACAAATTTCATTTCAAGCTGGCTCTGGATGGCGGACTGGGTAGCTCTCAGCTGATGACCACGGCTACAGTGAACATAAGTATACAGGATGTGAACAATAAGTCTCCAGTTCTTCAGGAATTGCCCGCATTAAAGATATTGGAGAATACGCCCGTGGGAACTTTGGTCTACCGCATCAGGGCCACAGATTCGGATCAGAATTGCATATTGCGTTACAAACTCAATGCGGAACATTGCGAGGGCCGCAATGAGGAGGGAACGCTGGTTAAGACTAACGAATATGACTACCGTGGCGCCTTTGAAATCGATCCGATCGAGGGAGACTTGAAAGTTACCAAGCTGTTAGATCGCGAAAAGGTTGAGCACATCAAACTGGCCATTACTGTGGAGGATCTGGCTGCTGCCACGGGCAAGCAATTGGTCGAAGGTGGGTCGGTCTCCGATTATCTTTATGTTTCTCTCCTAATCGATTTGTGTACTCTCTACCAGGATTTCTAGCAATTCAAATTTTGGATGAGAACGACAACAATCCCAGATTCAAACAGCCCTTCTACCGCCAGACAATCACGGAGAATAGCATCAACGGTGTTATGGTCGCCAATGTGCTGGCCTACGATATGGACAAGAATCGCACCATAACCTACGCTTTGGAGGGTAACCCCATCTATCGAAATCTGATACACTTGGACTCCCAGACTGGCGAAATTGTGGTGGCCAATAAGATCGATCATGAGCAACATCAATGGTTGAATTTCAGCGTTCGGGCCACAGATTCGGGACAGCCACCGCGTTCATCGCTGGTGGATGTCTATGTAACGGTTTTGGATGAAAACGACAACAATCCTTACTTTATAGGTGGCAGCAAGAACTATACGATCAGTGAGAATGCCCCACCTGGCACTAGAGTGGCCACCATACAAGCAGCTGATGCAGATTCGGGTGACTTTGGCAAGATCACCTTCCTTATGGATCGCATTAGCTCTCAGGGCAAGTTCACCATAGACGCCGATACAGGTGTACTCACAGTTGCCGATCGTCTCGATCGAGAAACCAAGAATTTCTACAATCTGGTAATCGAGGCGTGGGACAATTATCAATTTGGTTTTCTTGCGGGCGAAAGCCGAAACGCCTTCAAGCAAGTGTTGTGAGTAGAGATGCAGAGGAAATGTGGTACTGAGCCAATCTAAATTGAATTTATCCCTCTAGCATAACCGTTTTGGATGAGAACGACAATGCACCTGAAGTCAATCTGCCCACTGGCTGCGTGCTTATCACGGAATATCATGAACTTCACGAGCGCATTGCCAGCATTGTGGGTAAGGATGCAGATGATGCAGCGACACCAAATGGACGACTTGACTTTGCCATTACCCAAGGCAATAAAGAAGGTGAGTAGGCAAAGCACAGTGGGACATCTTGTTGTTGCAAAAATCGTAGACCAAAAAACTACTCGACTCAACTCATCCATGCAGAGAAAACAGCCATCAGTTTGCTTTAAAGCAGTCATGCCCAAAAGCAGCATACGGCAGAGTACTCACAAAGACATCAAAATCACATGAAATTGTTGTTGGTCAGTTTTTGTTCTACGACGCGCATACACACGAAATTGGTTCCATGTGTGTCGTTTTGTATACCTCGCGCCCTGCATGTATGCGATCATTGATTTCCTATCTTCGCATCGCTGCTTTAAAGCATCTTCTAGGACGTTCTCTCGGGCAGCTGTATTCAACACTCCTGGTTACTAACTTAAGTGATCTTCATCCCCCAGACGGGCAAAAGCTTGAAAGTCAATCATAAGGAGTCTATTGTCTTTTCTTCTTCGACATCTGCAACGTGATTGTGTGTCGATGACGTAGTCTTCTTGGGAAATGCTGGCTGGTTATGGCTACGTTCTTTACTATGATTTTATAAGTATCAGTCGCGAGTGCTTGATAGTCTCGTGCGCTAAGATGCGGACATCAGCGTGTTAAGTCCTTGAGGTCCTGAGTTCAAACCTCAGTAAAGTAAAAACAAGTAAGAAAGTCGGTCAAGCCCGACTATAATACACTCTGCCCATCAACGTTGCGTCAGTTGCTGACCCTAATCTACTTCATATATATGCAGTCAGATTAAAGTTAGGGGCTGAGCTCAGAGCCGAGAGCTGTGGCTCACGAGCCGAGAGCCGGTTGATGGCTCACGGCTCCATAGATGTGGCTCTCAACTCACAGCCGTGTGCTGTGGCTCACGAGCCTAGAGCCGGTTGATGGCTCCCGGCTCTCGACGAAGGGCTTTAGCTCAGAGCCAAGAGCCGAGTGCTATGAGCTGAGAGCAAGAGCTGCAAACAAAGACCAATTCCGAACCCTGATGAAAACCGAATCTGAATTCGGAACAGGACGATCTTAAAACCTTAAATAAGGAATCAGAAGCTACGACACTGTCTAAACTAGATGGTGGATGAACCCCTTCCCCTATCGAAGCAATCCTATTCCTCTTGCATTTTTGCACCGGTTGCATTCACGGTTCGCCTTACGAGCACAATTAAGTACGGTTTGGTCCAGTTTAAATCCGGCTTTCATTCTCGATTATAAAAGATTTGACAATTCTCTGCCAGCTGCTTCAAAATTTTGAATCAGCGAAGGTAAGGGCTGGGTTGCTGAAGGGTATCCTTTTCCACTGAGGCCTCTAAGTTAGACCGTTGTGTAGCCGCTGAATTGAATGTACTTTGAATATTGAGCAAAATTTACTCTCGGTCATTCTTGCACCACTTTGATTTCAATGTCTAGTTCAGAAATCAAGCCTATATCGATCTAAACTCAAGCTTGACCAACCTTTTTTACTTGTTTTCCTACAAAAACTAAGATTTCTGCAACGTTTATAAGCCTCAGACCCCACTCTCTGACGTTTGTCTAAACTTATCACCATTACAGGTCTGTTTGAGCTTAGACAACTAGATGCCTGGAATGCTGAAATCTATGCCAGCAAAATGCTACGCAACAAGTTTGGCAATTACAGTCTAACTATAACGACCAGAGATCTGGGGCCGACTCCTAATATAGTGCAGAGCACACTTGACATATGCGTGGCGGACTTTAATGATCATGCTCCGGTTTTTGTAAGACCGCTGCATAATACCACTGTCAGAATACCGGAGAATGCCACCGTAGGTACCTTGATACTGCAGGCATATGCCAGCGATGCGGACATGGGTCAGAATGCACTAGTGCACTATCGTCTCAAGCCCGATCCTTTGGGCAGCTACAAAATGTTCGAATTGAATACCAACTCGGGAGAACTATTTCTAAAGGAACGCCTGAATCGGGAGAAACAGAAAATACATGAGGTAAGTCGAGCACTCAAAATGTAGACTCATCATTTTAACTCGTGTCTTCTTGTGGTCCAGATACGTATCGAGGCCTACGACCAGGGCCTTCCTACCTCTCTCAGCACTGATCTCGATCTAACTATCTACGTGCGCAATGTCAATGACTACGAGCCGCAGTTCATAGTCAACGAGATCTTTGTGAATTTCACCGAACACTCGGATCCTGGAGCAGAACGCATTAAGCTGCCCGACACCATTGACAAGGATCAATTGGATTTGGACGATCCAGATGAAACGCCCAGTCAGGTGTGTTACTTCATAGTGCGTGGTAATGAGCTGGGTTACTTTCGCCTGGACCCCGAGTCGCATGTGTTGACCGTGCAACGAGAATTGGATCGAGAAGAGGTGGCCAACTTTTCGCTGTATATTAAGGCGTCGGAGAACTGTGCCAACAACTCCTTGCCAAATGGTCAGCGTCGTCGCATGAATATCGAGATTAACAATGGGCTAAGTGGTTACCTTCATCGTACACAGGGTAACTATGATCGTTACAAACACTCCCGCCAGCTACGCGAGGTGACCACCGTAGACTACAGCGAGTCCACTGAACCCGAGGAGCTGCTCTCCTACGAAAGTCTTGAGAATAGCGGGGAAGATAAGCAAGAAGATAGATCAGGTATCAACTTGGACACAGACGGCACCGTGGTTCGAGTTCAAGTGCGTGTCCTGGACATCAACGACAATCCGCCGCGTTTTCGCTCAAAGATCTTCACTGGCGGAATTACAACCAATGCCGACTTTGGCTTGAAGTTCATGCGCGTAGAGGCCTCTGATGCCGATGAGGGCTTGAATGCCAAGATCGGTTATTATCAGGTTGGCGATATTAGACAAACTCTTTCCGAGGGACTGGAGAATGTACGCAAGGAACCCTTCTTGCTCGACGCCGAGACGGGCGAGGTGCAGCTAAACTTTGACCCACAGAAGGGTATGAAGGGTTACTTTGACTTTATGGTGCTGGCCAACGATACGCTAGGCATGAGGGATGTGGCCCATGTGTTTATCTATTTGCTTCGAGAGGATCAGAAAGTTCGATTCGTATTCCGCCTGCAGCCGGACGAATTGCGCTCCAGGGTGGATACATTTAGAGAGTAAGTTGTCAACTCTCCCTTCATATATCACGTTTACACCTAAACCTTCTTCCAGCACCCTGGGCAACATAACCGAGTCGATTGTGAACATCGACGAGATCAAAGTGCATGAGAACAAAGATGGTTCAGTGGACAAGACCAAAACGGATTTGTATTTGCATCTAGTCGAGCGCGAAGACAACTCTATCTACGAAGTGTCGGAGGTGCTCAAGCTAATTGATACCCACATCGAAAGTCTGGATAGGTTGTTCAAGGATCTCAACGTGCTGGACACACAGCCGGCGGAGGCGCAGCTACTGGCTGCTGGACCTGCCAAAGGACCCATGTTCGTGTGGCTTATATTTACGAATCTATTCCTGGCCACCTTGCTGGTGGTTACCCTGGCGTTATGCGCCTCGCAACGAAATGGCTATAGAAGGCAACTACGTGCCGCTAAAGTCAACATACTGCGTGGGTTTGCCAATGATCTTTGACTCTCAAATGGGAGCTAACTCTCTGTTTTACCTTTCCCCAGGCGGACACTCATCGCTATCCTTGCAGCATACTCATGAGCCAGCCACACGAGTTCCCAACACCAACAAGCATAGCGTTCAAGGCTCCAACCCCATTTGGCTGAAAGGTTACGAAAACGAGTGGTTCAAGACCGAAGAGACTGGAAGGTAAGTGAGGGATGTGGGGAAAAGAAAATATTCCCGATTGACTTTCTTATTCTCAGCGTGGGCGGTCATGACTCTTTGGATGACAATTTCTTGGCAGTGGCAGCGACTCAGGATATACATGAAACCCTCAAAGGCACCGCCAAGCTCTTCAACAATACCAATGACCTGAATCGTCATTTCAATTTGTACAATCAGATCGATAAACTAACGAATAATGCTCAAATTTTGGCGCGCAAACTGGAAACCACCGAGTTATAGCGCCTGATTATTTATTGTATTTAGCTCTACGCGTATCCTAAGACTAGCTTGTAGGCGCCATGTAAATATATTTTTTAAAAATCCGCTGAATTTTTATTTGGTAGACCCTTGGATCCTTGCCACGAGCAAATACGAAACAACATGTTGTAATATCAGGGCTGGGACGCGGAACCAAATCTTGAATCTAACACCTCGTTAGAAATAAAACCTGAACCAGAACCTGTTCCCAACCTAAAATTTCGGCTCGGTTCATCAAAAAGGATTGACATCCCCACCCATAACAGCCTGTTTTTTAAGATCCGCGACTCTAAAGCTTATTAAATAAAAAAACAGACATCTCTCAACTTCTATCTGAAGTTGCATTCACCAGCGAATGATTCAAAGTGTACGGCCTAAAAACAATGACAAACCTCAATAAATTAAATAGCTATTATCTTTTTGGCAACACTGGTTTAAACAGCTCACGCACGTTTCGTGTTTGTTTCACTGTCAAACATCTTCAGTTTGGTCTATAATTTAACCAAAATTTTAACTTAAGACTTTCAGTTATTTCGACTCGTGTTATGGACAAATATGATTAAAAGGTCAATACCTAGCTATTGAAAAATCGACATACACGACGGTGTCCCAGAAATCAATTCTCGGTGTCCTAGAAATCTCTTTCGGTTGGTTTTAAACCTCTCGTATCTTGTTGGGAGATTTTGGTGAACCCACCAATACACAAACCAGCTTATACACTAACCAACCAATAGCGACTTCACGAACCCACGCAATATATCTGTTTTTGTAATAGGACCATAATCTTATACACACACCTTTCGAATTAGACTATCGAATTAGACTTTCGAAGAAAACGAAATCTCCGAAGTTCTGGGACACCGACGGATTTCTCGAGCGATTTGCAAACCAACCGATGCCAAATCTCTAGAGATTTCCAGAACACCCCCGGCTATAAAGATTACCTCAAGCATAACTCTTGAGTCATTAAGGAGGGAAGGTTAATTAAAAGAAATCATTTGCAGAGATCGCGATAGTGCGAGACCAATGTTAATAGAGCAACTCTTTTAGCATTGATAGGAACGACGCCAAGACTTGTGCAAAAGGCTGTCAGCGCTCAGATGAACTATTACAGAATATATCTTGTCATATGAGCTTTTCAGATTGACCAAGCAACTATCTGACCGTCCCATATGAGTTTTCGACAGACAACTTTGTGGCGTAAGCCACTGCAAAAATCCTACATACGTCGCAGAACCAACTAATCTGAAAACTCAGACAAGATACGTTAGGGGATGCACTTTCTTTAAAGGTCTCTATGTGATAGCAATAGCTACCTTAATAGTACTACAGCTACCCGTAGTCAAATACTTACTGCGAATCGTGTCTTGAATAGTTAAGAGTTGATTGTGAAGGACCGGCCTTTTTTGCATAAAATTTCAAAATAGAAAATATACATAGACTGTAAAGAAATCGTTGGGTTTATCACTTTCCTCCACACTCACCATCTCATCATTTCCACTCACCACTTGGGTCCTACCGAGGCGGCGTCCGACTTGAAATTGGCTTGGATTACAAATGTATAAAAAATTGACGAATCGCGTTGAGTTGGATGCTATGTAATAGACTTTTGTCTGCCTGACAACTGAAGGCAACTGGCTTGCCTACTGAGCCTGCGGACAACAGCAAACAATTAGTTTGATCAGTGGTAGCAACACATAGGCGTTATTAACCTGCTCTGAATTCCTCTCGATCCACGGGGATATGCTTGTGTTGCGGTGGGTAATTCACCAAGTAATATAAAATAGAAACAATAATTTGAAATGCAACTGCGAGAATTGCAAGCTTCGACCGTGATGTGAAGCGCAATCCTTAGGGTTTCCTTGGGCTTGAGCTGGCGGGATCGCGCGTGTTGTTAGTTTTTTTTTGTTTTTGAAAGTGGAACTACTTGAGTAAGTGTTTGTGCAAACGAACTGTTTACTATGGAAATTACTTTGTAATATTGAATGTATTTCGTGCGAGTTCTCAATGTTGTCAACGACACGAACCACCCGGCCTTCTGACCAGGTCAGATTTTGATTTCCCCAATTGAGCAAATAGAAAACAAAAGTCTGATGATTTGGTTTGTTTTTGTTTTTTACTAAAAATATTGTATTATATTTTCAGGGTAAAATATTCAGTTGCCATAAAATCAATCAAATTTTTTTGTTTTTTTTTTCGTTTCTTAAAATATTTGTTGTTTGTTTTTTTTTTTTTTTTTCGTTTATAATAGTTACACAAATTAGATCACAAAAATGCACGTAAATTACAAAAATGAAATGTACCTCATACCGAAAACTTAATGAAAATTTCAATTGATGGAAACGAGGAGGAGGCGCGCGGGATGCTTACCAAATAAAGACAAAAATACAAATCGTAAAAAAATACATAGTTTGGTTGTTCGCGTCGCGGAATAGGGAGGGGGGAACTAAGTTTAGTTATAATCCATTCATTATACAGTTACATATATCTATGTATATTCTTTTAGAGTCCGAGGAGTGAGAGAGAGAGAAAGAGTAGGGGGGAGGTATACATACATACATACATACAGATATAATATATTACAGAGTTTCCATTAATTAAAGTAGTTCTCCTCTTGTGCACATTCCAAACGAGCGACGGTGGCGATGGACGCTGCTTCGATCGCCTCTACTAAACAGTTTTCCGTTTCGTTTAATACTTGCATAAATGGGGAAATGAAAAATTACAATGGATGATAGATGAGGAGGATGAGGCGCCTGTGGGTTGTGGGAATGGATGTGGAGGGATGTCTCTGGGTATGGGGGGCTGTGAGTTATACATATGTATATTTTGAAGCGTAACAGTTTTCTTGCATGTTTTTGTGTAAATGTGTTGGTTTTGTTTCCTATAAACCTCTGTAAAATTGATATATGTGCAAACATATTTTGCTTCATTCTTTTTCTTTTTTGTGATATTAATATTTTTATAAAGGTATTGGATATTGAAATTTAAAAAGAACATAAGCAAATTTTAATTTTTAAACACGAAATTATTTCATAGAAAATTTCTATATGTGCAATATGTAATATGTAAAAAGCGTCTTGTTTTTTAATTTCAAATAGAAACATAACTCTGAATGGTGGGGTCATGAGATAACTTAAATATGAAATTGGATTGCCCTTTAACTTTTTCAATAACTGCAACCGCCGGGCATTGAATTGGACAAGTTTTGTAAGACTCTCAAATCAAAATTTTCCCAAACCTTTACAATTGCTTCTTTAAGCTGCATCAGAGTGCACTACTGCTTTGCAGAGCCGAATATTCTGGCAGAAATGAGGCCCCACAGATTCTCAATTTTATTTAGATGCGGATTGTGGGAGCTGAAATATGCCTTGGTATGCAGGGCAATGTGACTGGAAGCTTTATTGTTTTGAAAAATCCTATTCCCAGCAAACATTTTATGAAATTTTTGATCAAATTCGAAACTTTTTCGAGTCCTCGGTCTGATGAAAATAGTCATAAATGCGCTAGTTTTCTGATAATAAATTATACCTTTGTCGGGAGAAAATGGTACCCTAGCCGCGTTTCTTTTTCAAGAGTCGTTTCTAAACCGTTCTTCTGATCAGTTTCGACTCATTTTCGCATCATTTTGCGAGACTTTCTGGAGAATTAATCACATTTTGAGCATATTCATGAGTAATTTTCGAGTCTACTTTTATTCGTTAGGTATTAATCTCCTTTTAATCATCAAAAGACTCATTAAAGTGATTTTTGTTAGAACAATCTTCCAAATGTTGGGTGGGATTGTCACCATGGAACTCTTCCACGAATGTGAACACCATACATTTGGGCATTCAAACGTCCTGACACAAAACAAATTGGAGTCTTGTCTATGACACTGAAGATAGACCATACCATAAGAAACCCACTACAGCGCTTGTAACAAGTCTGTCCGGGATGTCGCATTTCTCTACAATATTCATAATGTCCATCTGATCCGTTTAGGGTCAACTTTTTTCAGTTTTGAATTTTCCGTTCCAATACTTGTACTTTTTATTTGCGCATTTTTGTGATGTGGCTTGAGTTAGAGGTGGAAAACAATCGATGGCACTATCGTCACTATCGATGGTTTGACACTATCGAGACGCCATCGTCACTATCGATAGTTTTCGATCAAATCCAATCAAAAATTGATGGTGCTGTTTTCGAGAAATCGCGAAGAAGCTAGCTGATTTAAAGATAGACACATTTTCTTAAAGGGTAGCTTTCCTACGCCCCTTTTTAATCCGATATTTTTGAAGCTTTTGAGGGTTATATTAGAAACTTTGCTTCATATTTATCAGTTTTTGGAAAAAACCTAGACATTGGGTGCAATTTTCACAAAGAAAAAAATTGTACAAAACTTATGTGGCCGATTATAAACTAGTGCAATCGAAGTGATCCAAACTTTTTAACATATGAAAGAGCACAATTATATAATTTTTGGTCAAATTTTCATTATAAATTATTGAATATTTAACCATTTGGAGCTGGTTTCCGGAGATGATAGATTCATTTGATTTCAAATACACAAATTGTGTCTGTGTAGGTTAGCATAGCTTGTGATTCAAGTAAATTATTTGAGAGCAAAGATAATCATAGTTATGCATCCATGTTTTGAGAAAATCGCATTCGAAGTTTCAAGTAAATGCCCTTCCTCATGGACTTTAATTCCGATTGACTAAAAACTTTGGCAAAATATTCTAAACATATTTTATTGTATAAAAAAATTGAGATTTTGTCATTACAAATCCCATGTAAGTTAAATATATCGTTGTTGTGGAATATAAGTTTCCTTTTTTTAATTTAAAACTGAACATTTTTGTATTTTTAGGCAAATTTGTATAAAAAAAAGCATACCATCGAAAACTATCGATAGTTATCGATGGTTTGGAAAAAAAACTATATGCCGACCAATGATGGTGACGAATATCGATAGTTTTCCACCTCTAGCTTGAGGCGCGGTTTGGGTGCCTTGGACTGATACTGAAGACTCAACTCCTTTCAGCAAATTTGCTGTATGCGTTGTCTACGGATTGGTAGATTTAGCTAAGCCTTCAAATGAGCGCAAATCATTATTTCATTAGCTGCTAGAGTTATTATGTGCTTTGTGCTCATCCACCTAGGGTATTACAGCCTTGCGATTATTTTAGCTATATTTTTCGAACTTTTCAAAAAGTTTGTTATTGTATTATGTTTGAGGTTTGTTAAACCTGCGATTACACCAAGTTAAATACCTGCTTTATGCATGGTTTAAATTTTTATCTGCTCTAAATGGGTAGAGTTCTCTTCCACGGGAAATTTTTATTCTGAATAGAAATTTTTCACCTCTAACACCCTGGATTGATGTATTTATATTATTGCTTACACACACCTCTTCAATATATTGGCACAGCAATTGCAATTGTAGTGGACGCTGCTGACCTCAAATGACAAAAAGCAAAATTTGCACATATTTCAATTTTCTATTAGAAGCATGACTGGCTCGCTTCTTTCATATCGTAGGTACCATAGATTTAAAGATTATAAGAAGTGAACACTTGGCAAAGCGACATGAAAGTGAAAAGAATGAAAGTGTATATAGTTCACAAGAAAAACACTTTGCACATATATCAATTTTACTGAGGTAAGTCATTAGACTAAAGAACATTACATTTCCATTTAGGTTCTAGAATTAATATTTTGTTAATTTACAAAATCTATCAAAACGAACGCATTTTAAAAAACTCAAAGTGTATTTTGATGGGCAGCCTAATTTCGCTTTAAAATTTATTTAGGCTAAAATCAAAGTTGAACAAAGTTCAAAGCTAGTTGAAGAACTTAAAAACGTATAAAGTTTCATGTTTTGTTTGTTGTTTTAAAACTAAAGCTTGCTCTTAATATGTATGTGTATATATATGTATGTATATATATATAGAATTATATATAATTTATAATTTATATATAAGTATTTATAGATGTATGTATATTTAGTAATACGATTCGCGGTTTCAAAACTAGTCCCTTGTACGTTGTATGTGTGTGTGTGTGTGTGTGTGTGTGTAAAACAGAGGCAGGCAATACAAACATTTACATTTTTGCATTTGTTTGTGTGAGAGCAGCGCAAAAGTCGCTCTCAATTTCAGTAGCAACGACTGCGTCGCAGCGCTGCTCCGTCACACACAGTATAAGCTGTACAAGCGCCGCTGCGTTGCGTGCTCTCCTACGCTCGTTGCTACTGAAATTGAGAGCAATTTTCGCGCTGCTCTCTCATCACACACACCAATGCAAAAATGTAAGTGTATGTATTTTTTGCCTGCCTCTCTGGTGTAGAACCAAAACTAAGAAAACTTAAGACCTGGCTACAGTTGTTGGTGTAATTCTGGTTTGCAATTCTCATTTTAGTGTACAGTGTGTTCCTTGCTGTGGTAAATGCACTCACAAATCTTACTTAGAAATAAAAACTCTCTTTAATTCAAAATTTAAATTTGTTGCTAAGATTTCCTACTAACTCTCGCCACGGTTTGTGTGTGTGTGTGTGTTGGTTTGTATGTATGTATATTAAAGCTGTACTCTATAATCATTTCTTGTTCCACTAACAAATAAAATTACGTTAAGATTAAGAGTTATTATGCTAAAATTTCACGCGAATTTGCATATATATATATATGTGTGTATATATGTATAAATGTTGCTGTGTATATCTAACGATACAAATATTTCCTTGTTGTTTTTGTTTAGGTTTAGGTTTTAAGTGGCTTTAACATTTTTTGTTTGTTGTTTAATTTTATGAATTAAACGCATAATATATATATATATATATGCACATATGCTGGGATATACATACACATACATACATATAAGCAGCATATAGACGGTGTATGCAAAACCAAATCAAAGAAATTGCCAAAAACAGAAAAAACGCTTGACAAACAGAAAGTGAAATTCAGTTTGAAAGATCTCTTTTGAAAGCGCCGACTACTGGGCCCCACCACTTAAGTCTGCACCAGGCCGCGTATATCTGGCGTACAACCGTGGACCCCATTGCTGCTGCCACCGCCGCCGCCGCCGCTGCTACTGTCGACAAACAGCGTGGAGGCATCGATGCCGGACGTATTTGGTGAGTTCATCACCGCATCGGCTAGCAGATCATCGCCCACGTCGAGGAAATCGTTAAGGAAGGCGCTGTCCGCCGAGCCGCCAATGGTCTGCTGCAGACACTTGAGGTTCTTATCGGCGATCTCGAGAGCCCGATCCATGGCCTCGCACTCGGCTTGTTGCACTGCATCGGCGCACGGCCGGGGCGGGGGCACACATTAATTAGTACATTGAAAATCAGAAGATATTTTGTTGTTAAATACACACCGGATTGAAAGAGTTCATTGAAGGCATCGTCCGGCAGCGTGTCGAACACATTGACCAGATCGTGCTCCTCCAGCAAATGGGCGCCATTCAATGCTATGTCATCTGCAAAAAGAAGAGGGGAATGTTAGCAATAGTTTTAAGAAATTAGTACGAAATGAGATTGCCAAACTAAACCAAAAGTCTCTATAAATAGTTAAGAAATATTTTGCATTTAAAAAATTCGTCCAAATTTATAAACTTCCTTTGCTCTTTATATCAAAACACAAGAGATCAGCGATGGGCAATCAAAGGACCGTTGTGCAAAACAACAACAAAATACAAGCACAGGAACTCTGAGAAGCAATAAAAATAAGTCGATTAATATGACTAAAGATATAATGCTATGGGTAAAGATGACTCAGATCTACATAAGTCTAGAGCAGTGGTGCCCCAAATGCCAAAAGCCTATCCCATGGGATAGGAACTCATAATTTTGGCGGCGTCGCAGCCGAGACACTCATAGAGAGAGAGAATACGTGTGTTCTATAATTAGCACGCTCGGCGGCTTATTCTCTCATTTGACTTGACACTGCCCAAAGGGCCAAAGCCGAGCTCTACTCACTCTCTTGGTTTGTGTGCTTCTAATTTTCGCACAGGAAAAAGGGACCTACAGTTTAACGCTGAATCTGAACGGCAGTTTAAGAAGCTTTTTCATGGCAAAGCTGGCCAACAACTAGTGAAGGTAACCGACACACGGCTTCTTCTTGCACAGCGGGCGCACACACTAGCCGCTGAGCTACACCCGGACACTCTTTTGAAGAAGAAAACTGATCCCATGTGTAACCCATCAACTAACATCAACACTTTCTTGAACTATTGAACTTAATAAATATTGATCTCTCATTTTATTGCGTCAATTCATATTCAACAAATTTTGCTAAAAGGTATAACTACATTCATTGACTGTTAGGCGGTACGAAGTTCGCAGGGCCATCAAGTTTTGAATTAAAAAAAAAATGTCTTCAATTCAATATATTCCTAAAAAAATATTGAAGGTACGGACGGGACGGGACTGAATTGAAAATTTGGATTCGTGATCGGAACGGGACGGGATAGCTTTGGTCGGGATCGGGACGGGACGGAATTGAATTGAAAATTTGGGATCGGGACGGGACGGGATAGCTCGGTACGGGATCAAATTTTCTTTCCCGCGCCCATCTCTAGTCCAAACCATAATAGATAGGAAGCTGAATTTTTCACAGTAGTTTTCTCTTATGCTGAAAGGTGAGTACTGTGCAGGCTAAGATCCGACTTTGGGAAATTCTGTCTGGGGGAAACGTAGAAAATTCGTAGAAAACTGTTGTATGAAACTTTTTAGTTTTTCATCCGATCGGGTTCAAAATCATTTTCAAAAAAATATATGAAAATTCAACAATGTCTTTCAACTTTCAAGTTTTGGAAAGTCTACTCCTAAAGTCAGCGGAGCCCAGCTTGTCTCTAAGTTTGAAAGCTTTTGAGAAAGAGCAGAAATTGTACGCAGCATTTTTTTTTACTCCACTTTGCTCATATGTCGGAACGGTCCGGACATATGACCGATCCGCCAGAGAACGCGTTTTAGGGAACACAATTTCTTCTACACTTTAATTCTTTATCTACTTGTAAGTAACAACTGGTAAATGATACAAGTTGTGTAATGTTGTCAATCATTTCCTTCCCTCTCTTTGTCCCTGCCTCTTTTTCTCTCTCAGTTGGCAACCTTATTCGATTGGACTAGTATCTACTTACCAGCATCGTTTGCGCCCATTAGCTCTGATTCACTCAGACCACCTAAGCCCGTATCCTCGGAACTGGCATAAGCTGAGCTATTCTCGCATATACCAAACATATCCTGACCCAATAGATTCGCCGTGTTGGCCAGATCTGCTGTTCCATTCATATTGTGCGTTGCTGGCTGCCCCATGGCATTGCCGAAGGCTGTATTGAAGGAGGGAAAACTGCTACATCCGCTGGAGCTATTGTTGTTGCTATAGATCATGCTGTTGTTGTTGTTGTTGAAGTGCAAACTATTGTTGTTGTTATTGTGATGGTGATTAGAGTGAAGATCACCACTGGCCGCTGTCAGTTGTGCCACAATTTGGCTAATCTCTTCGGCTTTAATATTGGCATTGGCCAGCAAATTGAGGCCATTCTCGAATTGCAGTTGCTCCGTTTCGAACTTTATCAGAGCTGCTGCTGCTGCTGCATTTCCCCCGGTTCGAACTTGGGCACCAGCAGTGGCTGCGGCTGTTGGTAGTCACTGCTGAGTGGAGCCAGCGCTGGCGGTATGGACTGCTGGGGCTTGTTCATTGATGCTGTTGCTGGGCTGGGCGGTATGTAGGGCAGCTGGGAATGCGAGTTACCTGAGGAGTGCGAATTGCTGGCAATGGACTCCAGTGAGGTGGTGCTGCTTTTTCGTTGTGACACAGCCGATGACATCACGGGTAGCGTTATAATCTCAGGCTGTTTTCGGGGCCGTTTTTGAGGACGAGTCACGGGATTGGGATTAACTTTGCGCTTGCGTTTTCCTGCCGTTGAGGCTGTCACCGCTGAAGCAATTCCTACCGCCACCGGGAGACTAACGGGCAGTTGCTTAGGTGGTTGTCGGCCCACATCAAGGCCGGCACGCAAGTGACTGTGGATGGAACACAAGGCGAGAGTATGCAGGACATCGAAGACTGGTGCCTGGCAGGCAGTTCCATCCATACGCCAGGCCACGCACGGTCGGAACAGCTGTTGCGTGCTGTTGTTTACAATGTGACTCTCACAATGGGCGGCCATGCTCAGTGTGGGCTGTTTGCAGGTGGCCACCAGGCAGCGATTGCCAATTCCTCTGCAAGAAGAAAAAAGATATTTTTGGCTTAATAAAAGATACAAGTAAGAGGGTCGATCAGGCCTAATTTACACTGTGTGTACCTAAACAAATTGTAAATAAAATCTCCTGGTCTTTTCCACTTACATTGCCTGCTGTTGTCCCGCATGATTCTCGTACTTGAGCAGCAGAGTCTGGACGCACTGCAATCGTTGTCGCGCCGCCCTCATGGGCATCTCTTGGAGCGAACGTGTGGAGAGCAACTGCAAGGCCTGACGTCTCAACAGTCCCTTGCGCACGGCAATACGCTCTTCACGTCGATTGCTGGGCGAGAGTGGTGTCTCCAGGGCTAACTCCTTGCCGGAGGAATGCAGCCAGTGTTGCTGGAGGCAATAGGGGACGTCCGGAAAGAGGGATTCATTTTCACTCAGGGTCACTGAGCTGCGTTTGGAGGCGGGCTTGCGGTGTCGCCGTCTGTTTGAATGCTCCGTTGCTTCCAGTAGCGGCGGTTCCTGTGGCAACGTCATCGCGCTGACATTTTTCTTGGCAACAACGACTCCTGCAATATTGTTGTTGTTGTTGTTGGATTTGTTAATGTTGCCTCTTTTGCCGCCGACGCCTGCTGCTGGCGTTTGACGTTTTGGCGCAGCGTTGATGGCGGCATTAGCGTTGGCAACTTTGGAAGACATTTGTTCAGTTGTAATGGCGGGTGGTAGAGGTGCTGGCGGTGCTGGAGCTGATTTGATAATGGGGGTGGGTGCACTGACATCGCTCGCTGTCATCTGCGGCAAGAGATTGGTAAGCAACGGCTGCGTGGGTGGCGTTGGCGGTGTCACTGGCATCACAATCTTAACATCCGCCTGCCGTACCGGCCCGGCGGCTCCTGCCCCGGCCATCAACACCGGCGGCTTGCGAAAGATAACATTGACGGGTATCTCATTGAGGTCACTGTCATCCATTGGGGCAGCGCCGGTGCTGGTGGAATGTTTTTCTGCAGGAGCTGGAGCAGGCGCCGTAGCACCTGTCCCAGTGTTGAACACCGTCAAAGGCGGCGGCTGTGTTAGATTGTAGTTCACCGTCGTCGATTTGTTCAGTGATTCGACAATGTAGTTGTTGTTGTTCTGACACACCAGCGGCAAGGATTTCTTTTTCTTCAAACACTCCACCTTCTGCAAGTGTTGGGCCAACGTGGTGTGGTGAAATTTCGACGGCGGCAATCCTCCGCCCTTGGGCGAAACAATGGGAGCCACCATAGCGGTCACAGCCGCACTGTGGGGCAGGGTGGGCGATGGTAACGAGGCGGGCGATGTGGGTGGACTGACCAAAGAAATGACAGTTTGCTGCTGCTGTTGTTGCTGTTGTTTCTGGTTGGTGTCCAGTATGAGCGGCGTTTGCCACAGCGATGGCGTGTGGGTGTAAAGCGGCGGTGGCGGAGCAGGAGTAGGCGACTGGCATAACAGTTGCTGCTGTCCCAGTCCAGTTACATTTAACTTTTCCTGCTGCTGTGGCCGGACAATGCAAACATTGGTGGCCCGCTTCGGTGACGCTTGCGACTGCAACTGTGACAATGTTGGCGGCTGCCTGGGCTGAGATTGAGATTGCGTGACATTATTGAAATTCGTTGTTGTTGTTGCTAAAGACGCCTGCGCCTTTGTGGTTGCTGCTGCTGTTGCTGCTGCTGCTGTGGCATTCAACTGCGCAACAAGGTTTGCCTTTCTGTTGGTGGTTGCTCCAGCTGTAATTTGCCTCTTGCTTTTGTTGTTTTCGCTTAAGCGGGCTCGCGATTTCTGCAATCATGAAATAATCACACAAAAAATCAGGTTTGGGGTGGTTAACATTCATTTGCTACAAAGGGAGGTTAAATTATATATTGAAATTGTGGTCCATCTTAGTTCAGAAACATCTTTTTTAATGCCAAGTACACTAAGAAGTAAAGTAATCGTCATGCATTATAGATCGAAACATTCACTGATAACTGCGAGTCCATTAAAAAGCAGTTATTATTTCACCCCAAAAAGTAATTTATTTTAATCAATTTAAATTTTTCTCAATTTGTACTAAATCGCTCAAATTGAGGCAACTTTCTGCTGCAGGTGAAACCAAGCAATCAGTATTTTAAAAAAGAATCATTCCGCAAGAATCGCAAACGCACAAAAGCCTCCAGAAAAAGGTCCCAAGAGTAAGGGGTAAACTAAATCCCGAAGAATTGAAATCGACAAAATCAGCTAATCTCACATTGGAGTAGTTAAAAAGGTATCGAGGTCACACCTCAAACACCTGGAGAAGTGGTCAGTCTACTTTAACGAATTTCGAAGCAAAAAAGAAGCCTTACATTTCTGAGGGCTGAGCATGTAGGAGTGCATTTAGGTGCCACGGAAGCTTTGGACGGTTATTGTAGATGTCGACTGGTCAGGTTAAGGTTCAACATTTCCGAGTATCTCAGGTTCTTATTACTGTGAGTTGGCTGTCAAAAGTTGGCAAACAAAAAACGGCCCAAAAAGCTTATATTATTATGAAGATTTGATAAATGAAGAAAACGGGTAAAAAGAAGGCCTAAAGGGGCTTAGAAAAGCACGGTGGGCTTTTGTTAGTATAAATTAACAAGAATAAATCGAACCAAATCGTATTAGAATGGTTGGTTTTTTGGTCGGAAGCGATTTGCAGATTACGTGGCTATGTATAATAGTGTTGGGTTGTTCATGAGTGAGTGAAGAAAATTGAGTTGTTCACTAAACTGAGCAAGTGAACATGTTCTTCATTAATTGTTCATTTTTGTTCAGTTGTTCTTGTTCAGTTGTTTACTTGTTCAGTTGTTCTTGTTCAGTCAGAGTTGATCATTTGTTTTTGTTCAGCTACTTTTGTTCTGTAAGTTGTACTGTCAGAGTTGTTCAGTGTGTTGTTCAGTGAGTTGTTCAGTGACTTGTTCACTCAATTTGGTGACTCTTCAGCTGTTGTTTGTCCGCGTGTCTGATTGTTCAGTGTAAGCATCATGCTGGCGTGTCAACCATTTAGAGATGGCTAACAAATAGGCAACATTCCGAAGTGTGACCAGCAACGAAGGATTAAAATTAGTTTGAATGATCGCTAATCGTCAGAGTGCCCAGGTGAAGAACTGTTGAACAATTGGAACAGCACAGATTCAACGAAACGGCATACAATTCAAACCAACACTGAACAGCAGAATAACTGAACAACTGAACAAGTGAACAACTGAACAACAGAACAAGTGAACAAATGAACTAGTGAGCAACTGAACAAGAACAACTGACCAAGTGAACAGCTTGAGTGAGTTGACTCACTTTGAAAAAAAAACAAGTGAACATGTTCAGTGAAGTAAACAACATTTACCCAATACTAATGTATAAGTTTCAGGGCAGTAAGTCGGTTTTCGCCAAAGCCATTTTCTCTGTACTATAGATAATAAGATATTGCCCAGTCAGGGTGCCCTCTAAGTATACCCTTCTGTAACGTAAAAAAATTTGCAGAATTGTGCAGTTTTTGGTCAAATGCTGGCCACTTAAGTCTTTTTACCGAACAGGAGTAAAAGTATTTCCACCAATCCGCAGTGAGAGGAAGTGTTTAAGCATTTGTTTGAAGCTTGAAGGTAGCCATAGGCATCCCTTTCTAGCTCTTCTCTAAAAGGAGCTCGATGGTTGTTCGTAGTCTGGACGTTCAGTGAGCGATTTAGTATTATTTGTGCAAAAGTCAATTGTTTGTATAGCTGCTTGACTGTCCGAGTATATAAATTCGTTTCCTTTTTTGACCGTGAGTGTGCTAAGGTAGGTGGCAGCTTCCTAGATGGCTACCACCTCTGCTTGGTACTCACTACAGTGATTAGGAAGACGATTAACGATATGTCGATTAGGCGGGAGAAATCGCCCACCCTAGTTTTCCTTCGGTAACTTTCGTGTCGGCATGGGACTATCTATTATATGTCCTTCTCCAAAAATTTGGGAATAAATTTTTCCTCGATGGACCGCGAATTATGAAGAATTTACGTGTATCAACGTATTCGAAAACGAACTGAGTTATTCAAATGTTTACTTCAAATATCAATTTATTTTTATTCGACTGTTTTGATGGCTAAACGTTTCCATCAAATGATTCAATTGACCTTCCAAATCCGATTAATCGGATTCGGATATGGGAACAGGCCCGATAATCTTAGCACTTCCCTTAGCTAAGGGGCTGCTACTTTGTGGATAAAACTTCCAATGCCAGTTCAGGCAATTTAGGCTGTTCTTATTCCGTTCCCTTAATATTTTAAAGATATTCCTAGCTAGTAGAGCGGGAATGAAAATGCCAGCCCTTTACACCATGACGATTACTTTCTTTTGTCGCTGTTGTTTGTGAAGTGTGGTTTTCTTATGACTTTTTTTTTTGTTGATTTTTCTTGCTTACCTGTGCATTAAATAAAATTGGCGGTGTGACTGCAACAGTCTCTGTGAATGCATACGGATCGGAATCCTCTGGCGTCGTCGGTTTACCGGCGACGCTCTCCACTGGCGTCAGCGTTGTTGATGCAATGCGCCTTGTTGTATTCTTAGCTAGTGCTGTTGTTATTGCTAATGTTGCTGCTGCTGGTGAATGAAATCTGGACGCTTGCTGACATGACATGTCCAATGTGAAGCCGTTGCTGTTGTTGTCTGTTGTTGCTGATATTTCTGTGTGTGTGTGAGTGTGTTGCGCTTGAGTTTTTCTTATTTGAACTGCAAAGAGAAGATAACAGATCGATAAGTTAGTCAGCAAAAGTCAACACATTAAGTTGATAAGGCAGAGCGAAGGCGTCATCGAAGGGCGTTGTCACGTGCGCTATGCCAAGTTGCATTCTCCCACGAAATCTCTCTCTCTCACACACACACATGCACACGCACTCACTCAGCGAAGAAACGAATACGATAATAAAAACAAACTACAATCAAAATAAATAAATCTGTTCGCCAAAACCAGTTCAAGTGAATCGCTATGCTTTCTTTCTTCTCTTTTTTTTTGCCGACGCGTCGTAGCCTCTTGGTACCGTTGCCGCTAATAACAAATGCTGATAATAAAGCAAAAATCGCAATCATTAAAAAATAATAAACTCACAGACACAGACCGCCGACACATACACTCGCGCATTCAGCGAAATCAAATTTGCATGCTAAACGAAAATTGAAAAAAAAGACGAAGCGAAAACAAATTGCGTATAAATAATAATAAAATGAACTTTGGGAAGCAACAATTATTGGGGCTGAGCGGCACCGGTCAACAACAAAAAAAAAACCAGTACAAAAACGCCGATGCGGCAGCAGCAACAACAAACGGACAGATGCACAGTAGAGCCAGATAAGCTGAGAAAGCGGGGGCAAATTGGTGAATCGTCTACTAAGGACGATTGCACCCATATGTATGTAGCACATATTCATTTACATATTGTACAATACATACAATAAATCAAGTGAAAATAAAACAAGCAAACAGTTTGAGAAAGATAATATTAACAGTCCTGTTTTCGAACCGTAATTGAAAGATTTTAATATTTTCAAAAATCTATTGAGTTTCAATTTTAAAATTAGTCAAATTCGAGAACTGGTGGTCCAATCCAACTGGATTAAACTAAAAGTTATTCTGGTATTCTGACCGTATTCCATATAAGAAAGTCATTCCTTTTAAGTAAGCCCTAACGGTTTAACTCGGGAAACTTGAAGTTCGCAAGGGTGACGCCATTCGGAATCTATAATCAAGTAGGCCTTGTGAGGATGACAGTCAAATTTTTATAAATCAAGCTCAACAGAGCACTTAAAATTCCACATACAAAAAACTGACTAAAAGATGTGTAAGACCAACCATTTTCAAGAGAGCCTAAGAACAGACTGCTAAGCAATATTTTCAAGGCAAGTTGTGAAATTCTTGTTTTATAGTTTAGATCACATAGAAGAGACTTCAATGAAATCGGTACGATATTTTTACTTCCATGGTAGCATGTTGAACGGGTCTGAACACCAAACCATTCCAAGAGCATCCTAGCAAAGATGTTCCGATATGATAAACAATTTTTTTATGCCAATTGATCGTCGAAAGCGTATGGTGCCTGTAACCTGGAAGACCCGCACAATAATATCCGCCAAGAAATAGCGGCCTTTCCCGCCGAAATGTTGGCCAAAACCAAGGCGACCATTAGCGTCTAAAACCATAATTTATGAAATGCGCAATGGCGCACAAACGCGCATTAAAAGCACTTGACCGAATATAAAATGATCTTCAAAGACTCGAGATGTTTACTTTCTAGCGACTTCCGTCAAACATTGCCGGTAATTCCAAGATAGACTGCAGCCGATGAAGTAAGCCTTGAAATAAAACTCAAATCATCCAATCTGTGGCGCTATGTGAAGAAACTTCAGCTGGCAGCAACCATGAGTGTTGCAGTGTTGAACGATACATCTGCTCAAGATTTCTCCAATTTATTGCTGTCTATTGATAATAACCGTGTTGCTGTCGACTAGCCGAGCAGATTGATTTCATTTCCTCCGAATTTTTACAACTTTGTCTCATAGAATCAACAAAATATTTCCAAACATCATTTATTAGCGGCTAAGAATAAATATGCGGACTTATTAACTTTGTAACAAACGAAAACGAACCCATCTACTATCCAACTTAGTTTTTAGAAGCCTTGGTTGACTTGGCAGTCATCATGCTCCGAAATCTAAGCCAATCAAAACTATGCAATGGGACATGTTTGATTAAAAGAAAACTGACGATCAATGTGATTCACGCGACGATACTCAAAGGAATATTCAAGGGATTACGATAATATCAATCGATGTGCCCTTTCTGTTTAAAAGAATTCAATTTCCAACTCGCCTTGCATGCCCAAATCACAAGGCAAATCCTTGACTGTTTGTGGTCTAATTATAACAAATACTCAAATATCCTCAGCCAATTGTTTGTTTCCTTATAACCGATATCGCATCCGATCTTTAAAGTTTCTCGGACATGAGTAATATGTATTTCGTGGCATGCTCCTGCAAGTAAAGAAACATGCAACCTCTATCTCTACCATCTCAGAGATCTTTTTTAACGACAGAAAACAGCTGTTTTACAACTTTCTCTGTGCGCCTGATAAAAAAACGAAAAATGTCGTATATCAAAAAGTGCTTCACTGAAGAGAATCATCCCAAGTGTAACACAAGCAGCAAAATGCCTTTCTTGAACTATTAAACATAATACATTTTGTGCATTCGTTTTATTACATTAATTAACATTCATAATTCATTAAGTTTATCTAAAAGGTATTGGTGGCCGGGTGGCTCAGCGGCTAACGTGTGCGACCGCAGTGCAAGAGGTCGTGGGTTCGATCCCGCCTAGAAACATGTAATGAAAAGTTTTTTCTTTGAATAAACTTTACACCCGGTCACCCCTCTCTGCTTTTGGCGCCAGCTTTGTAGAAATTAGCCATGCAAAAACTTCTCAAACTGCGCACAAGTCAAGAGATTGAGAGAGGCTCGGCTTTGGCCCTTTGGGGCTGTGTCAAGCCATTTTACATCTAAAAGGTATCGATAAATTCATCGACGGTTAGGCGGTACGAAGTTCGCCGCGTCATCTAGTTTATAATAAAGGACGAGGCCTTGCAACAGAAAAAGATGGTCAAATCGACAAGTCCTTGTAATTTTATTCATGTACTACGGATAACGGCAGAAATATGGTGAAAATGGTGGAGCTTCTAAGCATTGACCCTGCTTCGGATAACGATTACGAGAATGACGACAATGAGAATAGCGTTGATGACTTTAGAAAATTTAGTCATGAACAGCAAATGCATAGGTGTGTGTATAAAGAACACAATAACTTGAAGCTTTAGTGACTTTCTTTCTTGTTTATATTTAGGCTAGCAGTCACTGCGGTCTTAAAACAGAACATCATCTGCCAGAACCCTTGTTAAAAAGCTACGCACACCATCAATAAGCTACCTTATGGCGGACAAGCAACTCAAGAAAACTTCAATTGATTGCCCCACGCGTTGAAGCTCACCCTACAGGATGCTAAAATATTTGCTGGCACAAGACGTCTTCAACATTTTCTCCAATTTTGCGGCCGCAGTGTTTGTTGGACTCATCGCGAAATTTTAAGCATATTAGAAAAAACTGAGGTGGCCACAACTAAACTTCAAGTCGGAAATCTAGTTTTGGGGGATTTTTCCTCAAAATCCTTCGTATTAATTACTTTGTTTTAAACTTACAAAAAACAAAACAATCCCTTCTTCACTTGATAGTACACTTGATAGTTTCACAAACGTGGAGTGCCGAGCTTGCATTGAGATTTTGTTTTACACACCACCCTAGGTCACAGTGTGCTCTTGTCTGGTCCCCCTAATGAATGTACACATTGTATTTGTTTTGTATCCATTGATTAGCCTTACAAATGCTCTCGCTCACACAAATATTGATTTCAGTTTCTTACGCATTTTACCAATGAAGCAGGAAAGTATTTTATGATTACATGTACCAACTCTCAGCTGCATCGCCTTTGTTTGTTTGTGTTTTCTTTGCGTTTCTAGGAACGGAGGAAATGGCTTTGAAAGCATTTGCAAGTTCCTAGTCCTCGTCGCCCCGCACCCCACTTACGAATTCACGGCGCAGACACGTTGCTATCCGTGTGAGTGTGTACGTGACAGTTTTGTTTATTATTATTATTTATTCATTGTGAACCGCTCAGACAAGAGAGATGGAGAGAGAGAGAAAAATACGATCCGATCTGGACGGCATTGAATATTTTAAGGTTAAAGCATAGCGAAACAGCAAATCAAATAAAAACCAAATACATAAATGCTAAGTAAAGGTTTTTGATCCTAAGCTTCAAGAGAAACCGCATACAAATAAAAGACAAAAATTAAATAAACGAAGCAAAAGCAAAACTGTCGATAATTGCAAATAATGACGACGCTGGGAATTTTGTTGCTGTTGTTCTTGGTTTCCGCCGCGGTGTCCATCTCTGGCAACACAAGTCAGTCGTCAGCGGCGGGTTTTGGCCGTTTTTGGTCTTAAATGTTAACTCGTTTTGGTGTTGTTTCTTTGAATGATAAGCAGAGAGAGAAGAACCGAATGGCAAGACAAAAGAAGTTTCGGTTGGAAACCAAGTAGAGGGAAACGTGTACAAACTTTACAACTCGTGGCGGATGTTGAGAAGTGGCTTGGATTAGATCCGACTTGATTTTGAAATTGCAGTGTGGAAATTTTAAAGAGTGGAAAATTTCCAGCATCTTGCCTGCTAATGCGAAGGATGCGCAACCTTTTCCCTATGCTGTGTGACCTGCTCGAGAACTAATAAATTTGTTGAAGGTTGTTGTTGTTGCTGTTGGCCTGGCAGCCACACAGCCAGAGCGGAGGGTAGGACGGACGGACGGGCAGCCAGCCAGGCAGGCAGAAAGCCGGTTGAGAGGTTAATTACGAGAGCAAAGCGTTACGCTCAACGAGCTACAGCACAAATCTACTCCGCCAGTTGAACATTTCTCATATTAAACTTGTATGAAATTTAAATACGGCAAAGAAACTAAGTTTATAGATGGGAAGGCAGGCCCTTTTTGCCAAGTTTTGATGCTGTCATTCGCAGCAGCCGTCGTTATTGACGCACAACTGAAATTACACTAAAAATGCACATTGCGAATGCAGGAAAACCGAGCCGTACCCGAACCCGTTTGCCGCTTCCTTCATAACCGGAAACTGAAGGCTAAATGTGTAAAAAAAAAAAAAAACTATATAATATAATGACGACAGCGACCGCAGCCACAGAGAAGAGTGAGCTGGCAGATGGAGGCTAAAGGCAAATAACAGCAGCGCCAAAGAGCCAGGCGGCAGCCAAGCCAGACGAAACTCTACAGCATGAACAAATGTACATACAGACGCGTACATTTGTATGTAGGTAGAGGCCCGTCGCTACCCACTTAAGTTCGAAGTTTGTACTCTACACATGATGCATCTTATGGAGTTACGATCAAAGACAGGGCTAGGAATGGGATAGATGTATAAATAGCCATGGACATGTGTGAATTTTTCTATTCGGCAGCAAATAAATCTTAAATTGTACAATAGTCAAGACATGGAACAGGAAACGGATCGGAAAGAACGTCACAAATTTCAATCAACTAGTATAGAGAATTGACCTGGCAAATGATGCTGCGCTAAGCAGCGACAAGGAATTTTCAAATATGCACTGTAATCTATTTGTCTGGTCCCCTGAGATATGAAAATGGTCGCAGAATGTTGCACAATCCTTCTTAGGAGATAACTTTTAATTTTCTCGGAGCTCCGGTTCACGAACTCGAACCAAATTTTGCCAATGGTTAATTTGAAGTTCTAGGTTTTTGGGCTAAGGTTTTGGTTCGAACCATGGTTGAGTCCTTGCATTACACAATATGGAAAATGTTGAAAGAAGTCAACGATATTTTATAGACAGACTTTTCCACCTTCCGCAGAATACTCCTAAATAAGCAATCCATTTGGAGACTGGTCTCCCAGCATTATTTAAATTGACATTGGACATCCACTTCAAATTTGTTTTGAAATCCTGAAATATGTCAGACCGTCGCTATCCAAAAATGTTAACAAAATACTTTTTAGAATCAAAATCTCAGAAATGGCTCAAAAAGAGATTATGGTTCACCTTTGACTCTGGAAAACCCAAGCTTGTTGAGGTTAGAGCAGTATCTATTAATTCTCAGCATAGACTCACAGACAAGGGGGATATGGGAGAACCGAGCGAGAGAGAGTTCTGGGAGAAAGTTCTGGGAGACAAAGTTACAAGCAATTAACATATCGACGCCTTTGAGCGAAAATATCGTATTTGCCATTTTTTTACGAAATTGACATTTTAATGCAAATTAGTCCTAAATCCATTTACTCATCACGTGGTAAAATATTATAGCAATGCTCGCTACGGTTACGGAGATATCACGGAATCAATTTCATCGTATGTACCAGTGCCAGTGCAACGAAAAGTAGAAAAATCGCTCTCCTGTAAAGTTTAGTTTTTGGCACAGACGATATTTTTGCGCCAAAGGGAAACAATTACTTTCAGGACAATCTCGGTTCCTACAGAATATTGAAAATTTTTAAAGCAAGTGTTAACTTTGGATAGGGCCGAAGTTTGTAAATCCTTGCAGCACGTATTTTCTAACTAAGACTACTTTTCGAACCTTACTTTTATATGGGAGCTATACTATATAGATATCCGATTTAGACCAAATTAGCCTTCAAATTTAAAACAAAAAAATCAGAACTATTAATAAGCACGCAAGTCATCCGTGTTGACAAAACTTTGTAAGTATGTAAAATAAATATAGGCAATGATAAGGCATTTCCATTGAAAACAAAAAAGTTTTTCTCACTAAAACTAGTTTTGACCGACGTCCTATGACAGCTATATGCTATAGTCATCCGACTTTGACAAAACTTTGTAGTTTTGTGTAAAAGTATGTACAATAAATATATTCCAATGTTATGGACATTTCCATTGAAAACAAAAAAGTTTTCCTAACTAAGGCTACTTTTCGGACTCTAGTTTTCTATGACAGCTATACTATACAGATGTCCGATTTCGACCAAACTTGGTGGAATCATGGGAAAGCACAGCAAACTGAGAAATAAGAAGATTGGAGGCGTTTTCATTGAAAACAAAAAGGTTTTCTCACTAAAACTAGTTTTTCGATCGTTCCTATGACAGCTATTTGCTATAGTCATCCGATCCGGCCGGTTCCGACAAATGTGCAGAGTATTTGTACTAAAAGACTTCGTGCAAAGTTTGGTTAAAACTGACGGAGAGATAGCATAGAAACAGACGGACAGGGCTAAATTAACTTAGCTCTTCGTTCTGAAGAATATACAGGGTGGCGCAAAAGTAACGAAGGGGTTCAAAAGTTTAATAATTTTTTTGATCAGATTATAAAATTTACAGTATGGAAATTTGTTTACACTATGGAAAATAATGTCACTTAAATGATACCCGCTTTCAGCATCGCAAAGATGGGTTCGTTTTAGAGCATTTTCCATAAAATAATTTTCATTTAAATGACTTTGTTAATAAGCAGAACTGTAGGTTTTGGGTGTCTGAAAATCCAAGAGACATTCATTAACGCGAATTGAACACCATTAGGTGGTGTGGCATTACATCTGAAAATATCATTGGGGCTTACTTCTTCGAAAATGAAGATGCAAGTGCTGTAACTGTAAATGGAGAAGCGGTATCGGTTTATGATGGAACATTTTTAAGGTCATTCTTTTGAAAACAGACCTGAAATGTGGTTTCAGCAGGATGGAGCCACTACCCGAGACACAAGGCACTTTTAGTTCATTTTTGGAAAGCGAAAAATGTTTATTTGTGGCAACCGAAACGTAATCGCACAACTTTAAAATGGCGCCATACCTAATTCTCAACGGATCTTTATGAAATTTTGTTTATTTATGATTTCAACCGAACCACACGTTCGGCCGGCGACTTGGGTCGCATTTCCGGATACATAAGCGAATCTGTTGGTCGGTTCTTTGATATTTTGGCCTTCCATTTGTTTTACTCAGCACTACTTCCAAAAATCTTTTTCTTAACCAAAACTTTTTGATTGACAAAACTTCCACTTGGCTTGAACCACGGCTTCGATTTGCCCCTCTCAGAGATCGCAATGTAAAGCATAACTTTGGGCTCTAACTTTTGCTTGAACTTATATTTCACATCAGCAAGTATTGACGATACATCGGAGGTGTAAAAGGTAAGAGGTTTATCCCCGGGCCCGGACTTCTGAGAGGATTTTTGGCAGAAACTTAAGTAAACTATGGTTTCCCCTTTCGGCAGGCCTGGATAAAGCCACAAATTTTGAATGATGTTATAGAAAATGCTCTAAAATAAGCCCAAATTTGCGGCGCTGAAAGCGGGGATCATTTAAGTGACATTTCTTTCCTTACATAGTGTAAATTAATTTCCATACTGTATATTTTATAATCTTATCAAAAAAATTAAAAAAACAAATATTCAAAAAAGTTATTCATCTTTTGAACCCCTATGTTACTTTTGCGCCACCCTGTATATACTTTATGTGGTCGGAGATGCTTCCTTTAATGCGTTACAAACATCCCGACAATTTTATAATACCCTCTGCAAGGGTATAATTACTTGAAAAATCGGCTCTAAATCTCATGAATAACATTTGAGACCTGTTTATTTTTACAGTAAAAGATTCTAAGAACTGAATTGTACCTACATAGGTATGTAAACAACTAATTGCGTTTTTTAACACTTTGAAAGGTGTATTATAATTTGGCCCAGAAGTTTGGAACGCATGGAAGGAATCATTTCCGACCACAAAAAGTATATATATTCTTGATCAGCATGACGAGCTGAGCCGATTGAGCTTTGTCCGTCCGTCTGTCTGTTTCTACGCAAACTTGTCCCTAAGTTTTGAAGCTATCGAGCTCAACTTTTAGCTGCGCACTGCACATATGTCGGAACCGCTATAATCGGATGGTCACTTCTTGTAGCTGCCATACAAATTTTTTTTTTTCATTTTGTATTTAATATTCCGATGACACAAGACATAAAGCTTATAAATTAAGTCATTGGTCACAAAATAAACTCAGTTCTCGTTAATTTTAACTTTACTAAAAGTTTGTCTACATTACCAAGATTAGCTTGTAAAGCAATATTAAGGGCATGAGAGAATTAAATATAAATGGTAAAAGGGTATTCCCGGTTTCGGTGCTCCTTCTGAGGGTTTATCCCATGCTGGTTTGTTGTTGTTTTTATAGCAGCTGCTGCGCACACACACGCACACATGGCAACACATATCCCACAAATTCCCGTTAAAAACAAAATTGCCGTTTTGTCATGATCTCTCACTTTTTTTTTGATAACATTCTCTTCTATCACTGCAAAGATTTTGGCAACCAATCAACACACTCACACACAATGACACATTAAGAGTAAAACACCGCATTAATATGTGTGACAAAACTAAACAAAACAAATTACGAATTCAAATTCCCGTGTAAATGAACTTTGCGGGGAAGGGGAAGGGCGGGCGCTGTCGGTTTAAGTTATGTTAGAGATGAGCGCGTTTTGTTTGTCATCAGTTTTACACTTGTCTTCCTCTTACGCATACATATGTAAGTGTGTATGTGAGAAGCGTACTCAAATATCGCTGTTGCCGGCGTTTTTATGTTTTCTTTCATTCTGGTTCTTCTTTTCGAACCGTTTGCCAAGGCGGGGCAGCATCGCCCTCGCCCTTTTTCTTTGCCTTCTTTTGCCCTTCTCTCAATTTTATTCCACACTTAAATACACTTTGATTTGCTGTTGCCTTTTGACCATTGAATATAATAGATCTGAACTAACAACTTTTGTTGCTCTTTTTGTTATTGCATTTCAATTCCTTTTTCCATATAATCAACGCGCGTCGGCCTTTGAATTGCTGCAAAAACAAGAATGCGTCACAGGCAGCAAACACACACACACACACAGAAGCACACACACTGAACACCGAGAGCGAAAAAAATTTACCCAACCGTCTGATGACGAGTCAAAAGCAAACTGGCGCCGCAGCGAAGCGCGCAATGTACTTTGTTTGTGTGCCGTACCCTTACCCTGCCCCTTCCCAGCTATTCACACAACCCATACATGTACATACGTCACTTTACAGCGTTGCCACCCGATGGCAATTTTTTTCCCGAAAGACAGTTTAAAACACATTTCATATTGCAAAATCAATTCTTTAGAAAACATGCAGTGCTATGGAAGAATATTTATTTATAAGCATAATTTGCAGGCATAATTTTTGTTGAAAATTTATTTCTGACTTCAGCTCAAAAGTTGGCAACTCTAGACGGCGTCTCACACATACATACATACACACACGAGCACACACACAGACCTGGGAATTTTTTTTTGCTGCAAAATTTTTTCGTTGCTTCGCAATTTAATTTTCAAATGAAATTTTCGCCGTGAAATCTTTTAGTTGCCAACTCGAGATGATTGCTTTGCTGTTGGTGAATATATTTGGCAGCACTTTATTGTGTTTTGGATAATTGGGCATCGATTTAAATGCGCTTTTTGATTAAATTTATTATTTCACTTTGGGAATTAGTTGAGAGAAGACAACACGCAACTAAGATGGCGGACAGCTCTGTGCAACTGTATGAGTGGATGAGTAATTTGGGTGTGTTTGTGGACAGCGCTGCCAGACTGGCGGCCAGCATGAAATTCTTCTTCTTGAATTCAGTTACTTTTTTTTAAATTTTGGACCGTAACGGTGTTACAAAATTAAAATGGATTAAATTCAAACCCGTGCATAGATTTGATTGAATTTTATGCACAATTATGAACAAATAATTCTTCTGATATGATAAATTGATCGAAAGGTTATTGATAAAATTTTAGCTGCAGTATATACATACATAAGTGCAAAATTAAGGTCCGGTCGATTTGATGTTTATTGAAATATCATAACTAAATAACATAATTAACATCAAAAATCTTCAGAAATTTACAAAATGTGAGGTATATATATATATTTATTAAGAAATCAACTTCACTAAAGATCATTTGGATCTAAATCTTTAACTTATCTGAAAAGCAGCCTTTAAAGCGAACTACTTAGCTTTATATAAATAGCAATCATGTTAAAGTACTTACATTATTTTTTTTTAACTTCAGAATTATTTTGTATGCGTCATATTTTTCATCCCAACAAATGATAAATAAAATTAGAGCTTCTATATAGCGAATCTCAAGGGGACAAAAATAAAATATTGAACAAAATTGCAGTGTTTCGGAAATTAATTCGCTACAAAGAAAACTTCGTAGTACAGAAGTTCGAGGTGTCGTCATATTCCTTGCATATGGCGCAGGTGGGTTGCTCCAACACCGGTGCATCCAATAAGGACCAATGGAAATCGGACTTACATAAACAAATTCAAAAATGTTAACAACATATATATTCCACCAAATTTATTCACAAGTGAGCCCGATTTTTCTGCTGCTAGAAGATTATTAGAGCTGCTTTGTATTTTGCATAATCAATTTTTGTAAACTTGCATTTATATCGTGCGTAAGCATTCGTAAGGGGTCTTTGAATCGTGCATGAATCGTGAGTGACGCAAAACGGTCAACAAACTATGTGCGTGAATCGTGCGTAAGAAGATTTTTAATTCGTGAATCGTTCGTAAGGTGACAGCAAAGCACAATTTTACTTAGAAAGTTTTGTTCTGGCCATTGATTGATTACCTTGTCTTGAAAAATCAACTCGACAAATAAATAGAGCTTTATACCAAATTGTTATGTCCCTAATGGAAAACGCTTTATTAGACTTCATTGATTCAAAAACACACATGTAACAACTGGAATTGATTTTAAAATGCGATAACGTTTTTCTAAGTACTTTCTCAATGTCTTCGAACATTCAAACGTTTTTACGCTTATTGGAAAATGGCAAAATTGGCATTTATAGCACAATAAAAAAAGAGCAGAATTGAAATAAAAAGTGGTTTTTCCGGGGCTATAAATCTAGAAGGTCCGGTTCTGGACCGGTTTGCACCTTCGGATTTTTTTTTTGCCTATGTATTTTTAATTTTATTGTTACTTAAGAGCAACTTACATTGAACTGAAACTATTAATCCAATGTATAATAAGAAGACCTCGGATTTGGCATATTTTCAAACTGATTTAAATCCTAGTAGGCAAAACGAATTGTGCACAACATTAAATGTTGTGCTGATTCTTTGCGCTAATAAATTGCCAAAAAAATGCACACAATTCCAAGATGACTTAAGGGGAGATATACACCTAGATCGATTTTGCATTTTCTTTAAGTTTGAGCTCTTAAGAAGACCTGGTGAAACGACAAGGTAATATCTTGATAAATAAGCGAGTTACAGCCGAAAACGTAAACGGGTCGGCGCTGACCCGACAGTCATTCCTCAATTTTCAAACGCGTTTTTCTCGAAACCACGTTTTTCAACTCGGTACTCAAAATTTCTCCAAAACCAATGAACCGATTGCCTTGAAACTGGTTGTGCTTTATTCTATATACTCTATTTTCAAACTAGTAGATGTCAGAGGATTTTTTTTCCTTTATATACTACCTCTGGTACAGAGTAGAATGAGCAGTGCAAATTCACCAAATCCACCTAGATTTCCAAAAACAGGAACATGAGAAAACGGTCCTAAGTTTGGTCGAAATCGGACATCTATTTAAATAGTATAGCTCCGTTAGAGAAGTAAGGTCCGAAAAGTAGTCTTAGGCCCGATTTCACGTCTTCTAGATAGCTGCTATGTGACAGATAAGACCGGAATTTCCTCTGTTTGTTGTAAGTTTATGTGACAGATAGGGTTATCTAGAAGATGTGAAATCGAAAACTTTTGTTTTTTCAATGGTATACAAAACTTCGGCCGAGCCGAAGTTTACTTTACCATATTTTTCAAATACAAATTAGCTTGCTCTGAAATGACATCAGGACACTTTGGTGAACAATCTGCGAATTCAGAAAACCTGGGTTTCAGGTTGATTATTTCTCATGTTGTCGGTAATTTCACTGTTAATAACTTATGAAATACCTCGTATCATGTAATGGACCTCATTGCAAGTTTCCTCAGGCAAGAAACTTAATCCCCTTAAAGGTGAGTACTGAGAACTTTCGAATTTTCCTTCAAGAAATTTACTAGATATTCCTTTTTCGCGTGAAGAAGGCCCAAAAAATACGCTTCGACCGCAGAATGCACACCACCCACAACAGCCGAGCCAGCTCTGGTGACAATTTTCAAAATACTTTTGTGTATTGCTTTGTTTCTGAGTCTTAAATCAACAAAATCAGGCAAGAAAAAAATCTTTAAGTAATTTTTTATATGGAATTTGACAGCTAAAGAGAATTCGAACGTTCTCAGTACACAGGAAAAAACCTCTATTTGGAAACCGAAACAAACCCTTACCGCCGACCCAACACCTCCGAAAGCCAATTTATAGTTCCACCAATTTGGTCAATCGGACTTCTATTAGTACAGCTGTCATAAAAAGTAATCTGAAAGTACTTTTGATTTTTGATCCTCTAAGCCCCACACTCTACTGCAAACACATCCGGTCAAATACCGTTTTATAAAATTTGGGCCTTCCTATTTGTCCTTTCCAAGCTAGTGGCCGAAAAGTATTTAAACAAGCATACAAAACTCCGCCGGTTAACTTTCTATTTTTTAAGCATTTTGGTCCCAAACTGTTTTTTGTCAAAAAATCAAATAGATGGACTTAATTTTTAGCCCCTATCATGAAAATTTTTAAATATTCACTTTTTTCATGAACATCTTTTCTGTTTTCATGTCCACCGTTCACAACTGAATAAAACATTTGTTTTCATTGATGTGCTTAATCTTGCTGTTTCCTGCATTAATTCCGTCGCGTCCCGGTGCCTACAAGCTACAAGCTATCCCCTCCCGTCTGATTCCCGCGGGACCCGAAAATTGCGAATGGGCGCGGGGCCCATCTCTAATCTCAACCTCCTATAGAACGTGTTATAACCATTGGGATTTATTGTGCAGAGTCCACATTAGGTTTTCATAAAGCAATTCTTTGGTTTCAATGATTTTCGTTGTCTAGCATATTTTGCAGTAATAGACACAGGCAAATAATTTGCCCAAATTTCGATGAAAATTTGGCTAAATAGCCATGATGACAGTTGTTGTATGACCTAAAACTATGGTTCCATTTACAAATAATTTGCCCAAATATAGCCAAAATAAGCAGCATTTTAGGCTTATTTAGCCAAATTTGTACCGAAATTTGTCCAAAAAAAAACGATAATTTCCTAAGCCTATTTTGCGTCTTAAAAACCCCAAAGCATATTTTTGGAATTTCCAAAGTTTGAGTTTTAATTCGTGCATGTTGAAATATTTCCGTTCACAAGCTAAGTCCCAGTCCCACAAGTACGATTATGTTATCTGGATCTCACGACCTGCTGCTCTCTCTTTTGAAAAATCGTCTCAGCGCTGCTCTACAGCTCCGTTGCTCCCCAACTCGAATCGGTCAGTCTCAGTCTATCAGTCGCAGTCACAGTCCCGACTTGGCGCATGCCGCTGCTCCGCTGTACTTGAAAATATTTCTAAATCGAAACAATATCTGTCTAATCCGTACCCCGGTCAGGCTTAAGCATGGGAATTCATTTATTTGTTGTTGTTATTTGCTCGTTGGCATTGAGCGCAGCTGGTTAGTATTCGGTGATGGGACGGCAACGGGGTGGGGTCCGGCGGTGCAAACTAGTCTGACAGTGAACTTAACACTCAATCTCTCTAGCTCCGTCTGCAGCTCAGCTGATGGGCGACTGTTTGGCACGAACCCCCGATGGACGGGTGCGCGGAAACTGCATTTCAATACGTCAGTGTGCGTACTTTATGCAATTTCTCGATTCCAAGACGATAACCCAAAGCGAACGCAGTTTGCTAAGAGAGAATCGTTGCGATATTGAGAATCAGGATGTGCAGGTAAGAGCGACTTAATTAATAAACTAATTTTCAAGAGTCAACTCGTTCAACTTTTTGTACTCTGTACCAAAGGTACAAAGAGTATATTAAATTTGTGGAAATGTATGTAACAGCCAGAAGGAAGCGTTTTCGACCCTTTAAAATAAGTATATATATTCTTGATCAGCATCAACAGCCTACTCGATTTAGCCATGTCCGTCTGTCCAGCTGTCCGTATGAAACACTGATCTCAGAGATGTTCTTAGTATACTTGCAGGCCCCGCTCCAGTTTACCCTCAATTTAATTTCGAAAATCCTCATATCTCTGAAAGTCTTATAGATAGAAGGTTAGTACCTTCTGGACAGCTATTTAGTAGTTTGAATTGAATTGTAGGCCGATCCGTTGGAACAGTATTGTTCGAATGGATCGACGAATGTTCTCACCTGGGCATGTGCGATGCACCAACATCAAACTGTTGGTTAAATCGTTGTTCATTTCACTGCGAACATGTTCCCTATTTGTTACTTCTAAATGGCCACGTCAACATGCAACTCACTTGTTCAATTGTTCACGCGATACAAAACAGCTGAAAAGTCACCAAATTAAGTGAAAAAGTCACTGAACAACTCACTGAACAGCTCTGACTGAACAACTCACAGAACAAGAGCGGCTGAACAAGGGCAAGTGAACAACTCAGACTGAACAAGGACGACTGAACAAGAACGACTGTACAAGTGAACAACTAAGCAAGTGAACAACTGAACAAGAACAACTGGATAACTCTAACTGAACAAAAATGAACAATTAATAAAGAACATGTTCACTTGCTCAGTTTAGTGAACAACTCAATTTTCTTCACTCACTCATGAACAACCCAACACTAATAAACATTCATACTGAGCATACTCTTTCGTTAGTACAGAGTATATTAGGGTCCCTTTAGTTCAGCTGCACCGGTACGGCATTAACGAATTCTCTAACTCTTTATAGTGAGCACTCGCCACCAGACCAACTACCAGCCAAGTATTTGCCTAACGAATCTTGTGCGGGAATGTCCGGAAAGCTTACCGACCGGTACGACCCTGCATTACCAGTCGTTGGTGTCGTGATGGGTGCACATCATAGTTTACCCACTAGACTAGCGCTGTTATGCCTTACCTGTCGTTAACGACGCGACTGTCGCTCAGTGTTGCATCAGGTCGTTAGGCCTGGTAGTGCCTTGACAGCTGAACTACAGGGGTATTATAAAATTGTCCGGATGTTTGTAACGCATTAAAGGAGGCATCTCCGACCACATAAAGTATATACATTCTTGATCAGCATGACGACGTCTTGAGTTCGTTTGTTTTTCTTAAACTTAGCTTTTATAAATAACTACATTACCATACGGCGTTTAGGCGAGGCGAGTAGATTGGTATAGTGGCGAGTTAATCTGGGTGGTACTGTCAATTTAACAAGTCTTAAAAGAGCCATGGAATCAATCTCACCCGCCAAGAGCTTGTGGACAAAAATGACTGCATGACGAACTTTCCGGGATTTGAGTGAAGGAAGGTCTATCAAACGTAGTCTTTGCTCGTATGGAGGTAAACGCCTGTTGACCACAGGCACAACCCACCAACGTCTGAACCGATTCAATTTGATCTTGGTGGAGCATATAGCAGTCATAGGAACGATCGGTCGAAAAACTAGTTTGTAGTGAGAAAAACTTTTTTGTTTTCAATGGAAACGCCTCCAAACTTTGTATTTCTTAGTTTACTATGATTTTTCAAGATTCCACCAAATTTGGTCGAAATCGAACATCTATACAGTATATCTGTCATAGAAAAGTAGAGTCTGAAAAGTTGTCCTAGTTAGAAAAACTTTTTTGTTTTCAATGGAAATGTCCTCAAAACTATCATGTGTTTGTTTTTTATGCTCCCACACAATTCTACAAAGTTTGGTCAAAATTGGATGACTATAGCATATAGCTCCCATAGGAACGATCGAAAACAGTTCTATAAAAAACTTTTGTTTCAATGGAAACGTCCTTATCTTGATTTTCATTTTATATCTTTACACAACTAAAGTTTTGTCACTATATATAAATATCTGTCGAAAAAGTTCTAGTAGAAAACTTTTGTTTTAATTGGGATCGCCTATTTCGTAATTAACATTTGTTATGCTTTTCCATGGTGGCACTAGTTTACGTCATTATATAGTATAAACTAGGTCCGAAGTCTTATTAAAACAGTTTTAAAACTCGCCGAGTAGTTTCCCCATTATTGATTATAGGCAAATAATAGCTTATTGTTAAGCGACTGACACACAGCAAAAAATATCGTTTAAGGGGAGTTCAATTTAAATGTTTGGAAAAGAATGCTTCTACATAACAATGCACTAAAGTTCTTTTAATATGTTTATGTTATCTCTTTCTGGGTTTCAGATTCTTATTCAAGCAACTTCTTAAAAAAAAACTCCCAAATTAGCCCTTAAAATTAAAATTCCTAAATCCGTCCTGGACTCACCCTAAATTTGAAAATAATTTCAAATTTTAGCTTTCTAACCAAAGGGCAGACCTTGTTGATTTTTTAAATATCTTTCTGAATTATAGAAAACTTTTTCTTAAAGTCAGAAAAGCACCCCGGCCGATCCACCGCCAAGTTCTCCACCGGGTCCAGGCCAAAAGTCAGGTCAAGGTTAATTTTGCCTTTTTAAGAAAGTGTTTCGAAAAAGAAAATTGCCTTTTCTTATTTTTAGAAAAGTTTTTTTCTAACAAAATCTTTATGGATATTTTCTTAGTTTCGGAAACTTTTTCGCTTATAAAAATTTTATAAACCAGGACAACGAATCTTAAGTTCAGCCAAGAAAAATACTTTTAGAACCTATATACTCTATCTTTTTTTCATTCCAATAAGGTATTCTAATATGCCATTGTTACATTTACCCTTATATTACACATACTCACCATCTCCTAGTTGATAACGACATAACACTATAACGCATGTTCTGACATTCATTGTCAGGATATTTCTGCAACAAGAATATCGTAACTCTCCAGGACAGCTTCCATATTTGAGCAAAAACGACGTCTTTTAAATTTTGTTTCGAAATCAAACTGAATGAAAATTCTCTGATTTCTGCCAGTATGTCAGTGTAAAGGCACGAGTCTTCTAAGTCATTGAACCCATTCTATTTTATATAAACCATTCGATACATTCTGCTAGGTTTGCTGTCCGAGTACGGAAGGCCTGGGCGCTTTGATCCATCCCCTGCTGCCCAAGGATTGTGGCAGAGTCAAATGGCAGCGCACAAATGGAACAGAAACCCAAATCAAGGAATTTCCCTGGCTGGCTCTCATCGAGTATACGAAACGTATGATCTAATTTTCCCCAGTGCTGGTGAATCACTCCTTATCTCTGGGGATCTCCCTTTATTTCTTCTTTCAGCAACAAATGAGAAACTTCATGCTTGTGGTGGTGTTCTGATCAGTGAGCGTTATCTGTTGACAGCAGCGCATTGTGTAACCACTTCCAAAATTAGCTGGAACATCACTGCGGTGCGCCTGGGCGAATGGGATACTTCCACAAACCCCGATTGCCAGGTCTCTGGTGAATCAAGTCGAACTGAATGTGCCCCACCGTATCAGGACATCAGCGTAGAAGAGATCATACTCCATCCCATGTACAACGCGGATGCGCTTAGCCAATCATATGACATTGCCCTGATTCGACTGCGTGAGTCAGCCCAGCTAAGTGATTTCGTACAGCCCATTTGTCTGCCCAGCAAACAACTCCGGGCCGATGAGCTAGAGGGTCTGGTCACCGAGGTGGGCGGCTGGCAGGCTAAATCTAGTTCAAGGATGAGGAAAAGCCAGGTCGTCATCACATCCATTGAGGTGTGCCAGCAGAAATTTGCTGCCTACAACCTGAACATTCAATCTTCGCAGCTGTGCGGGGCGGCCAGTGCCAACGAGTGCCTTGGCAATGCGGGCGGTCCTCTGATGCTGTACAAGAATGGAGCCTATCTGCTGGGCGGTCTGCTTTCGTTTGGACCCGTACCATGTCCCAGTCCGGGCTGGCCAGATGTGTTTACACGTGTGGGTTCTTACATAGAATGGATACATAGTCAGTTGAGGGCCTAAGATTAAATAAATTTTCATATTTACCTCAAAGATTTTGAATTTGAATAATTGCGCGCTCGATGACAGCTCTGGTCTAGTATAATCGATAGGTCTATCGATAGAATTGTTCCCCACTGCAAGAATAAATGTTATCGCTAAGTGTGTTTATGTTACAAAGTTGGTTTAATGTACCCCTTATGAGTAAATATAATTAAGTTGTTTTCTAACAAGGCACTGTTTTAAAAGGCAACACATTTTTGCTTAAAGAAAAACAAAATTCCCGCCACCGAACAGCTGACGACGTCGGCAGCGCAAAAACTACGCAGGCAACGCTGACGTCGACGCAGCAGTTTTGTTCTCTAGTGTTTTACCCTGTCTCGGAAGTCTTGGCTTACCACAACTATTTCTCCAGCTTTTGATAGTGTAAAAAATTTGCAAATTTGTGTTAAAAGTGTTTAGCGAATGCAAGCGATGGCCGAAGCTGTGAAAACAGGTAAGAAAACGGTGCATGGTTGATTTGCAGGAAAATTTCCATTTGTGCGAATGCGAGCGACTATTGTTGTTTTTTTTTCAGCCGCTGGCGTTGGTCAGAGTTGCATACGATTGTGCGTTTGCATTTGAAAACCGTTATAATCAATTTTCCTTCTCCCACAGAAAGCGCAAAGCATAGGCCCTTGGAGGGCGGTGGTGGAGGTGGCCCGTCTAGCGGCAATCATAATCCCATGCCCAAGCGCAAACACCGTCGAGGTAAGAAATCAAAAATGGTGCCCAAAAAGACAAAGAATCAATGTCCAATCTGGAAACTGGACTTGCCCTCGGGAACTAGCACAACGGGCAGAGGGGGTGGCGATGCCCAAACTCGTCAGAATGCACGCACCAAACTGGTTCGTTCGCGTTCCCTGCTCGTCCCCTACAACACCAATCGCTTTCTCATGGAGGAGCACATGTCGGAGTTGCCCAAAGATGACTCTGACGACAATTGTTTCGGCTCGCAGACGGAGGACCAGGTCCTGTTCCTTTCCAAAGAATTTTCCAATGTGTACGAGCGTGCTCGTCTGGAGCGTTTGGAGACAATGAACAAACAGGAACTAATCCAGGAGTGCCTGCAAATCGAAGATCGTTATTCAAAGGCCGAAAATGTAGCTAAAGACTGTGGGGGCAAAATTCGCGCCCTGGAGGAGAAAATGCGCCAGCTTACGCGTGAGAATCAATGTGAGTATGAGTCAGTGACCTATCCTAAGAGATTTGAAACGTCACAACTCTATTGACTGAACGTTCTCTCTGAATCTTTGGTCTTAGACCTTTCATATAATTTGTTAAGTTCTATGTGCCCATTAATAATGGAGTTCATTGAAGTCATTTATTATTTTAATTACACCATGCTAGAGTGGGAAAAAAACCTGGTAAATGCCCTAGCGTACTCTGTAGAGTGGGTCGCTTATAGCACTTCCTCATACTTGGTTTTCCTCGGGGACCCCCAAAATCTGAAGATATGGCCCAAAAATCGATTAGTGCGCATTTTGCTCACTTAACTTGAAAAAACTCGCGAATGGACCATCTGATTTTAAATAAACTTGTTAATTCCGATAGCGCTAGTATTTTGTATACTCTTTACCAGAGGTACACAGAGTATATTAAGTTTGTGCAAAAGTATGTAACAGTCAGAAGGAAATATCTCCGGCCCTATAAAGTATATATATTCTTGATCAGCATCAACAGCCGAGTCGATCTAGCCATGTCCGTCTGTCCGTCCGTCTTTCTGTCTGTCTGTCTGTCCGTATGAACAGATGGAGTTGGACCCTTGGTATTGATCGAAGGAATAATGCGTTAGGAACAATATCTCAGCACTCTACACAAAATCTAGGAGGAGTCATAGAATATATGGGTCTTGCTGCTGAAAGATGCAGTTTTCAGCAAGACAATGGTGAAAAATTTGATGTTCAAGCCAAAAGTCCAGTCAATGAAGTGGCCACCGCAATCTCCAGACATGAACCCAATTGAAAATCTATGTCGCCATGTCAAATTGCAGCTTGCGAAATATGCTGTCCCTCCAAGTGGAATGGTGGAGCTGTGGAAGAGGTCCAAGGACGTCTGGTACGATATTCCACCTGAAATGGTGCGACGCTACACCCAAAGTATGCCAAATCGCATAGACGAACTAAAGAAATCAAAAGGGCTGTGGACCCATTATTTAAAATTTTTTAACAAAAATATTTGTTTTAAAATAATCACAGGGCAAAACTTGTAACACTTAACTTTTTATAAATTTTTTTTTTTGGTATATTTCATCCAGCTTATCAAATGACTTCAAATTTTCATATAAGAGAGCCAAATATTGCACTAACAAAACAAGACTAACATTTTAAGAATGCATAAAGAAGAAGAGAAAATACAGACCGTTGAAGTGAGAATATTGAACTCGTGTTACAGTTTTGCTCGTCAGTGTAATACACATATATATGTATAGTCTTGATCAGCACGTCCGTCTGTCTGTCCGTTCGTTTGTTTCTATTACATCTGCACCGTCAGCTCTTGAGAAACAAATTTCAAAACTCAAGGATACTAAAACTTCAGCGCAGGCGAAGTTAGCTTAACACTCTCTCTGTATACCTATAATTTGCCAGACAAGATGGGTGATGAAAGCGCAGGGTATGGATTATTGTTGACGCTGCCTCAACTAAATATTCTACTGTACCATCGTCTCCAGCGTCAGCAACTTCCATGGAGCTGACATCATTGATACATTTAACAGAGTCAACCGGGACTTTGATATCTGAACCAGACTTTAAATTCAACAAGCGTGAGCCAATGAAGTCGGGAGATTTGTAAGAATAAACCAATGGTCCTATTAATCATAAACAGTTTCTTTCCTAACTTGGAAGTAAAACGTCCGAAATGGTCACATGACAAAACGCCCACAGACAAAAGGCCCATTTGAAAATTAATCGTAGTAAGCATCGAAATTAAACTCAGAAATGTTATGGACACTTTGCCCAGTTCAATAATAATGTGAAATGTGGATGTGGAATAAAAGCATTTTGCTTTAAGTTGTTAGATGTTCCTCAGTGTAATTAGCCTATAAGCTTCTTAAATTGCTTTTAAGATCCAGAGCTAAGCGTCTCAAATAACTTTGGACCAAAACTACAATTATTACTTTATGACTTTTCTTTTCTGCTCATCTGCTTTTTTGATAAGTTTTTGATAAGCAAAAACAAAGCATGCTTTGCTCACCTATCTGTGTGAAGCGTGTGTGTATTGGTACAACTTTTAACTCGTTATAAAACGATAAATAAATGGAATTAATTTGTTTTGTTTGCAATGGCCACATTTAAATACTCATAAGAACATATGGTATAAATTTTGGGTTAATTGAATTTGTTTTACTATGCTAAAAAGGGGGCTGTACTTTTGTATGAAAAATTCTTAGCGTATAGATTTGAAGAATGTACGAGTGATTGGGAGCAACGGGAAATGCTTCGTTTAAAAAACTGGGTAGTAGGTTTTGCCTACATAAGTCCCCAGTTTAGTTAAACAGATTAAGGGTGCGTTCAGATACACTGGCAGTCTCCCAGATTTTTGTATGCCAGTTATTTATTTGGCAGTCTGTTCAGACCATGACATAACTAAGCCATACCTTATATGATTGTATCATGGTTCAGACTAAGTAAAAAATTGAGAATATTGACAGATTTCTCGTGCCTTATATGGCATCTGTCAACTGGCAGTACCCACCCGACAACGGATCGAGACGAACTATTGAGTCGAGAATCCGTTCTCGTTTTTTCTTTTTTTAATTGCATTTTATCTTAACTTTATTAAACACTTTTATGAACAAACACCGACGAACCTTTTCAGCAAAATTTTTCACAAATGACCTGACGTCAGCAAAAGAACAGCAATATTCGAAATTGAACAAAAACAACTTTACTTCCATCGTTGTATTGTTATTGTTTCCCTCTACTTTCTTACATTTTTCTTTTCCTTTTTTTTCTTCTTTGGCTGTCACAAATAGAGATAATCCGTTTGAAACCCGTTTTTTGTAAAAGATTTAATTATTTCCCATAAAACTCAACACAACTGTGAAATTGATTTTGTAAATTTAACTATTTTCCATAAAACTCATAACTTAAAATCCCTATTTTTCATTCCAGTTCTTCGCTCTCACTTTCTGCGCACGTGCTCGACAGCAGCAGGACCAGCGGCCGCTGCAGCCGCAGCTGCCTCGCCGCCCTCAGCTGCGGCTCCCACAGCAAGCTCTGCCAGCGAACTGCAGGCCCGACAACATGCCTATCCCCAGCAGCCCACACCCATGGACTCTTCCAGCGAGGACAGCGAAAGTGATAGCAGCAGCACAACATCGAGTACCACATCTAGCACATCCTCCAGCAGCAGTGATGGTCATGCCATTGGCGTGGCGGGGTTGAACATTGCCAATGGCCACGCAGAGAGGGACATGCATGAACACAGTCGCAGCCGGTCGCGTTCCCCCATTCATCAACTTAACGGCCATGCCAATGAGGAGGAACGTTTGCATCTCTTAGATGCTAATCAAATGGATGAAGATGACAACTCAAATGGGGAAGTAGCCAGAAATGGCGATGGAGCCGTTAAGTAATCAGCGAGGGAGAATACCTCCCCTGTAAATAGAAGACTCATTCATTTGTGGCAGAATTTTTCAACATTTTGTTCAGATCCATGTATGGTTTTTAAGTCTGTTGTGTCATCCCAATTATGTATTTTAAGGTGTCAGACATTTATTTTATTTACATGCATTTTACAAGTATTTCCAATTGAATTAACAATAATAACAATGTGGTTTTAAAAATTGTTAAGCCTACCCATTTCTGCACTTCGCAAGCACAATATATTTGTTACCTAGCCTAGGCGATCATTCTAAATGGTGATCAGGACTAACCATCTTGGTATAAGCTGCGTAGTTTGTTAGCATGTCAAGTTAAATGCAAATTTTGTACAATACTAAAAATAGTTCTTGGTCGCTTTATTGATTTTAATAACATTTTTTTTTTATAGAGATTTGATTTGTAAGTGAATAAAATGTTAAATTTTAAACTTCGCTTAAAAAACTATAGAAATCTTTTCAATTTGCAAGAAGTACACCTCATGACTTTTGGAAGAAATTCAGCATAAAAGATGCTGTAAAGATTGTCGAAGAAGAAGAAAGATCGATCAGTCGTGGAAGGAACTTAAATCAGAATAATTGAAAAAGTTCTGGAAGAAATGGTGGTCTGAAAGCGTTAAGTCCCCTTCATCATCTCAGATTGATGACTTACCTTCTGTAACGGATCAGATTGTTGTTTTGGCTACTGGTGCAGGACTGGAAGACTACTCGAACAAAAATGTTAAACAGTTCATGCATTTGGACAGAGAGTCGATCACAAATGAAGAACTTATAGAGATGAGAGAACTTGAAGCCGCTCTGTTTTGAGGATGTGGATACACGCCGCTCTGTTTTGAGTGATGTTAATGGCATTGTAACAACAGTCTGATAACATTCAGAAAAGTATTGTGACATAGGAACACACGGTGGTTAGAGGGAGACGGACATTGTCAAATTATTAATATAATATCAATATTATTAAACTCGCAAAGTGGTTCTCTAATTGTCCGTACATCAACACTTCCGAAAGCACACGTAAGTCGATAACTGTTTGAGAGTCAGAGTCCACGAAGACTCTGGGTATAAGATGGTTTCCAGCAGAGGATGAGTTTCAATTTGAACTTGATAACTCTTTTACGACACTCCGTACTACAAAAAGGAATATACTGGCAGTTTCTGCACGTTTGTTTGACTCTTTGGTACTATTGGGCCCACTACTGACTAAAGTCAAAACCCTGCTCGGGCGCCATGAACATTCGTGGTAGTTTTCACGACCAAAAATATAAAAAAGTCAGAGTGGTACGTCTTGGTTGCTTCAGTTTATAATTTCTAGAGATCAATAAGTGAGACCTAATCTCCGCTTACACTTCCAACGAGCCAACAGTAATGCATTAGGTCATTAGGCCTGGTAGTGTCTTAACACCAGCTAAACTACAGATTTCGATACCCATAAAAGCAAAATCGCTGCTAGAAATTGTCGGTAGATCACTGATCATCTTTATCACCAAGTCTTATCGACGCATTCATGTCAACGGCCGTAAGACTTGTACAGCCGTGCTCCTCCCCAGAACGTCAGCATTGCGGCGAGAGATTGTTTTCCAGATTTCCCAGACCCATCGGTCCGGAGGTGCGTTAGAAATTCAGCAATGTGATCAAATGTGGCACACTTCTTCCAACATTTCCATCATCCTTGGGGCGAATGTGTATCCGGACATCATTTTGCCAGGGGCTCTGCCTAGCCAAAAAGGCTTGCCAGTCGCCCAGAAGACATAATTAGGTTGGATTTTAAGCGGAACCTACAGCCAACAAGCTTAAAGCCATTTATTGCAGTCTGTATTAAATTGCAAGGTGGGAGAATGCTTAGGTCACAACGCTTAGGTCAAATGAAGCCACAGATCTTTATGAGCAGTTGCGAATTAAACCTCCTATTGAAAAGCCAGTGAATTGAAAGTCAATCGTGTTTTTATTGAACACCACCATCCCTCGCAAAGAAGTCTTTGGAGCATCACCCACCCATATTTTTATGGCATCAGCATCATTGGGTCCACTCATCCACAAGAAGTTAAACACTTGGCAGCTTTTACTAAGCCTATTTTATTGACAACAAAATGCATTAGATTAGAAGTTAATGCTTTTTAAAAGACTTTAAATCCAATCAACTCGCAAAGATACAATTTTAAAATTTTTAAACCTAAATGTAAAAATTAACTAAATGAGAATTTAAATGTTATTCTTGGGAATAAAAGCGTGTCCTTAGGTTTGTTCATCACTCATGCCAGCGGCTATGCACTTCACAAAGGAACTGTATTCACTGGCGTAAAGACCTCTGGGAATGCTAGCAAATCCAACGCCCAATAGTTTCTGTTCTGCAGGTGTGGCCAGAGACTGCACATTAATACGTTTTGAGCCACGCACAGGCATCCAACCGCTGACAGGTGAGCTATTGGCCACCATGCAACCACGGACAACCACATTTAAGCCTAGTAGGAGGCATCGAATCGTCTCGGTACTCCATAAGCAGAAGATCGGCCAAGCCAATATCCTTGCTAGCCGATACTACGTCTTCTATGTCACGAAAATGAGGCAAATAATTGGCATGAATAATGCTTAGAAAGTTTTTCGGTTCTGTTCTAAAGGCTTCGGATATTTCTTCAGGGCTGTGCTGCAGGCGTTTCATGTTGTCTTCAGTATCTGGAAAATTTAAACAGAATAATATGTAAAGTATTTAACAATCATTCGGGTAAACTGTTATGCAGCAGTGATACTTTTTTGCAAGGCAAGGTGCTCCTCGTACATACATATAAAGGCTTAACTTACATTTGGGATTCATCACACGACCCAGAGCATGCATCATGGTAATGGACTCATCGCGACCAATTGACTTTAGAGTGCTCTGTGTCTTCCGCTTGCGACCCTTGCTAACTACGCTCACATCCAGCTGTTTGATCGGCATACTGGCCACTCCTTTCAGTGAGCTGAAATGGAGATTGATAAGGGCGTTCCGTATATCCCCCTGGGCGCCCACCACAATCGATTCCACCACTGTCTGGGCGGGAACTTTATAAATGGTTTTGTGTTCCGGTTGTTGCATCAGTGAGCAGAAGCGCTTTAGGGACTTCTGCATAATGGTGCTTGCAATGGAATTGAAGCTGATGTGGGTAATTCGGTGCTTGGCTTTTAATGGGTCCGGAAAGAGCCTAAAACTAATGTTCAGTCCGCGTGACTTGGAGTCGGCCACAATGAAAACCAAAGGTGATTTTCCATATCTAGCATATTTGCTGCAGGAAAAAGAATAGTTAAAACAAGGGAAACGCTAAATGGTAAGCTCAACTCACTCGAGCAGCTCCTCAAAGTTTACCAGGCCATCGTTGAGCAGCACATTGGGAAAGTCCTCCACAATTAGCAGCCGCTTATTTCGCTTATCAAACAGGGATTTATAGCACGAAGCGCGCAGCAGAAAAGTCTGAAAAGCCTCCAACTGCGAGTCCAAATAACAGCTGTCCCTGGGCTGTTCGCCTAGTGCATGGACCACTTCACAGTCCAGCGGATTGATCCATTCAAGCAGCTGATAGTCTAATTCTCGGGCCAGCACACGCAGTGTAGCGGTCTTACCTGCGCCAGATGGCCCTGTTAGCAGGCACATCTGTGCGGGATATTTCTTACGCATGACTTCGCAGTGATGCAGCCAGTCGCGCAACTCTGCAATCTTCTTGGGATGCACCGCCAATTCCTCGCTTTGGGTGGGAGCAAAGTTGTCCATCCAATTGTCTTTAACTGGCGGAGGCAACGTCTCAGGGTTATTATTCTCGGCATCGTCTTTCTCACTGGCGGTAAGATCCACCACTCCGGCGGTGGGTGTTCCATTCCGGGTGTTTGCTCGCGCTGCCGATGCGGAGGCGCTTCTGGTCCGTTTGCCCCCCGGTGGCGCTTCTGAACTGTACGCGGGGATGCTCGTTGGAGTTCCATTCAACTGGTTAAAGGCGGGCGTCACCCATCGTTTCTAAGCGGGTTTATTTGTTTAATTTTATATTCGAGTTGTTATTTAAATGTTTTACCTTTCGTGCGCTCATTTCTTTGCTTTCGGAGGCATCGCGGAAATGTCCTAACGCGTTCTCAAAATCTTCAAGAAGCTGTTTGGGGTACTCTATCGACTTTTTACACTGTGCAACCAAATTCGATAAATAAAAAGCGGAAAAGTATATAGCAGGGTTTTAAATTAATGTCAGTTTTAAACAATCGTCTGTGCTGGGCTTTTTCGAAATTGTAGTTCACATTGTGGCATATGGTCACCCGAAAACTATCGATAGCCCAACCTATCGATGCACGTGCAGGTTTAAATTGTTGCTCGCGCGCAAATAACAGAAAATATCGCCTCTGTTCTGAATTCCGAGTCGGTTTTCGTGTAAACGTTACTGTTTCTAATGTAAAGTTCACAATTTAATATCAAAAGTAAGCAGAATGTCTATGGCTACTAGATCAGGTCTTTTCTTTTTGACGAATTGAATCCACTTGGCATTGAGCAATCGGTTTCAGCTGCTTAAGCAATTCCGATTTTCGTCAAACGTAATCTAGTCTTCCATATAACATTGGTGGCGTTCACCAGCACAAATCGATGACCAAAAATCGACTAATTTTGTTAGATTGTGCTGGTAAACGGGCTTGATGTGCAATTATGATTGTTACTTTTCGTGATTGTGTAGATGTAAGCCCATCAAAGTATTTCTTTGTTAGATTGATTTGATTTTGTGATTGTTATGGATAGCAAACAGCTGACAGCAATAAACAAAGAATTAATTTTGTGAAAATTAAAACAAAATGGGCAAGGAATCGTCTTTGCTTTTTGCAGTTTGGGTGTTGGGTTGATGTGGGTCACCGTTTCGACATACCGAAAAGCCCTCAATGGAGTAGCCAATGTTCTTAATCCAGGTGCCCACACCCACGCACACCGCGTCCCACTTGCAGCTTTAAATACGTCTCGCAATTCTGCCACGCCACCGGCACCCGCTTGCTCAGCTCTGCCCTAAAGATGACTGTCTTCACCGAGGTGTGTATGACTGCTGTCTCCTCCGGTATGTCCTGCAGCACCTCCAGCATGATCCAGAGCTGCACATCTTCACTGACATTTGGTATACGCTGCTGCTGGAACTTATTGATCACCTCAATGGCAGACGGCCAATCCTCCTGCAGCATGTGCACTATTTAAGCTCCCAGTGCAATGCATAGACGATGCAGCACAATCTTGGGTCCTCCCGCAAACTGTACAATGGTCTCGAGTGTTTCCTACGAGTCTATCATGGAGCTGCAAGAAGTCCCCCAGTTGATTCCTCAAACCTGGCCGCATGAAACTCCTCAATGGAGAGCAGCCAATCTGGGACAACCAGAAACAACCAAGTCGCCACCGAATAGGTCGAAATTTCGCCATATCGGCGTTTTAGACGACGGTCACATGCAATGTAAAAGTTCAAAACTTCCCCCAATAAAAAATAGCGATAATTTTGTTGGCTGCAAATTCCATCAAAAACCGTTCACCAGCAGCCAAACACTTTTTTTATTGTTGATTTCTGTTAGATGATTGGTGTGAACAGGCTCATTGTTAAGTTTAAACTCTAAAAGCAAACGTGTACACCAAACATAGTAAAGTTGTATGCGTGTCCTGGGACCCACATTAGTTTTATTTTCCGATCGTGTTTTGCCAGATAACTTCTTACTGCGCTGGGGTAATAATCACAGTTGTTACTGTTTGAGATCGCTTCAAGAGCTGAGAGAGAGTCTGAGCAGATAGTGTATTTCCCGTGGGGTTTGCTAACATAACATAAAAGGCAATGAAACTGCGGATGCAGCTGCCAAATTCGGCCAATATATTCCACTAATTTGCACCGAAAATTTCAACAAAAACGACATAGACCATTTCCTTAAGAAAGATTTTCTGAAAAACCAAATGGAACATTGGAACCTTACCTCAACCTGGTACCGCTCAGTTACCCCTCAATCACTATCTCCGCTTTCATTCCTAAAAGACTCTAAGCTGACTCGACTAGACCAAATTAAAATAGTAAGTCTAAGACTTGGACATACCAAACTAACCCACGAGCACTACATGGACAAAAACATACCAAACCAATGCCAATTATGCCAAGAACCACGGGCCACAAACATAGAACACATTCTAACTTCTTGTTCTGCTCTCTGTCCATCCAGAAATGTAGATCTTAAAAACAGTAACCCAATCTCACTCCTACTCAACTTAAATGAAACCAATGCACAAACAATAATAAAATTTTTTAAAACATGCTAACATTTACAATAAATTATAGTTCCGGTATCAATTTGTGTTTAAATAAAATTGTAAATAGTAACCTAGATTTATGCCAATCGAAAATATATATAACCTATACTTTATCTATTAAGAAAAAACAATCCAAAATTTGTAAGTAGCCAGAAGCAAGCTACATATCCATTATTAGCTCCAAGTTTACTTAGTTCTAATATTTCTAATAATAATAATAGTAAAGTTGTATGTAGAAGATTTGGTTCATGTCCTTACAAAGTGATAAGTTAAGAATCTTTGGTTTATGTCCGTGCTAAGTGATAAGCTTTGGCTTGTGTTCGTGCTAAGTGATAAGTAAAGTAGCTTTTATTTATATGAATGAATCTGTACAGTGGGACATGGTAATGGCACTACTACAGGGCAGCACTTTACAGGTACAAAGTATATTATCTTCGGGCTTGACCGAGTTTCTTTCTTGTAATGATTAAGCAGCTTGAGTTTTTGTAACTTTTTGCATGGGTACCCTTATGCTGGGTTTATACTGCGTCACAGAGTGTCACATTTTAGGGTCACAATGTAAAATTCGTATGGAGCTGTGACATTGTGACACTGAAATGTGACACTCTGTGACGCAGTATAAACCTTGCATTACTAGCACACGTCACACGGGTACCCATATCAGCTCTCCTTACTTGGGTACCCATATCAGCACCCCTTACATGGCTCACTACCGGCGCACTATGGTCCCAAATCCCATAAAGCTGGCAAAAAGTCGAAAAAAAAACATTTTTTTGGGACTTTTAATGGTTGCAATAGTTGTAGTGGCACATCTAGTTTGTGTTGTGGCCGTTTATAAGGAGGAATTGTCCCTACCTGGCTCAGGAATGAACTCCGTTCGTGAGCGTGCCTCATCGTTTACTCGTCACGCATCGAAAATAACACATCGTTCAGAAGCGTATCGAATCTCGAAAAGTTAATCGATTTGGATTCGACAAAATGGATTCTATTCCAGAAAGTACGTAGAATTTGAATTTATAGCACAAAACTATTATTAACAATGCATAAAATCTTCTTAATTTTTGTTGTATTTTTTTGTTGTACGCTGGTAACAAGTACTAACTTGTGCGGTATTAATATTTTATTAACCAAAAAAAAAATTATTTTATATTGTTCACTTAGAATATAGATATATGTGCAATGTGCTTTTTAGTTCAAAAATTATTTAATCAGGGAACTCTTAATAACTAATGGACCGCCCTTATTATTTTGAAGCTCTTGCAGCCTGCGAGGCATAGATCCTACCAAGTTTTGAAGCGTTGATAACTCAATCTTGGCCCATTCTGAGACGATGGCTTCCTTTAAGTCCTTTAAGCTATCATACTGCTTTGATCAGGTATAAATTTTTGGCGCAAGCATGCCCCATAGATCCTCTATATGACTTAAGTCCGGACTCATTGCCGGCCACTTCATCAGCTGTATATTGTGGGTCTCAAAATAACACATTGTTCTCGGGCATCGTGAATCGGAGCATTGTTCTGCTGAAAGGTCAATACATCACCATGAAAATCCTCAGCAAATAGAGCTAGTTCACTATTCAACAACTCTATATATGCTTGAGCATTTACCTGGCCGGATACGAAGCATTCAGGAGACTTGCCTTTAGCGCTAAAGGCAGCCCATATCATAAGCGATCCACCGCCATGGTTTCGATTGTAGCAAGTTGCCCGTGGATGACGCGGATCCCTCCAATATTTGTGATGGCCGTCTGGACCGTACAAATTGAATTTTTTCATCACTGAATATTATATTTTCAAACTCGACGTCCCAGAACTTGTGTTTTTCATAAAAAACAATGCGCGCATCTTTATGACGTTTGGTTAAGCGAGGTTAACCAACTGAGTAGTGATATGTGAGGTCCAAATTTTCGTGTAAAATTTGGCCCACACGTTGTCTGGTAATTGTTAATCCGAGTTCCGCTTTGATTTTCATACAGCTCATCATATGTCTTGAGTTGGTAACTGCCGCATGTGCCGTTTTGTCCGGTTGTTGATGGATGGTATTGGACCGTGACGACGACTTAGGCGGTATCATTCTGGATCTTTTAGGAATCTTGAAATGGTATTTCGGTGTCGACTCATTAAGATAGCAATTTTACCGCTTTTCCTTCCTTTGATCCCTTCCCTGCTCTTCCTCAGAGAATTCAGGACCACGAGGCATTTTTAACTATAAATCAAATATTTGTTTTGTTATTGCTTGGTTTTTCTGTCTTTAATAAGTGCTTACTTACTTAATTATTTTTTTGTCAATTATTCTGATAAGATGTCGAGACATAAATAAAGCACTTTGCTCATATACCCGTTTTCTATGAAGAGCGCGACTTAGATCTCTTATCTTAGTTAACGGTACCACAAAGGGGGTCCAAAGAAGATGTGCACTTTTTGTAACTGAGCACAACCATAAGGGATAAGAACTGCATAATCAAAACAAACAAGCAGTTGTTGCTTGTGAAGCAAAATCGAAAATTCTTTTTGCACATATAGCCATTTACCTTAGGTACCTGTACGAGTTTTAGCAAACTTCTTTGCGTATTTCAGACCTCACATCGACTATCTAGTTTAAAGTTTGTTGGGAAGTTAAAAAAAGGTTTTTTTTTGGGTCTGTGGAAAGTTTTCAAGTAAACACAAGATCATGACAAATACTTTTTTTTTTTTGTATATTTAAACATAACGCCTGTTGTATTTGTTTTTACATTTGGATGAAACATTACGCTAAAACACATTGAGTAAAATGAATCGATTTCGTATCGTCAAGCCGTATACATTTACATATATTTTGATATTGGCGCTTTACAACTGTACAACACTTTAGTTATGTATCTTTTTTTGTCGACTATTTTTTGTTTTTGTATCGTTTTTAGGCGGCGTATTTTGTGTGACAATTTGACTTCTTTGGTTTTTATTTACAAAAGCATATAGCATATACATAAATACATATACAAACATAGAGTGAGGGGGATTACAATTACATCTAGGCTACATATACAAATACGCGGCTAACATTAAGGACTTAATTAAAACTTCACATGCAGAGCTTAAAAATTAATCATTGAGATACGAAAGAGCACGTATGTATGGATGCAATTCAAGCAACGCCTTAAGTCTAACTAGAGGGACTTCTTGAAAGGAATGAATATCAACGTGGGTCGTTATGGTAGTCAGTGCCAAATGAAATAAAATCGAACCTAATCTACGAGTCGCGCTTAAGCTAATTCGCCTCCCCCGCTGACGTTCTACTTGCGCTGCTCGAAGCGCTGCGTCAGCGATGCTATGTTGGATGTCTTCACTGTGGGCGGCGTGGGTGCGGTTGTGCCTATCGCCGAGACTGCTCCGCCAGGCTTTCGCTTAGCCTGGCTTGCGCCGCCACTAAAGGATGGCTTGGCCGACAGCGGCTTGGGTTTTTGGATGGTGGCCGACGGCGGGGCTGTCGTCCCATTGGGCAGTGTTTTAGAAGTCTTCGTAAAGGACTTGGGCCGTTTGGAGTTCGTGATGGTGGTGCGCGTGGGCTGGACCGTTGGTGTGGTAGTCCCAGTTGCCGCAATGCCGGGCCCGGAGCCAGCCGGAACCGGCTTGAAGCTGGAGAAAGCGCGCGAGGGCGATATGTCGGAGCGAGTGGGCGCCACTCGTGCAACTGGGGCATTGACTGGTGGTGAGCGCAGATATGTGGACGTAACGGCAGGTTTCTCCTCCACACTGGAGGCTGCGCTCGTCGCCGGCTTGGGAGGAGCTGGACGCTGCGGACTTCGTGGAGTCAGCTCCGCTGGCGTCGTTGGTGTAGTGGGCTTGCCCGAGTATATGGAGTCGCCATTGAGTTTCTCGAACTCGTTTACTATCTCGCCCAGCAGACCCATGTCACCGCTGCCGTTGCTGGTCAAACTGGCCACCAGATCGCTGCGCTTGAGTGTCTTAGCAGCCGGCGGAATCTCATCGATGACCGAGTAGATGTCATCATTGGAGGCACGCAACGGTGTCTCTACAAATTCGCAGTCATCGTAGGTGTTTTCGACTGTCTTCTGAGCGGTGGCCACCGGTAGCTGATAGCCCGACGAGGTGGTCGAGTTGGTCTTCTTTACCAGCGGCGGAGGACGTGGTGGCGGCGACTTTGGTCGTGATGAGCTACCGCTGCCGCCGCCTCCATTGACTGTGCTCTTGGGACGAGGCAGTCCAGGTGGCGAACGCATCGATCCAAAGGTCTGCAGCTGGGCTTTCTTGGTGGGCGAACGCATGGACTGTGCGCGCTTGACCAAATTCTTAGTCTCCTCCTCGCGCGGAGTTGTTTCTGAGTCCGAGTTGGATGACTCTGTGGCAGGTGCTCCTGGCACCGGTATGGGTGCAGATATTTCAAGTGTTCGTAGTCGATCGCGATCAATGTAGGTCTTTTCCTTGAGCGCCGGCTTCTCCTCCTTCTTTAGGAATGAGGCGAAACGACGTATGGTGCCATCCCGTTTCACATTCAACTTGGGATCGACATGTAGAGGTACGGGCGGAGCTGGTGCTGAGCGCGTAGGAGAGGGCTCTTCATCGCCACCCTTCAGGGGCACCATGGTTAGCGTGCTGGAGTCCAGCACCGGCTGGGATATAATTGGACGAGCTGTTGAGCCGGGATTTGGCGGTGGCAGGGCAGGTGCGGCTCGTGTCAAAGTGGACACAGGCTTGGCCATATCAGCAGGTGAAGTTGCCGACTCTGTCTTGGCCACTGGTGGTGGTGGTGCCAGCCGTTGCGGCACTCCTGTGGTCTCTTGCTGCACTGTCGGTTGCACAAAAGCCACATTGGGACCACTGTAATTGCTTCCCGGAGAGGTGGCGTCATTCAGTGGACGCAGAGTGAATCCCTTGAACTTTCCAAACATTCCTACAGCGGTTTGATCACTGGAATCGCTAGGGGACTTGAGCAGAGCCGAGTTCATGTCATCAGTGCTGCTGGGCGTCGACTTGGGCAGACCATTGCCCGGTGGGGGACCGTTGCCATTTTGATTGGAGCGCGTCGATGGCTGCTTACTTCCGCTGGCGGTCTTGAGTCTGCAAAATGTCCAAATGATTAGGATTTCAGCTAATGGCATATAAGACTTGGAGTGTTTAGAGTGTTGTGCATAACATACCAAAGAACGTGCGGAGGGACAACAAAAACCAACACCAAGGCAGGAATCAAGCTTATAGAATAGTGGGAACATTTAACAGCCAAGACCAACACCAAATTGTTAAAACAAAACATTTATTCATAGATACAAAATTAAATTAACAAAAATTAAGGCACATTACATACAAACGCATACATAGATATATTTAAGTTGGGTTAGTAATAGGTTAAAAGGTTAGATTTGGCAGTGAACACAAGAAGGCTGTGCGGGGGTTCTGTGGGTTGGGTTAACAAGGAGTAGGAATTTCCTGAAGTTTGCATACCCTTGCAGACATTTCAATCTAATCCCAGATATGTACTTCAAATGCAATCAAAGGTTTATTCCTTCGCTCTACAAGATTACACCATTAAAAAAGCTCTCCCAAACTAGGCAAATAATCTAGCTTGATTCTCAAATCGAAGACTTCAGACCCTCATCGAATTTCCTGAATAAAACTATTAGTTATACCCAGAGGGCGCAAAAACAGGTCCTCTCATTGCAGTTGTCAAAAAAAAAACAGGTTTCGTGCGGCACATTGTGCGGCAAAGAGGGACGGAAGCAACCTTTAACTGCGCTCTCTGATTGTGTTCGGTTGGGTGAGGAGAGACACACATTTGTTATGGCTTTTTCGCTCTTGGTCTTTTGCCGACCGTTTTGCTGGGACCGCTTGTGGAAGGTCTTTTTTGTATGTACATATGAGTCCGTGTGTGCTTCTTAGGCTACCGATATCAAGGTATACTTAACAAGGTAGGCGCACATGCACTCTCACAGCCTCTTTTATAAGAGAGCGAAAGCGAGAGCGCTTTTGTCAAACCAACTAAGAAGCTGAACGCAAAAAATACGTCCGCGTAGATGCGTCGCTCTCAACTGTTGTTCACACAAAGCGGATATAGTAGTAAAGAGCCGGACAGCGAGATACTTTGGACACTTGTTGCTATGTCGCTAGGGCCTTATAAGCTGTCTTTGTCGGTCCTGTTGTGTTTTTTGGACGGCATAGGAATTTAGCTGGGTGGAAGGAACACAGAACGTTGGTGGGAGACTAAATGTTTTATGATTTGTCTTAAATTTTGTGCAAGGGTCCTTAGCCCGCACAAAGATACTTCAAGCTGTTACTGTAAATAACATTAGTGCTTTTTGCTAACAGTACCAGTCGTTGGGTAAGATCATGGTATAACAAACAAGGTAGGACGCTACCAGTGTGGGCCTTAAAAAGAGCCAAACGTTTTTTTGTTCTTTTCAAAAAAACCAGTGCTAAAAAAACGTCTGTGACCTTGTTTTTGTATCGTGGGTAAGCATGGTTACAAGCAAGCAAAAGCTTTTCTTAGTACTACGCTTTGCACAAGTAAAGCTCAACTTTCCGCCGCACCTTGTTTGTTGTATCATGGGGGGTAAAGCTATCGTAAATTAACATAAATCACTGTTGTTTTACAACAGACGCGCAGTGCTCGGCACTCTAATGCGGTCACAGACCATTTAAACGAGAAACACTAAGTAAACTTAGATTAACTCGAGTATGTTTGGAATTCTGCGTTGTGAATGCTAGAAGCGATACACAATACTCAAGCAGAGGCAAACACATGTTCTGTTGTCTCTTTCTAACACACAGGCATATTGATAGACTGGCCCTCAGCATAAGCTGACGCCTTCACCTTGTTAATTCCACCATGGATATGCTCACAGCAACCATTTTGAAATAACACTTTGATGTGTTAATCTTCGAATAACTCACAATTTGGGACCGCTTGACTGAAATGGGCCTGTTATTGGGTTGATGTCAGGCCGACCAGCGTTGTGTGAGAGAGCACAGAATCGGCTGAGGGAAGACCGAGACCGTTTTTTTTCGGATATGGTCGTGAGCAGAGCAGACCGAAAATATGGGTTGCGAGTTATTTACGTACTATTGTTATACCTATTTACACAATAGAAACCAATAAAACGAGATGATCTTTCGGCTCCGACAATTATATTTTCCTTTCACCGATTTCACATCTTATAGATAGCTGCTATGTGACAGATAAGTCCAGAATTTACTCTGTTATTTGTAAGTTTATGTGACTGATGGGTAGACCTCGGATTTTGCATATTTTCAAATTGATTTTAATCCAAGGAGGCAAAAGGAAATGTGCACAACATTAAACGTTGTGCGGACTCTATTCGCTAATAAATTGCAAAAAAAATGAGCTCAATTCTAGGATGAATTAAATTATTATTTCATAAGATAGACCGTCAGCAAAGCACAAAATGCAGACAACAAAATAGGATTAAAATCTATTTAAAAATATGCCAGATCCGAAGTCTACTGATGGGGCTATAAGTGCAGATTTCTCATCTTTCAAACAGCTGCTACTTATGTGTCAGATAAACTTACAATTTACTCAGTTATATGTTAGTTTATGTGACAGAACGTGCTATGTAGTAGATGTGAAATCGGACCTAAGTTTACTGTGCATATTCCTATGATTAGTTTTAAAACTACAGCGAAAAATTACTTTTCTTTGGTCTGTGATTTGTCTTCTGATATGAAGAACTTAAAGCAACGTTACCATATCAAGTGAAAGCCATTATACCATAATATACTTGATGGTTGTTCTAAATCTTTGCCTTTAGCTGCAAGCAGGCACATTTATTGCTAAAACTTTTGGATCCCTTTTTTTGAAATTAATGTTAAATTTGGTCCACCGGAGGGACGGCAAATGTCAGTTTTTTCTTAAGTATGTACCAAATTAATGATTCCTTGTCCGATTTTGGATCCTGGATAAGGATGCGTTATGTCAGTTACAGACTGTCGTTCAGAATAAGTAACATACATATATGGTAACATTCAACTGACACTGCCTCTGACAGGTGTTCACACATGTATGAAGTTACTATCGGGGAGTGTCCTGGAAATCTCTAGTGATTTTGTATTCGGTTAGTTTGCAAATCGCTCGAAAAATACGTCGGTGTCCCAGAACTTCGAGAGAAGTTCTAACTCGCGTTGGTTTGCGAAGTCGGTTTGGTTGGTTTGCGTATTGGCTTTGGTTGGAGATCTTTTAACAAAAAACGAGAGGTTTGAAATCAACCGAAACAGATTTCTAGTACACCGAGAATGGGTTTTGGGTTGGAATTGCGTTGGAAGAGATTTCTGGGACACCTCAGTATGTATATTTATATATTTATTTTGATGTTTCATCTTAACGCAACAAGTTACAACAACTATATTGAAACTATATTTCAGTGTGGCTTTATAACTGGTAATTCTGATAGTTGCGATCCAATTCTTTTTGTTGACTACAAAGCCGTTTTCGACACACCGGTATAGTCAAAGTTGTTCCACGTTTGATATATGAAGACGTTGTTTTCAAAGATTGAGAGGAAGTCAAGACTGATGGGCCTTACTATAAACGAGGACTAGACGAAATACTTAATATCCACCAGCAGAGAGTCTATGAAGATTGCGCAATCCCTTGCCTTGTGAGACTACAACTTTAGGAATATCGATAACCAACGACTAAAATATGGACGTTGACGTACAATGCACAGTACGTTCAAGTGGCCCTTGCGACACCAAGCCGAAGCCTGTTACGCGCGATCCCCAGGCAAAATAGCAGCCCACCACCCGCCCAACCGACCGAGAGGCGCAGCCGCCTACGTGCGACACGAAAACCGAATGAAAAAGTACAAAAAAATGTTAACTACGGGCCAAATGAGTTAAAATACAGGTTTTTAAAGCAGGAAGAGAAAGTTCCGAACTGATTAAGCGGTAGAGTTTGTTGTAAACAGCACAGAGGACACGAAACGGATCATGCAAGGCATAGTTAGTATTAAAACGTTTCAGAGATAAGGGGAGAAAGTTGCGGGACAATCTACAAGGAACATTGAGATTAAGATTAAAATATCAGTCTGAAAATCCAAAGAAGAATAAATCTTTTAAACCAATATTACTACGTTTCAGCAGGGCCTTCAAAAACAGAGTACTCTTTTGAATAATTAAATTATAGCGCTTTCCAAGTCGCAATTGGCGTGTTCGGGAGATAAGATTGAAATTTTGGCGTAGTATTTCACCCCTAGAATGAATCACAATTCACTTAGAGCTCTATAGGGACACTAACCCATTCAAGCTTATAAAACAAAAGCTGCAGAGCTGTACAGGACTTGCAAACATTATGTATGAAAATGCTGTATTGAAACAGGTGAACGATCGCAAGGCGATCAGGAGGCCAGCGGCCGAGACCTTTAAGCGCTTGTTAAGTTAGTATGGGCCAACGAAACATTTTCGCTCTTTGTGGCTTAAACTGGAATACCAGCTGTCATATACTACAACTAGAGCACAAGATACGCTTATTGGAACGAAAATCGAATGATCTAGCTTAGTGTGCGGTTTCAAAACGTGTGGCAAACCTATTACGAACCCTATTGTAACCTATATCTAAAATATAACTGGAATCTTTCCTTGGTAAAATCTTCATTGTTAAGTGTTTACAGATAAAAAAACAGATCGACTAAGATCCATTTGGACTGAATATAAATTAGATAAACTGAACTACTGTGCCTTAGCTTACAAACACATTATATAGTATTGGTAAAACCGACCTTCTATAAGAACGCACCCCTAGTCTTTAGTCTTTTGGATCATTTAAACAGATTATTTCAAGACTAACACTTGCGTGTGACCTTGATCTTTCATCACTGACACACAACTATTTAACTTATTTTAGTGGTTCTTTCCCTGAGGACGCAACCAGAGTACCTAAAAGGGATTCAAATTGCTCTGCAAAGGTAGCAAGACACGCAAAAACGAAGCCAAGCGCAAAAGTCATGCATAATTGGTGGCAGTGTAAATTGTGAGAGTTAGTTGTTGTTGTTTAGTAATTGCCGCACCTCGCGGTGTCGCTTTTTATGTACTGGGCACCCTCGGTGAGGGCCAAGGGATTTGTGGTTGCATGCAGACGCGGCGCCGTGATGTCCAGCTTGCGTCTTAGTGTGCTGTTGTTGTTGTTACTTGTAGGTGACTCAGTGTATTGTTGTTGTTGTTGTTGTTAGGACAAGGTGTTTGCAGTGCAGTTGCAGTGAGCTGCGGCGTAGAGAGTTTGCGTCGCATTGCACAAGCAACGGGTTGCACCTCATAGTGGCTTTGGCTCTTGGGCATGGCAGGCGGATGCACTGCTGCCAGATTGGACTTGAAGCGCGGCAACGTGGCGTGTATGTTAGTAATGGTGGCGGTTACAGGGACAGGGTTAAGTTTTGTGTTAGTCAAAGTGTTATGAGTTGGTGCAGACGTTGAACTAGTGGTAGTGGGTGAGCTAGCAGTGGAGCAAGAAGAGATGGCGGCACAGCAGGCGGCGGCTGGTGAGCTGCTGCTGCTGCTACTGCTCCTGCTGCTGCTGGACGTGGAGGTCGATACATACATATTGTCGGCGAGCTTTCCACCGGCGAAGAGTTTGTTGTGTCGGCAGTGATAGATCAGCCAGCAGACAGCCACCAGTGGCAGGACCACAAAGAACAGCAGATACAGGAAGCGCTGGAAGCCGAGGACACCTGCAAAGTAAAGAATTGAGAGAAAGTTGATACAGAATGTTGACCCAGTGAACACTCACCATTTGGATCTGTGGCTGGGCCACTGTCCACGGAACCACCAGAACCGGTCCTGGCACAGGACTCACCGCCGAATCCCACATCGCAGTGACAGTGGCCACGACTATTGCAAATGCCATTGCCACTGCAATCATCCGGACAGCGTGTTCCCATGCCACGGCGACGCACCTCTTCCACGAGCAGACACCGCTGATTCACGCACATTTTTTCCTCGCCACATTTGGCCCCATTTGGAGCTAGACCGGGGTCAATGGTCTGCAGACCCAAATCTACCAGGGCAGTGCGGCAAGCGACAATCTTGCGATCGTGACTGACATAGGAGTGGGAGAGGACCGCAGCCGATTCCATGCCGAATTCCAGGCGTTCGTTGAGGTGGATGCAGTGCAGCATGCCGCAGTGAACGTGCTGCGCCTCGCACTTCACGAAGGTTTTGTTGAGGCGATTGTAGCCGCAGTTGCCCAGGCGAGATCCCTCCAAGTTCTTCTCGTAGCAGTGCACAGAGTTCTCACCGGTGGGGCCCCAAAGAATCCGACACTGGTTAGCATGGGAGCGGCAGTTACCATTGAAGCAGTACGCCTGACCTCCGTCGCAGGGCTCGGTATCGCGTCGGTACACATCCTTCGGGCAGTACTCCGACTCACCGGTGCAGTACTCAGGCAAGTCGCACTCGTTCTCAGCCTCGCGGCATGAACTGCCGGCCAGCTTGGGCCGGCACGTTTCCAGGTCGCAGCACTCGCCCGTGGCGCACGAGGCGTTCGAGTGGAGCATACAGGTGTGGGCATTGCAGCAGCTGTTCTCACAGTGGGCGGGTAGACCACAGTCACACTGCTCGCCCGGTTCCACGAAGCCGTTGCCGCACTGTGGCGAGTCGAACAGCCGCTCGGGCTTGTTCCTCAGGCAGTAGTTCATGCCGCGCGAGAATGCTATGGTCAGCTGGTCAATGCTGCAGCTACTCCAGTGCACTGGCACCACGGCCGTACTGGATGCAGCCATCACACACTTCTCATCCGGGCAGTGACAGTCCGGCGAATCGTGCTCCATGCCAAAGTTGTGGCCCATCTCGTGTGCCATTGTGGTGGCTACCACAGCCAAAATTTGGCTGTGCTGCATGCTGACTCCGCCGGAGTACTCGTACGTACAAATGGGTCCCTTCAGGGCCTTGCCCACAACTCCGCCCGCGAAAGTCTCCTTGGTCAGCAGCTGGGCATTGTCGTTGGGATGTTCCAGCACCAGTTTCGTGCTTCGATAGTTAAGGAAATTGCGCAGTGTCACATCGCCATCGCTGGAGAACTCAATTTCGTTCGACTCGTTCCAGATAACCACACCCACCAGAGCCACAAAGATATTGAGAGGCACATAGAGCTAATAACGGGGGAATTGAGATGAGGAATGTTTGGGGGGAAACTTAATGTCTAAACTCACCGCATTCACTATATTGGCCAGATCTTTGCAGTGCTTATGCACCTTCTTGGTGTTTTCACCGAAATGCTTGTACACCTTGTTGTCCACCACAATAACCAGTTCCACATAGCTGGAGTATTTGTTGGCATTGTAGGGTCCTCGGATCAGCTGACGGGTGTCATCCGCCTGACGTCGCTTTCGACGCAACATGCGCTGGAATTCGCCACCATCCAAACGTTGTGGCAGTGAGGGTGGCTCGTCCGTCTCCTCGCCATCGTGTTGGCTGTGGTTGTCCCTGTGGCTGTCATAGCCACAGGTGGCGTTCTGCTGCAGCATGTCTGCGTGACTGTAAAGCAAATAAAAGGTAATTTGATATTTCCGTGGCCAAAAATTAATAACGGAAGAGGAAGTGGCACATAAACATAATGAATCAACGGGTCGCTGGAAGAGATGGTTCTGCCAAACGGAGCTAATAAAACAAATATTTGTGGCCCACAAATAGGCAAACACTGAGGCAACAAACTGTGACCCCCTGCCACCCGAAACAAGTGAGCAAATATTGGTCGGGTAAGCCTCAAGTACGAGATTAGATAAGCGCCAGATAGCGATAGATGATGAGATATTTTCCAGTATTAGTAGGCGTGTTCGAACCCAGACCTCCCGCACAGTAGACGCTTAGACTACCCATTGCATTAAAGAAATAGGGAATGTTAACTTCGGAGAAAACCACATACCTAAAGCTGATGGAGAGGACCAAGCGCCAGGCACTGGTCTGTACTACGGGGGCGCTGAGGTCCACTCCAACTAAAGCATTAGAGCACATCTTAGGTGTCAACCAAGCACACCATCTGGCACAAAAGACAGCTCAACGTCTATGTGCGGCAGGCACCATGTCGCTACAAAGCTATGGACACAGCATGGTTGGTAGAGAGATCAATACCGGCGTACAGGTACCGGCGTACAGGACTGGCCCAAGAAGCAACGCAGTTCCTTACAAAAGGCTCAAAGATGTACCTAGGAGTCGGAGTCGCCGTATACTGTGCAGAGCCAGAAATAAAGCTCTCTTACAAACTTCCTAACCACTGTTTCATATTCCAGGCGGAAGTCTACGCAATAAGGAAAGCAGCAGAGTTGGAAGAAATTCAATCAATCAAGGCAAGGCAAGGACACTCCAGAAATGACCTGGCATGCAGGAAAGCACTAGATTCCCTCAGCATCTCCAAAAAAGGTGCAAATCTATTGGATTCGCAGCCACCGGGGCATCGATGGGAACGAGATGGCAGACAGACTTGCAAAAGACGGAGTCGTACTCGGCCAAGAAGAAACACTAAGTCACTAAGATGACAGAGAAAGAAGCAGAGGTAAAGTGGAGAAACACAACCGGATGCAGAATCTCTAAAATGATGTGCAAGACAAGAGATAAAAGACTCACGCACCATCTATGCTACAGCTCCCAAGAAGAGACTGTAGACTGCTCATAGGCATACCAACGGGACACTGCCTAGCAGCCGCTCACGCTTTAAAGCTAGGCATTACGACAGAGGACACCTGCAGGAAATGCAAGGAACCTGGAGTCGCAGAAACTGTAGAAAACCTCATTTGCTGCTGCCCAGCAATAGCCACGACAAGACTAAAGCTTCTGCACACCCCACTGCTCGCTTTTCTGGAAGAAGCAGCCAAGAGGCCCCACAACCAACTATTGTGTCATGGGCTATGTCTCATGTCTGTGAAATGGTCCAAAAGCTGCGAAATTTGCAAAATTATATCGTTCATCCGATTAAAATGAAATTTTGGCGAATGGTTGAACACTTGCCCGGGCAGATTTCTAAGTTAAAGAAATTTGCGGAAGCCGCTAAAATTGCTAAATTTACTGTTTTGGTAAAACTTTGGGGAATGGTTCGACGCTTGCCCGGGAAGGTTTCCAATTAGAAGAAATGGGCAGGAAACGGATCAAATTTTGTGATAAAACTTTGGGGAATGCTTGAACGCTTGCCCGCGAAGGTTTTTAAATTGCAGAAATGGGCGGGAAATGGTCCCAAAACAGCGAAATTTTAAAAATTATTCCGATTCCGATGAAACTTTGAGCAATGGTTGGACGCTTGCCCGCGAAGGTTTCTAAGGTCAAAAACCGCGAAATTTGCATAATTACCTTATGATAATTGCTCTCATAAGAATCATAAGGACCCGGGCGACGCGGGGTATTTAGCTGGTACAATATAAATGTCAGATTTTGACCAAGCTATGTAGAATCATGGGAAAGCATAGTAAGATATACGGACAAGGAGGGCCAAAAGAAGTCATCCGATGTTGTTTGGCTCTCATTTTTTTTCTAAATAAAAAACGTATATTCTGTTTTTTGATTATATTTATTTGAACCTTTAGAATTTTATTGGTCATTTCGAGAAGATGATATCGGTCAAATGGGCGCCGTTACAATTGATTGCCATACGGGCTCGTTTTATGGCTTTTTTGATCACTTCGGCAAGAACTTCGGGCTGCAGAATCTCGCACTCGCGTCGAATGTTGACCCACAAAAAAAAGTCTGGAACGGTTAAATCGAGCGATCTTGCAGGCCAGTGCAAATCGCCAAAACGAGAGATGAGGCGACCCGGGAACGCCGCCTTCAGAATGTCGGTGGTGGCTCGCGCAGTGTGTGCCGTTGCTCCGTCCTGTTGGAACCACATGTCCTCCAGTCCTAATTCGTCCAATTGCGGCAGAAAAAACCCGGTTAACATGACCCTATAACGCGCACCGTCCACTGTTGTCGTTTGACCAGCGGCGTTCTCGAAAAAGAATGGCCCGATGACTCCTCCAGCGTGAACAGCGCACCATGCAGTCACTTTGAGCGGGTGTAATGGCTCCTCGTGCATCACTCGTGTATTTTCGGTGCCCCGAAAGCGATAGTTTTGCTTGCTCACGTACCCGCTGAGGTGGAATGAGAAATGATTTTGGTCGAAAAATCGTCCTCGAGATTGAGGATGGCTTGGGCGTAGGTTACACACGTTTGGCGGTCGACAGGCAGCAGCTGATGCACGGACTGGACTTTGGGACGTCTAGTCGATGTTTCCGGCGACAGCTCGACATCCTCGGCAACAGCGGCGATATTCTCGGCCGAACGGGCGCTCCGGGGCCGGCCACTCTTGGCAGTGTTTGCGCAGTCGGTGTAGGGCGGCCGGGGAATCTGCGACGGAATTCGCGCTGCGCGTACGCAAAAAAATAGACACGATTATTCCGCGTTCTTGGGGAGTATATCGATCCATGGCTTGTTCACTTGTATTCTACATCTGTCTAGTCCACAAATGTAAAAACAGATCTGACTTTGGCGGCTATTTGTAAAAATAAGAGCATCTTCCAATAGGGTGACTTCTTTTGGCCCACCATGTACTTTGGAGGCGTTTCCATTGAAAACTAAAGAGGTTTTCTTACTAAAACAAGTGTAATACGGAGACTTTAAGCGAGTGCGAGTACGGTAGTAACGGCTTCAGAGATTTTCGGTATCCCACAGCGATCACACAGAGGAAGAAGGACGTCAAAGAGTGCTACGTAGCAGAGAAGTACGATAATATGGATTGGCAAGTTGGGGAAAGAGGAAGTTGGACGTACGGCAAGCCAGCGAGTTTTCAAAGAAGCAAGGACGTTTGTCCCCGAAAGTCGAACCAAGGCCAAGCCAATAAATTTCTTGTAGGAGTCGTAGAAACAACTGATGAACGAATAGGAAAAGGTTGGCAGATCTGGGGAGAAACCAACGAGATTCCGAGTTAGAGAAATTTGTGTTACGACAAGGAGTAGAGCCTTGTGGTGAATAAGGAGGCCAATCTGTAATAAATGAATTGTCATATAATTAAGTACTACATAAGTGAGAATCCGAAATTATATGTGCCATCCCAGCAAACATTTTATGAATTTTTTGAAAGCATTCGAGACTTTTTCGAGTCCTCGGTCTGATTAAAATAGTCCTAAATGCCTTCTTTTTCTGATCAGAAATTATACTTTTGTCTCTTCTTGAAGAGTCGTTTTTAACCCGTTCTTCTGATCAGTTTCGACTCATTTTCGAATCATTTTGAGCGCAATCATGTATCCCTCTAATGTGGACCAACAAAGCATCTTAGAAAAGTCAGAAATTTTGTGAATAGTAATGCTCCTCATTAAATTTTGAACATGAAGCGGTGAACCGAACATAAACCTTGGTTTCGTAAGCTTTAAAAACAAAAACATGAACCAAACTGGTGGTTTAAATTCGTTGCGAACCTCTGAAGTGAACCAGTTGCAATTTAATAAGTTTTATACTTAGTTTAAGAACCAAGTTAAAGATTCAAAAACCATTTTCTGAAAAGTACAATATACATAACTTAGTGGTTCCTCAAAAGAGATAAAAATGCTGAAACTATTCTCTTTCACATCTCTTGTGTATGGCCAATATGTCAAGTTTGCAACTTACCTGAGCAGATAATGGTCATCCTGCAACCGCCCACTGCCATCGATATGAGGATGTATGAAATACGTTTGCTGCCCATCGAAAACGATGCCGTTAAGTCCACCATCGCAGGTGGAGAGCGCCACACTTGAGTCCGGTTGGCCTCGTATGTGGCCCTGTTGTGGAAGAGAAATGCCCAATGCAAATTGCCGTAAAGTCCACACAGACAGAACTTACTTGATAGTGACATAAATCAACTTCAGTCTTGGTGAAATTTCGCACCACATGTCCTGTTCCGCCACCGGTTCTGCTGGCATTCTGATAGCGCAGGAAGTGGGTGTCCGGCAGGAGGCGATCATTGCGCTGTAGTTCGATTTGAATGCGTTGTCCTTGATGCATGTAGCTCAGGGCTATGTGCGGCGCGTGCAGACCGTCCTGTTGGAGCAGATAACAAGATTAAGCCATTAAAGGTGGACCGATGTCATTTAATTTTATTTTCGCATGCAAAATGTGGGCGTGGTGGCAGGGCTAATATTGTACGGACGCCATTCTCTAGGTGTGAATGTGTAAAGTCCTGCTCACCAAGGGGAGCGGATACGAGGGATGGTGGGGATGGTCGTTGAAACTAATTAAACAGGGGTTGCCGCGCCCGAAGACCCAGACATGACCTTTTCGCAAACACTTTTGTTAATTTTCCTTGTGGCTTAAATTTTGGTTTGAATTGAGTGGGGAGTACATAAATCCATTAGATACTCTGCCTTCAAAATAATTGCTAGTTATTACCCAACAAATGATTATTGAAATTTTCAATGCGAAATTGATAAAAATTAATTGTGGGCGTGAGACATCTAAGCATTCAAGGCAAAAACTACTATTCATTCAACTAATAAGTAATCGTTCCAAAACAAACTAAAGAGTTTATAGTCTTCGAGTACTCACCGTGGCATCCAGAGTGCTCTGCAGAGCGCGTTTAGTGCGTCCATGTTGCACCTGGGGCCGTATCACAGTGTGAGTTGAGAACTCATTAAGGGCAGGAAAATAGTCACTTATATGTGCTGCAAAAGAGAAAACGTACAACTCATTAATATAAGACGACAAGATGTAACGATGTAAATGCTGTTAATTATAAACTACTTAATGGCAACGAACGAGCCACACCCAAAAATGTGACACAAAGACAGAAACTGAAACAGAGGCGATAGCAAAGTGAAAAAGTTGACTGAAATGTGTCCCTAATAGGTTTAAGTCAACGCCGCTAGGCATACAAAATGTTGACAACTTAAGCGTACAATTAAGCATGATAATTACACAAAAAATCATCACCATATTAAATCAAAATTGAACTTTATGGATTGAAATGGTTCTAGGTAGGTTGAAGTAGGAAATAGGTAAAAGTGTACCTTAACCAATGAAACCGTGTGCTTAGTTCTTAAACTTTGATATGACTAAAAACATTTTTAAACGCCGAATTTCAGTTACTTCTTTTATATTCTCAATGCAGGGAATTGCTACTTGAGAATTACAAGCGGTCGTACTTATGCAAAATGCCAGAAATAAAATGATAAATACTTTTAGGCAATTCAATGTAAGTAGTACATTAGCCACGTAGCAAGCAGAGTGTGATATGGAGCAATTGACCCAAAGCTCAGAGTTTGAGTCCCCTCAGGATAAGTAAAAAATTTATAGGTACAAATTTATATAATTCGGAATTTTTTCATATCAATTCTAATAGAATATTGCTCTGGATTCATTACAAAACAGGGATGCCAGCCGGTTCCGAAACGAACCGCTTTTTCCAGCTTGTGAACCGAACCGCAAACCGAACTGGCCAAACCGAACCGTGAATCGCTTTTCTCTAGCCAATGATACTTATTAATTTCGCTTTCCTTAGATAATTTATACCCTTGCAGAGGGTATTATAAAATTTTCCGGATGTTTGTAACGCATTGAAGGAAGCATCTCCGATCACATAAATATATACCGTCTGTCTCACTGTGGTCCCAAATCCCAAAAAAACTGGCCAACGGTCGAAAAAAAAGTAAATTTTTTTTTTCTGACTTTCAATTGTTGGAATAGTTGTAGTGGTACATCTAGTTTGTATTGTGGCCGTTAATAAGGGGGAAGTGTCCCTACATGGCTCAGGTATGAGCTCCGTTCGTGAGCGTCGAGTATAGGCCTCATCGTTAAAGGCCTATACCCAGATAAGATACAAATTTAGTTCGCCACTATACTTCACATGAATAGAACCACATTTTAACAGTTTTGAAATCTGATATGCTTTGGAGCAGCAGTCTTATCTAAATGAAGTATTGTGAAAAACTAAATTTTTATCTCATCTGAGTATACGCCTTTACACGTCACGCAACGAAAATAACACATCGTTCAGAAGCGTATAGAGTCTCGAAAAGTTAACCGATTTGGATTCTGAAAAAATGGATTCTGTTTCAGACGTAGAATTTGAATGTATAGCTCAAAACTACTATGGACAATGCATGAAATAGTGAGTCAATAATAAATGTATAGGATTTTTCTTAATCACATTCTGAAAAGTCGTGATAGAAAAAGCAAACAGTCAAAATTCCTATTAGATCCCACTCTTAAACAAAATAGAAATTGTTAATTAGACACTTCTTCAAAACATATCCAAAAATTAGCTGCATCTAGCTGCAACTTCAGTCTCGGTGATGATTTTTGTGAGGTAATGTGTAAATTTCCTGCAGTTTTTTTGTAATTGTTGCGACATAATATAATATATATACCCAATTCACCAAGCCAACTTTTTCTTAAGTATTTTGGCCCGCTGAGCACGAAAATGGTTATGAAAAATCTGTCAAATAGTTATCAAGATATCTCCAGAAATATAAAACAGTTTGTCCTCACTGACTGACTGGCAATCATCGCACAGCTTAAACGGGCTGAAATTTGGACAGAAGTTTCCTTATGTGGTGAAGGTTCGTACTTAGACGGGGTTTTGGAAAATTTTACACGTCGGAAAAGCGTCGGAAAAATTTGTATGGGGAGAATTTTTTTTTCATCCGATTGACTTTAAATTCGGTTTGTAAGCAAAGTATGCAAAATAATTGGTGCAAGGTATACAATCTTCGGCCGAGCCGAATTTTCTGTTGCTTTTTTAATATTTTGGGTAACTTCATGCCCAATCTGAGGTAGGTCAGGGTGTCTATTTTGGACGATAGCTATATTTCGCTTACGGTCCGTTTCCCAAACTTTTGGAAAACAAAAACTATAGCAATTTGATTAGATAACGTGTTCTATTGCTGCCTCTTAAGTCTACTTATTAGATTGTCCAGCTTGGAATACTTAAACTGATAAGATCACCGTTATAAAAGCAATTGGCAAGACGCCTTACCAGTTAGTTCTATACAGACATTCACTTCTTTATAATGTTACCCGTTTATTTAACCGCTGGCTATATGCAGAGCAAGCTAAGAGCTTACTATAAAGATGAAAAGTTACTTGTCCTTAAGCTTTGGTCTAAGCCAGCCTCAGGGAAGGGTAACAACTGGGTGGGTGTTATGACGCGCATTCATGTAGATTACAAACAAGGCAATGGGTCGGTGCAACATCAAACATATGTGCTCAAAGAAGCCTGCTCCATCGAAGCTCCACAGGCCAAGCTGTTTGAGGAGTATGATGTGTATACACGTGAAATGGACATGTATGAGTTTGTGCTGCCCAAGATGACGGAGCTGCTGCTTGAAGTGGGCATCAGTGAGAAGCTTCATGCAAATGCCATTTGCGTGGATCGTGAACATTCGATGATTCTACTTGAGGATTTGGCACCACTGAAGTACACCAATGCCGATCGTGTCAAGCAATTGGATTTTACTCACTCAAAACTTACATTGGAAATGCTGGCAAAGTTTCATGCTGCAGCCACCGTACTAAAAGGTCGTCATCCTGAATTAATACCTAAAAAGTTTGACTCCAATTATTTTACACGCGATCGCAAAGGTTACACAGTAGTTTTTTCGGGTCTTTTTAATGCTCTGCTGCGCTATGTGAAAAGCCAACCCAAACTTGAGGCAATCTACTACACTAAACTGAAGCAGACTTTGGACAATCTTATGGAGTATGGGGCTCGCTCTTATGATGTGAATTCAGGCGATTTCCAGACACTGATTCATGGCGACTGTTGGACCACTAACATTATGTTTCAATACGATTCCAAAAGCAATCCTGTTGGGGTAGTGCCCATTGATTTCCAGTTTAGCACTTGGACTTCGCCGATTGTGGACTTACATTATTTCTTTAGTACATCTCTGCAGGAAGATGTAGCAATAAGGGAAGTGGAGTTGGTGCAACACCATTACAATGCTTTGAAGCAACAATTAAAGCAATTGGAATACACAGGTGCCATACCAAGTCTGTATGAATATCAGTTGGAATTTGAGCGTCGACGATTTTTTGGTAGGTGGAAACGATGAGCATGTATGTAAATTGTGAAGCTTAAGAATCTTCTTTCTTTTCACAGCTGTGTTTGTCGCAATGGTTTTTCAACCACTCATGATAAATGAGAGCCAAGAGACAACCGAATTTGTTCAACTCTATGAGAACACACCTCAGGCCAAACGCTTCCAGGACTCCTTGTATGCTACAGAGAAGGCACAGCAGATTGTGGCTAAAATGTTGCCCATCTTTGATGCCAAGGGGCTGCTGGATGTTCAATAAGTTTATCAAGTCAAAAATAAAATATCTTTTGCATTCAAACTGGTTTGATTTAAGAATGAGACATAAGCTGAAGAGTGGAGAGGAGATAAACTGTTCCAATGGGACAGCATCTGGGTCTTCAATGATGTGTGTTAGATGGCCCTGGGCAATGCCTAAAATTAGCAAGTTCATAAATTACAAAAAAAATAGGCAAGTGTGCAACACAAAACACGTCTAATTAAAGCGACCCCGCACTCAGAGCAGATGTCTGACATGCATTCTGGTTTCCATCTTGTATCTTGCAGATACAATTTTTCAGACATTTTGCACATGCGTGGGCTCCGCTAAAGAGCGCACAAGTGGCTACCAGCCCTAAGGGCTGCCCATGCAAGCAACATTCGAGAAAACAAGAAACCACAGCCCCCAAGAAAACAAAACATCTTTCAATTTTTCTGCCGGCTTGGGGACTAAGCAACAGCAATCTTCTTGCCTCTTACCCAAAAGTCACTTTCCAGCGCCAAATGTCACACGCGTCAGGGCTTTTTGTTTTACACAAGTCAAGAGCGTCAAAAAGAAAAAAAAAATAACAAATGTTGAGAGTACCAAAAAAAGATTTTGTGCTTTATTTTTACCACGCCCGGCGTTTAACGCAGAATGATGGAGAGCTGGGCAGGTTTTTGGTTTGTTATAAGCTGATTTCTCTCGATTTGGAAAAGCAGTTTTTTTTTTTTTGCCACTGAAGCAAGATTTTTAAGTGGACATTTGGCGAAAAGCGAATAATTTCAGAAGTCAGGGTTGTAGCCAGATAAGTTTAAAATAACTTACACAACAGCAACAGGTTTAATACTTGTATAATTAAGAATTTTTTTATTGAATTTGGAAACTCAACTAAAAGAAGTATTTTTGGATCGAAAGCGATTTTCGGAAAACCTGGGACTATTAGGGTAATGATAAGAATCACGCCGTTTCCTTTTAAAAGGTAGTTTCTGAATTGAATTACACCAAAAACTATAACAGATATCCGAAATGGACGAGGGAGGCTGGCGAGAGATGAGAAATGGGCTGTTTAGAACTGGAAACGGGAAAACTATTCAAATATCTTGGAGTGAGCTTATCTTTAAAAATGTCTTTCAAAAAGCACATATACTTAAAATTAAGCGAGTCCATAAGAGCCCTGAACAGTACATGGAAAACCTTAATGAAGAAGAAAAACGTAAGCCCGAGTACAAAATACAAAATGTTTTAGGCAAAGTCGAGAGCTGTTATTTGCTATGCTGCGGAAGTTTGGGGATGGGAGGCAAACGAAGAAGTCGAAAAACTGTTAAAATTCTTTTTAAAAAAGATATTTTACCTCCCATATAATACACCGACATATGCGATACATTTGGAGACTGGCCTACCCGAGATGTTCCATCACACAATCCAGGCGCATTTTAGATCAGAGATCGGCTTCGGGTGATTGCAAAACGTTCATAAATAATCAACACCCGAATCAAGTTGCCTTTGCGTTCAACATTCAAATTGTTCATATATACACATGTACGTCGTTGTGTTTTAAGCATACATATGCAATCGAACCTTGTTGGCGCTCAGAGTATGTTCATGTTCGCTTCAGACCAATCAATTTAGGTGCCTGCCCTACAACGATTGATTAGAGTGAGAGTGAACGCGTATGAGTTTTTGGCATATGCTGATACAGCGCTGCGGACACAAAGGAGAGAGAGAGAGAGGGACGGAGTTGTTTGTGTTGTTGAAGAAGAAACTGATTTACATGCGAGCATATTCAATCAGCCGACACTCGCTCAACTGCATGTTGTTGTTGTAACAGTTGGGAAGTTTCTTGTTGAAGTTTCAAGTGTGGACTTCCCATTGACTGGGGTTGGCAATCCTTGAGCAGTGTACTGGACACTGCGTCGGTTCCGGGACGAAGACCCGATTGCCGTGGAAACCAACTGCATGTCGCTTTTGCTGGTGTAATTTTGAGTGTTTTGAACGGATAGTTTTGTTGGATGATTGAATGTGAACAATACATAATGCAACATCGGCTGGTAATCAACCGATTGAAGCGTTCGCTGGATGATGCTTTCGGGATGACATTTCTTTCTCTTTGTTCTACTGTCAACACGTTTTCATGCCCCCCTGACAAAAATTTTGACAAGTAGTCGCCATCATGGCGTTGAAAAAATCTACGAAATGCACGCTGACAAAGGTAAAGTGCTTACAGTAAACCATTTTACCCAAAAGGTCAAGTCCAAAAGTACTATTTATAGTATTTTGCATTGAAAAATAATCGAAAGAGAAGTTGGAAGTGGTCGGAAAGCAAACAGTGTGACCGGCCAAGCTGTCAGAAAGCTAACCCAACTTTTTAACAACTAAGATAACATAAGTCAACGAGAGGCAGCCAGAAAATTTAATTGCAGCCAACAATACAACAATAAAGTGCTGAAAAAGAATAATATTGTTGCCAGGCGTAAGCAAAGAGCACCAAGTTACACACCTGACCAAGTACAAACTGTCAAATCTTAATGTCGGTGGATGCGAAACCATTGCACTGCAGTCAACAAGGAAGTGTGCATAAGCGAGTTTTCAAAGAAGGTTTTGATTCCTTTTTTGAGGGAATATCATTCCGACAATAATAATGTTTTCTGGCCAGACAAAGCTTCTCATTACGCTAAAATGACGACGGGTTACCTGACCAGCAAAGACATCCCTTTTGTACCAAAGGAACGGAACCCAACAAACTTGCCGCAGTGTCGTCCAATAGAAGTTTACAGGTTACAGTTTACAAAAACAACTGGAAGTCCAAAAATATCAAAGAACTGACCAACAGGAATCGCTTATGTATCCGGAAATACGACTCCAAGGTCGTACAGGCCGCCTGCGGAGACATTTACCGGAAGCTACATCGAGTGGCTGATAACGGTCCTTTCGACCAAATTCTTTTGTATATGTAGTCATAAATATACTATAACAAATTTTCATAAACGATTCGTTGATCTTGGCTTGTGCGCGTCTAATTTTCGCAAAAAGAGTTTAACGCCGAGTCCGAACGGCAGATTTTTAAGTATAAAAGCTGGCGCCACCGCGAGGGGTCAAGTGTAAAGTTTATTCAGAAAAACTTTCATTAATGTCCGAGGCGGGATCGAACCCAAGACCTGCGCCAGCGGTTCCATAGCTGGCCACGGCCACTAACGCAAAAGATTCGATCTGACCAAAGTGCCCATTCCATAGTGTCGTCCAAACGAAAAGGTACAAAAAGCTTGGAAGTGTTGTAGTTTTTTCCGCAGTAAGTACCAAGTCACAATCTTTGGCAGTCGGTGATATTAATCTGTTTGGCGGGTACTGTGGCAGGCGGAACAGTCTTTTCATAAAATACCTTAGAAGGCCTTCTACTTCGTCGAAGTGATAAATCCCCTACACTTGAGCGCCATAGGTCATAATGGATCTCACCGCCGCATTGAAGAGCTTGTATTTTGTACTAGTAGGCGCATCCCAGGTACAATTGATTTCAAATTTGGAGTCTGCAAAGTTTGTTTTTCAGAAGTAGATTGAATCTGGCGTTGTGATTGAAATATACCCTTAGATATTTGTAGCTTTTAGCTACTTTTAGATCTTATTCCATTTAATTGCCAGATTTCATCTCTTGCTAGCCCTCTCCAGTGTTTTTTAAACACTAGAACTTGCGACTTCTTCATATTAGTTGTGAGGTTCGAGAGCTTACAGTAGTTGTGCAGCGCATCAATTGTTTTTTGTCACCTTCTGAATCAGATATAACAACTATATTATCCACATGCAAACAATAAGTCCTTCACTTTGTACCCGCCAATCGAGATTCCTTCTGGAAGACAATCAGTGATGTCATTTAGGTATAAGGCGAATAGAAGAGGACTAAGCAAACAGCCCTGTTTTACTCCAGTTTCCGTTGTAAACCAATGTGACAAGCTAGTGCCGTCCCATACAGCTTGTTAATTGTAGAGGCTTTCTAAGAGTTTTATGCCTAGGCATGCCTAGGTTGTACAGCTTTAATAAAAGGAATCTTCTATCTATGGAGTCGAAAGCAGCTCTGAAATCTACAAAAAAGGAGTACAGCTTTCAGCCACTAGAAATCTACCTCTCAGCACTGCTCGAAAGACAATAAACGTTGTCAATGGTAGAGTAACCCTTCCGAAACCCGGCGTGAAACTCCGACAAGAGATCGCCCTCGCTTATCCAAGAGTTTAGTCTTTCCAACAGCAACGCAGAAAAAAACCATTGCTATTGCATTTTGGAAAGAGATTCCCCTGTAGTTTGACGCAATCTGCGGGTCAACTTTTTTAAAAATTGGGAACAATATAGCCTCCTTAAATATTTCAGGAACTTTGCCGAGTTCAAAAATGCAGTTGCATATGTAAGGCATGGTAATACGCTAAACCAGGTGTGGTAAAGCTTTCTCACTGTTTTTATTGGTCATCCACATACAAAAATGTATTTGAATCTATTTTCATTTTAATCGCTGATTGATACATTAAGCACCGACCCATTAATTATTTGAATTTTTATTATATTTTTGCATACTTGTACACACAATTTGAAATGGCTGGATAATTTGTTTATAAATACAAACGTGTTCATGTGATTTAATTATTCAAATTCCTCGGCTATTTCAAATGGAAAACGCCTCCAAAAAGCAACAAATACTTAATGTTTTAGAAGCCGTAAAATGGCTTTAATGACTTGCAGACTAATGAAAATACCCTTAGGACATTGACGATTCCAAATGTACGAGCATTTAAAGAAGGACACATATTGATCTGTGGAATTTGTTGCTTATTGTTAACCAAAAGTAATTAACCTTAAGTTAACATGAGTGATTGATAGCTGAAAATACTAATGAACCAAATAGGAAGGTACAATAATACATATTAATGGGCAATTTGGAGTGGGTTAGGTAACTCTGGTGTAGAATTAAAAATGGCGCAACTCATTCATTAACTGATAAGCAACTGTAATATCTGTGATTACTATTTCTGGAACATATTGTACACTCAAGTATGCATGGTATGAACGAAAAAATATAAAAAGAAGAAATGTCTGACACAATTGTTAAGCAAATGGCGCCAGGAGGCGCCGCAAGGACTTTGCCTCAGAGTGGAAACTCGTTAAAACTAGAACACATCGTATACACACACACACACACACACACACTCTTGGATGCATTTGTACTTATGTACAGAGCTCAACAACGGGAAATTATCTCACGCCAAGCTGGGCCTGAGGCCAACATATGGTGGGGTGACCCGGGTTCGACTTTGTCTAGGCGTCCGTCCATCAGCGCCTTAGCCAAGCAAAGAGTGTTGATAGATTCGAACGGCTAAAAATAAAAACCAGACGCCGATTTTGACGTCGTGACGAACTCATGTCGTCGCATACTTTGATGTTCATAATGAAGGCGATGATGAGAGCATGGCAAGGCTGCAGGATAAACTGTTTGTTTGTTTGTTTGGATCTGCCTTTGGGTTTGTTTGTATGGCTCTTCAATGGGGGTAAAGCCAGCCCGCAGGCTTCAGACTAATTCAAAATTGAATTTATTCCATTTGTCACTTGTCACCCTCCTCGAGAGTGGAATGGGATTAATAAAACTCTCTTCGATTCTCCCCTCCATAAAGACGGCTGCTCGGCTTTTGCATATAACAATCAACAGCGGCAACAAAAACTTATTTATTAATAACTGCAGAATCATAAAAAACGATATTTAAAATACGAGGGGGCCAATTGAAAAGTGAATCCATATATTCTAGTTATTATGAATGGTTACAAAAAACCATTTTCCCTTTTCCATTTGATTGCTCTGAAGTGGGGATGAAGCACATTCTTCAATCATGGCAAGAGGCATTAAAATATTCAAAAATTATGACCAAGCAACGCCAAACTCAATTAAAAATGCCTCATTTAGAGTATCCATAAAATATTTCTAACACTTTAACAAAAAAGAAAATGAAGTTTCCAAAAAAAAAAGAAAAATATTAATAGAATCTCGGACCTGAAGCCATCAGGGCCATAAACAGATTAGTGCAGGCGGCCGGGGTTCCCTCTGGATATGGCAAATGCATTTCGAATGCATTTCTCGAATGTCTGGGCGTTGCTCAAAATCGAATGTGTGCCTAATTGATAAACAAGGCGAGGAGGAGTCGATGACGTGGGGTCGGGATTTGGTCGGTTGAATGCGTAAGTTTTTATATTTTCCTTTCCTTTTCAAATACAGTTTGAAGTTTGTCTTGTTTTCTCTCTCTCTCTCGCTTTTCAATTATGTTTGTTTGTTTTTGTGCTTGAGCATAATTGAATAATAAAATTTTTCAATTGTTTTGGGGCCAACCCAACTGCAACGTAACGAAAACGAAGAGCCAACCCCCCGTAAACCAAACTAAAATAAAAGAAGAACAGCAACCAACACATGCACAAACATTTACACTTATCACAATTTAATTAAATTTTTTTCTTTAACACAAGAGAGGCGTTTCAATTTGGAATGTATCCCTGCAGAGTTATGAATAGATAGTTGAAATGAAAATTGGTTTTCCAAATTCCATTTTCTTTAATAAGTCAAAAATTTAATAGTACTGTGCCACTTTTTTAAGGTCATTTGCTGGTTACGCCTTCGGACCCTAAAACTTTTCAAACCTTCGAATTTCGGTACTCTGAAAGTGATATTTTATATACAGCCACAAGGTAGTCCATTTCGTTTTGTGTTAGCGGTTTCGGTCTTTCATCTTCAATATCAGGCTCGTAATCGACATCTTGAAAATCGATTTTATCGGTAAAAGCAGTGTAGGCTGTCCATGTGGACATATCATCTGGACTCGGAGGCTTGGGCGTTTCGGCACCATCAGGCATTGAAACTGGAAGTACATTTTGTTCATTTCAACGCTAGCTTATTTAGCTTAGCAGAAAAATTAATGCATGCTTAGCATTTGGATTCGACGTGCCCATTTGGGTCTTTTATCCACACCGGATGTAGTGCGATTGGTCAACCATTGGCCCCGGCCACAGATACCCTGCCTACTACCCACAGAGCTTTCTTTTCCTACACGCAGAATTTCGACGTGACTTAGACCTCCACCTGAATTGAGCACGATCCCTTTTAGTCTCAGCACTTATAAATTTAGCTTTAAGTGGCCTAGGCCAGACTGAGTTATACGTCAGCCTTAGACACTACCTTACAAATGGCGCCCGAGCAGGAATTTCATACAACTCAATTTTCTGCCTAGTCGATGATACCAATCCAAAAAGTGGCCGTAACGATGGCCGCACACTGTATTTGGCGTATAGTCTTCACCGCTTGGATCAACTTCATCGAAATAACATGTATAAGCAAGCTTAAATTCCGGAGAAAACCTTATTATTTGTTCACTTTTGGTCACTATATGGCCCCAAAATAAACAAAAATTATCAATGTTTGGAATAGAGCTGCTCTCTATTCTTGCTCAGTATCTTTGTTTTACTCTTTCTTATAAAATATGCTCTCACATAACGGTAAAATATTTGATTAAAAAAACTCGACAAAAACAAAGCGCTGTATATAAAATATCACTTTCGGAGTACCGAAATGGTAAGAAGGGGTGTTCGTATGAAGCTGGACATATATTTGAGAGATTTTTTTATTGTGGTTTGGGATAACTAAAACTTAACCTGTACTTTATCTTTAATCAGGGTTCGGAATTGCTGATGAGCGAGCCGCGCGCTCAGCCTCTTTTCGGCTCTCGCTCAGAGCTGAGATTCGCTGCTCGAGAGCCGGGAGCACTAAACGGCGGAGAGCCACAGCTTCTGGCTCAGAGCTGAGAGCCACAGCTCGGGAGTCGTGAGCCATCAACCGGTACTCGCCTCGTGAGCCACAGCTATCGGCTCTGAGATGTGAGAAAAAGCTCTAGGCTCGTGAGCTATAGCTCTCGGCTCGTGAGCCACAGCCACTAACTCGAGAACGGGGAAATGGTAGCCGTCTCTGGCTGAAAGGCCAAAGGTTAAAGCGATTCTAAGCCCGTCGGTTCAAACCATTTTAGAATTGGAAAATATCGAACTCAATGAACTTTATAGCATAAATAAAAGTAGGGGAAGTTAACCTCGGCTCGGCCGAAGTTTTGTATACGCTTGCAGCACGTTTTCTAACTAAGACTACTTTTCGGACCTTACTTTTCTATTGGAGGTATACTATATAGACGCCGATTTCGACCAAACTTGGAGTTTGGAGACGCTTACAAAAAGTTTTTCTCAATAAAACTAATTTTTCGACCGAGCGTGGCTATGGGAGCTATAAGATATAGTCATCCGATCCGATCGGTTCCGACATATTAGCAGCATGCAGTAAAAAGAAGACTTAGTGCAAAATTTCAGGTCGATAGCTTTAAAACTGAGAGACTAGTTTGCGTAGGAACAGACAGACAGACAGGGCTAAATCAACTCAGCTCGTCACCCTGATTAAGAATATATATTGTTTATGGGGTCGGAAATGAATATTTCTATGCGTTGCAAACTTCTGGGCAAAATTATAATACCCCTTTGCAAGGGTATAAAAAGGTTGTGTCTTCAATTTTATAAACAGGTTATATAAATGCTTATCAACTAAGGAAGCCTAACAAAGAAATCTAACAAAATTACAAAATAAACGTATAACAATTCCGACACGGTGGGGGAATAATAAATATCTATATCTTTATCACATATATGTATAACCAATCAGAAAGCTAAGTTGGAGCGAGCAAGTGCTAGTGTATTGCCCTTTAGAAAGAACATTATTTTTCCCAATTCTCCGCTTATTAATATCTACGAGGTAATTCTTAGTCGTTGCCTTGATTTTCCTTTAGCTTAATCAAAATTGTCAGCCAAAATTTGACTGTTTTTGGCTCCCAAAATGGTCAAGGCTACATAAGTAGCTACATAAAACATTATGTCCCAAAACAGCAGACAAATATTAATGAACCAAAACTTTTTGTCACATGGTTGAAATTTTAATTATTTGCTTTTACTCTGAGCAGCCTCGGGTTGGAGGGTAGAGTTCTTAACCGTTTTGTATTTCAGCAAACTCCATTAAAGTTTTCAGAGTATTGTATTTATGTTTGTCAGTAGAGAACTTTTTGGTGAAAAACTTTGTTTTTTTGTTTTGTGCTTCTCAAAGGCGTGAAAACCCGCACTAGTTTGCTAGTTTTCACATTTTCTGCCAGAAAAGTTGGCTCATAATTTGTGTTTTTTTTGGCCAAGGATGCGTTTCGCGTGTGTGTACCAAAGAGAGGCATGCATTGTGTGAGTGTGACCTACTTAGTTACAGTTTTCTGCTATTCAAAATTATGATAATTACTTTTGTACAGAGAGAGAGTAGGCGAAGGGTGGGCAGCAGAACAGCAACAGGAACTGAAACATTAGCTAAAAACAGGGAGGCGTGGCAGCTGCTCATGGCAACTGCGGGCTGATCGGCACAATGGAAGTGGTGTGCAACTTTAAGCAATTTTCAATATGCACCCAGTCACGCCTATAAACCAAGCCAAGCCGCCTGTTCCCGCCTTTGTCCTTTTTGGCTTAATGCAAACAATTTCTGTCTTCTTTCAACAAAGAACATTTCATGGAACCCAGTGCGTTGTTCAGGCATTTGTTTAAGGATCATTGACCACATAAAAAAGCCGTTATGACCATGTACGAGCATGTATACCAAACAAAGGGGCGAACGCAATAGAGGAAAAGAAATGCTGAGACAAGCCAACTTTTTATTTCCTTTTTTGGCACAGAAAACTGCAACTGCAAATCTTGGCAATCAGGCAGCTTGTTTATATTGCACTAAAGGGTCCGGGTCCGGGACCGGGTCCGGCACCACAAGCTCCCACAAGAATCGACTGGCAGTCAAGTCCAAAAATGGCCACAACAATGTTTATAAGCATTTTGCTTTCGTATTGTGCGTAATGTTTGTGCTATAAATTGTCAGACAGAGATTTCCTCACACTACAATTCCACCGCAACGACCAACGTTGGCAACATGTTGCTGCAGAGTTCACAGATGTTGCATAAACATAATAATGTTGTCATTCGCACTTGGCGCCCGCTAAATAAATCATATTGTGGGCGCCATTGTAATATTTATACATAATGCTCTCACGACTCTCGGCACCGCATTCCAATTGAGATTAATTTCAACAACAATCTGTCAGTCCGTCACTCAGTCAGTCGGTCAGCAACATCATCATTATCACGTTGTTATGTACTTGTGAAATTGCATTTTATTTGTTTACTTTTTTAATACATTTCCTATATACTTTGCATGCAAGTGTCGGCATATCATTTGATTAATGTCTGCGATACTCATCAGACAAGCGTCTTATACTGTTCAAGAGATAAAGAAACTGATTTGTTGTTGCAAAATGAGGGGGCGAACACATAAAAGGAATAGGAACAGGTTGTAATGGATTACAAAAAACAAAGAGCTTCCAGTTAGATTATATTCCATTATTATTCGCTGAGCTTTATGTTGAAAATAGCATTAAAATTTTTTGTCTATGCAATGAAAAAATGCAACGGAAATTACGAAAATTACACAATGCAACAAAATTTCAATCATTTTTATATCCGGCACATTTAACAATTGATTTTTATACCTTTGAAGAGGGTATTATAAAATTGTACGGATGTTTGTAACACATTGAAGGAAGCATCTCCGACCACATAAAGTATATATATTCTTAATCAGCGTGAGCTGAGTTCATTTAGCATTGTCCGTCTGTCCGTCCGTTCGTCCGTCTGTCCGTATCTCCGTCTGTCTGTATCTATGCTATGTCCTCCGTCAGTTTTAAAGCTATTCTCACCAAACTTTGCACGAAGTCTTTTGGAAGAAATACGTAGCATATAGCTGTCTTAGGAACGATCGGTCGAAAAAATAGTCTTAGTGAGAATAACATTTTTGTTTTTAATGGAAACGCCTCCGAAGGACGTATTTCTTATCTTACTATCCTTTCCAATGATTTCACTGAGTTTGGTCGAAATCGGATGACTATAGCATATTGCTGCCATAGGAACGATCGGATGAAAAACTAGTTCTAGTCAGAAAAACTTTTTTGTTTTAAATGGAAACGTCCTTATCATTGGCATACACTTATTTTTTATACTTTTACACAATTCTACAAAGTTTGGTCGAAATCGGATGACTACAGCATATAGCTCCCATAGGAACGATCGGTCGAAAAACTAGTTCGAGTGAGGAAAACTTTTTTGTTTTAAATGAAAACGTCCTTTTTATTGGCATATTCTTATTTTATATACTTTAACACATTTCTACAAAGTTTTATCAAAATCGGATGACTATAGCAAATAGCTGCAGTATGAATGATCGGTCGAAAAAGAAGTTCTAGTGAGAAAACCTTTTTTGTTTTAAATGGGATATTATACTTTTTCATGATTTCACCAAGTTTGGTCGAAATCAGACATCTATATAAAGGGTGATTTTTTAGCTATTATCTTTTTGGCAACACTGGTTTAAACAGCTCACGCACGTTTCGTGTTTTTTTCACTGTCAAACATCTTCAGTTTGGTCTACAATTTAACCATGAATCGTCTTACAAAAGAACAACGCTTGCAATTTATTGCATTTTATTATCAAAATTCGTGCTCTGTTAAGAAAGTTCATCGCGTGCTTCTTCCATTTTATGGTCAGTTTAATCGACCCACTGAAGCGGCTATTCGGGCTATTCTGACTAAATTTCGCACCAAATTTACGTTGTTGGACATTAAACCACCAACACGCTTACGTAGAGTGCGAACTGAAGAAAATATCGCAGCTGTATCGGCCAGTGTTAATGATGACCATCAATTATCGATTCGTCGCCGTTCGCAGCAATTGGGCCTCTGTTACTCAACAACGTGGAAAATTTTGCGGAAGGATTTAGGTGTGAAGCCTTTCAAAATACAGCTGGTGCAAGAATTGAAGCCGAACGACCTACCGCAACGTAGAATTTTTGGTGAATGGGCTCTTGGAAAATTGTGTTCAGCGACGAAGCTAATTTTTGGCTCAATGGGTACGTAAATAAGCAGAATTGTCGGTTTTGGAGTGAATATTTGCAAGAAGCATTGCAAGAGCTACCAATGCATCCAAAAAAAGTCACAGTTTGGTGCGGCTTATGGGCTGGTGGCATCATTGGATCGTACTTCTTCAAAGATGATGCGAATCGTAATGTAACTGCGAATGTGAGATGATATCCAACTGCCCAAAATGCAAGAGCTTGACTTGCATGACATGTGGGTTCAACAAGCCGGTGCCACATGCCACACAGCACGGTGAACATTTTATTTCACGTTTGGGACCGGTCAATTGGCCGCCTAGATCGTGCGATTTAACGCCTTTACACTATTTTTTGTGGGGCTATGTTAAAGCTCATGTCTATACAGATAAGCCCGCTTCAATTGACGCATTTATTCGTGAGATACCGGCCGAAATGTTGGAAAGAGTATGCCAAAATTGGACTAAGCGGATGGACCATTTGAGGCGCAGCGTGACTGCGACATTTGCATGAAATAATCTTCAAACATTAAATTATACGGACCATACTATCGATTCAAATAAAGATTTCATGCATTTTTCTGAATTTTTGTTGTTTTTTTAAAACTTTCCTATAGCTCTTAAAAAGTCACCCTTTAGTATAGATCCCATAGAAAAGTAAGGTCCAAAAAGTAGTCTTAGTTAGAAAAACTTTTTTGTTTTCAATGGAGGCTGCAAGAGTATACAAAATTTCGGCCGAGCCGAAGTTAACTTTCCCCAATTTTTTTTTCTTAAGTGATTAGTTTTTATATTCATAATTTTTTTCAATACAGACTTTTCGAGCTAAAATATACCACAAACACAACTAAAAATGTATACAACTAAATCCACCAATGTAAGAACTTCTGTTTTTACCAATATTCGTTAGACAAAGATTTCTGTTGTCAGAAACCACACTTTTTATAGCCAAAGCCAAGAGCTCCGATGCCACTGAGCTTCCTGTAGTAATAAGATATGCCAATGCCAAGTCAGAAAGCACTGGCAATGCGTCTGTCTCTTCCATCCAAAACTTAGTGGGGTACCCCTCCATATTTAGCGACGGAAAATTAAAATATAAATCCAATAATTTTAAAGTTGCTTGTGTGGAATTTCGTCAGAAAAACTCGAAGATTTACAATATAAATTTTATGATTTTCGTTGGCGCTTCCTGAGATTGAACATGTCCGATCCTGGCTATGCTTTTTTGTATAGACATCCAAATATACGTAAATACATGCACATATTTATGTTCATTATCAGTACATTTTAAGTGCATTACAAGCCACCAATTTACACTCAAATGAACATTAATTCGCGGAAGTCAATTAATGTTTTAGGTTTGCATTTCAGCCAAGCATCGCTATGCTTTCCTTTATGTATGTCGAGTTGCCACTGGTCGCCTCCAAAATATCGATATTATTGCCGGCATCCCTAATTTATTTCCTAGGTCCGTAGCGAGTGACTCGAAAGTCTCGATCCGTAGGCTTTCAAGGGAGTCGATTCCACACCGCCTTGTTGACCTTGCATTATGCTTTGAAAACATAAGCGATTCTGTTTGCCGCATTAAAGGCGTAACTGTGGCACATTCTATATATTTTATTTTGCAACTTAAAAGTGCATATTTAAAAGTCACCCAACTATTGCAACTTTTCCAATGCCCCTTAATAATAGTGAAGGGAAGTGCTTCATCAATCTTTATTTTTGTAGCTTTAATTTCGAACCTGTACGGCTCATAAAAATTCTACTAAACCACCTACACTCTTTGGCTTTTTGTTCACTATATCTTGTTTCCCCACCTCTGTTTAGCTATCGAAATCCAATTATGGTAAAGCTTCTATCTTACTTGTTGACCTTTTGTCAACAGCTTTAATTGCTGCTCATTTCTCGGTGCACTTTTCGAATTGTTTAATTTTTATTACCTAATGGCATGGCCCAAGTTGGAAGAGCAGGCGATGTAGGAGCAATTAACTCAGCAGGTTCCTCTTCTTCCACATTGGTTTGGTGTTGGTCTTATCAGTCGGAAAAAGCAATACCTTGGCAGGTTGTTTCTCTTTTTTATGAGCCCAGCCAGCATAAAGCAACTCTGGCAGATAATAAAGTTGACAATTTTAATGCCAACACAAATGGCAGCGAGCCAAAGGGAAGGCAGTTGAGATAATAACAAACAGTTAAGGCCCGTAAATCCTTTAATACCACCCGACAACTGATCAAACAGTTTTTCTTTGCACACAATTTTCGTACCTGAGTTCTTTAGATCCTTATAGGAATCAACCACAGCGGGTGTGAAATTTCACGGCTTAGTTGATAAATTCTACCTAAGGGACACTTTCAAATTCAATGCACTTGTACGGGTATTTCCCTAGATCAGCAGCAGCAGCTGGTGGACAAACATTAAAAGATTTGAAATCTTTAACGCAACGGGTGGTCGGCACTTGGTTTAGGTTTAAGTGTTAGGCAGTTATCAGACACTTGTCAAAAACAAATTTTCAAAAACTGCGCTAAATGCCACCAACTGACATGCCAAGGGTGTTAATTGCCTCAACACTTGACCCTGAGATTGTGCAAAAAAAAACTTGGATATTGCCTTGCAGGCAGGAATGCCAGTCCTTGTCATTGAAGTGTCGGAATGGCATTCCTCTCGCCTCCTACTTCTAGTTCTCCTGCTGCGCTACACTTGGAACGCAAAGCAAAATTTTTGCTTTGTTGTATATTTGCACAAACTCAGTCCATCATTGTTGGCCTGACCACCCGCCTGGCCTTTGTTAAGCGGCAGGTGCAACAGCAGGCTCATGATCTTTATCTAAATTATAATGCCTCTAGACCCAAGGAGATGCCTCCATGATTTTGCACAATGCCATTAACATTGAGCAGACTATTTAATTGTTTGTTCTTGAATTTGCGGCAGAGAATGAAAAGATGATAAGACCAAGCAAAATGTGTAGATTATTTGTGTGAATTTTGCAGATAGTGGAAGATACAGTTAAAACATTGTAAGAATGTACGTCAAGCCCGACTGTAATATACTCTTTACTTGCGAAAGTGTACACCCAGAGAAATAAAAAACGAATCGGCGAGAATGAGTTCTTCTTGGTTTTAGTATTTTTCTACTTGGCTTTTTTAAGAAGAAATCTTCTCGGATTCAAGAAACAAACGTTCTCGACTTCGAGCTTGATGGCGAGGGAAGTGCGGGGAGCCAAAAAACGGAGAGCGCGAGCAACAAATGAGAACAATTCTCTCTCTCGCTCTCAGCATTGGCTGGCACCATATTGGCCCGATTTCTCAAGGTTCCGGTTGGCCACCGCCGGTCAAATTTGTTCCCCAGTTGACAGCGGTCAGTCATTTGCTCGCAGCAGTTTCATCCGTATCGATAAATTCCTATTGGCATTAGGGACCAGACACGTCACAATTATATTTTGTTAGGTTTTTAATGTTATTGATGCTGCTGTAATATTTTGTGAAAATTTATTAATTGGCGCGATGAATAAAGCAACTGACACTATTAACCAGGCCCAGGGAAGCCCACTCAAGACGCAGCGCCGCCAGTCCAACAACGACACAAATGACGCACAGCGTAAACCGAACCCGTTTGTAAAAAATATACGAAATCCCACGGCACTGAACCGCGGTTAACTTTAACCAGTGCTTGAGCAGCGGTTAAATCTGTTCCTCCGGTTGCGCCCACACAGCATGAGACACGCAATTCCGAGTTAACGCAGTCAATTTGACCAACCGCACATGAGAAATCAAATAAAGTAAACACCAAAGCGTGGTGTTTTTGTAAGGTTTAAGGACAACAAAGTTCGAGTCCCAGGGGTGGTAAAAAATACCCCGTACCACCGACAGTTCTGCCCCCACATCGACCACTCTGAGTGTACTATGTCCCATACACTTTCTCTATTTCTCACCATCTCAGAGATCTGTTTGTTCTTACCGACAGATGCACATGGTATATTATTGGATATAGTTCATATGTTCATAATGTTAACGATAATGCGTAACCGCAATGATAAGTCACTAAAAAAGTTTATCTGCAGTTGTAATTCGCATTAATAAATCGATGTAAGTCCCTAGAACAGCGATGTTCCTCCATAGCCCCCAGGGGGCGAGCGCAATCGGCCATTTACACGCACACGAGCCGAGCGCATGCCGAAGTCGGGCATATGAGCGTAAGCAGCGCTCTCTTTGCTTGCATTCGATGCCCAGACGTCGAGCAGGGCAGTTCAAAGCTGACCTGTGTCGCTTTAATTTCGCACACCAATACACTCTCACTTTTGGACCTCGCTCTTCTTGAACATCGCTGCCCTAGAAATGTCGATGATGCACTTATCTAAGGTCTAATGGTGAAGACATAAGCTAAGAAACGACAAGTCGCTAGAAGTGTCGATGATATGATGATATATGATACAGATACAGAATACCTGTAAGTAATTGAAAAAAAGAACGGCAAGCCGTTTAATAAAGATATGTAGGTTAACTAATGCTTTAATGTGTTTCAGAGGAAATGCGTCATGGCGGTGGACCAGTACCTTATAATTTTAAGAATGATAATAATGCTGCCGGTGAGTGGAAGAAGTGGCTACGTGGGTTCAAAATGTATGCTTGAATTGCATGTTGCAACGATTCAAGATATAAGATATATAATACCTTGCCGGATGAAGATTGTGTCCCTTGGGCGAAAGTATATGTATTTGAAAAGTATGTTTATGAGAACGGAGTTCCGAGACTCAACAAGTTTTTTTAAACCAAATACAACTTGTTATATGAACGGCATGTTGTTTGCCAAATTAACCAGAAGAAAGGAGAAAAACTAAATATATATATTAATGAGAATGTATGAGCAGACTGATCGCTGGAATTTTGGAAGTCAACGGAACTAGAATATTGGTGATCAAATAACCAGTGGGTGCTATTCAGATTCTCTACGGCTGAAAATTTTGGATCAGGGAGGTGGAGACCTTGATGAAAATCGCTCGAGTTTTAAAAGCAGTATTTAAGCATCAGGAAAAGTTTGGGGAAAAAGGATGAAGGAAATGAATTTGAAGATGAGTTTGTGGAGACTTTGATGAAAATGGCTCGACTTTCAGAAGCAGTATTTAAGCATCAGGAAAAGTTTGGGAAAAGGGATGAAAGAAATGAATTTGTGGATGAAAATGTGTGCAAGATATCTGAATATGGGTTTAACGACCTGTTTCGATTTTAGTCAAAGTGAAATGTTAGCACGCTCAAGGTCGAGGTTAGATTATAGTTTAATAATCAACCAGAAAATTCAACAGAGAATACATTTGAACATGAACAGTAGTTGTGGCTGTGTAGACGGCCGTTTCGGCTGCCGCCAAGGCAAAGCCTTCGTCAGTACACTTACAGTTGCTGTCACACCAACAAGCCATTTGCAAATCCAATTTAAATAACCCAGGCGGCGAATAACGAGTTGAGAATTCCAACTGCACAAATAGCACGAAATTTTAAATAGCTTTAAGCTCCGTTGTTTTAGGGTAGCAGAAGGTATAAGCATTCGCGTTGAAGGTTGTTCAATGTATCTCTGTTGTTTGTGGCCACTATTTTTAGTCAGAGTGTTAGTTTAGGTCGGGGAGTGATTATAATTCAATAATCCTCAAGAAATTAACAACAAATGATATGAACACCTGTGAATACCTGTGAATGGACACGCGCAGGTTAAGGTTCCCCAGATGGCTGTGGTGTGGAAAGCGGTTAGAATCCCACCGACGAGTCTAGTGGTACCAGACGAAACACGTCATGTCTGGGAAACCTTTACCTGCTTGTGTCCATATGTTCATATTATTTGTTGTTGATTTCTTGAGGATTATTAAACTATAATCAGACCCCGACCTTGAGACAGCTAAACTAGCACTCTTACTAAAAATCAAATCAGGTCGTTAAATCCCCATATACAGGATAACTGAAAAATTTATGTGCGATCTATACAAAATGATGACCATTTACGGTTCGATATTTGTTACGATGCCAAGAAGAATTCATGGTAACATTGTTTGGCGGTTTCAGAATGCAACGCGAAACCGAAATGTCGAACGGAAGAGGAACGTGGTATTGAAAGGGCATAAGAATGATTGATTTTCGTACGCAACGATCAGCAGAGATCAACGAAGCTTACAATGAGGAAGAACGATTGAGAAGAAGAGAGAAAGCGTACAAACGAGCAGCAGATACTCATGAACGACTTTACAATGCAACTGCAGTTAGTGTAATATCAATTGATGCTGTTGGTGAACATTTTTTAATCGCGTGAGATTGAACATACAACTGCTCTCGAAACTTGAATTGCGTTTCTTTGGTGGGAGTTATCAACAGCACTTAACTGATAATTCTATCAAATGCTGGGTAATAAGCCTCCTTACAAAGATCCGAATCTTGCAAATGGTCATTGAAGACTTGTACGTGATGTTTAAGAAAACTTTTTCCAATTTCTACCCCCCCTAGTTGCTAGTCGAGCTTACACTTGAGGGTCGACACAGTGCCGTACATAAAAATAAGGTCACGGCTGTTTACATACACATATCCGTACACACTCGTCTACGTCACCGTTTAATGGCTGCCGTGTAACGGTTCAAAATTCAATGTTGGCGTCTGCATTGTGAGGCCTGTCAGCAAGTACGCATATTGATTTATACAAATCGTTGCATTGAGAGCATAATTTATGCATAACGGCAACAGGCCACCAAATCCTCTAGGCAATTAATTTCCGCCAAGTGGGGGAAACAGCCACAAAAAAAAAATAAATAAATAAAACAAAATAAAGAAACGAAAGTGCAACAAAAATAAAGCAGACGTCTCTGGCTGGGGTCTGGATTCAGTGGTTATTTATAGAAAGTAAATGCAAATAGGCAATGGCACTGGTATCAAAACGGAGACGGAAGAAAAAGAGGACTTGGAAAGCATTTTATGGCTCATCAAAGTCTATTTAATATTTTTTTTCTAATGAAGATCTCCTAATGAAGTTGAAACCTTGAATTGACGGGTGCCCAAAATTTTCTAATCGGACCACACAAGCAAAAGGGACAAACGAAATTGATGGGCATTTTATATTGTTGATCTGCATCTTACCTGAAGCGCCGTCTTTTGTAATCACACACAAATCTGACAAGGGAAATGCAGTTGCTCCTACCAGCTGAGTGCATTTAGGTTACTCAAGTGCCTTTCACGCCCAGAATGAGTTGGAGAACAAAGCGGCTTTTGTGGCTCCAGTTCCTCCCCCCATCCCAACCCAACCTCATCCAACATCGTGATATCCTTCTGTGACTGCGGGTGTGAGCTCAAGTTACAATTTGATTTCTGATTCCGTTTTGCTGGCGGGCTGTCGTGTCTGCAGTTCGTGCCTGGGCCAGAGTTTTATTTATACACAGCTTATAAATAATTCAGGCAATGGCCATTGAATGCCCCAGGAGCCAGGCGAGTCAAAGCAAAGTCTGCCTCTGGCTTTAGCATTGAACTTTGACCGAATTGTCTCCAAGAGTTTCCTTTATTTAATTACAGTTTCACCTGCGCTTCAATTAATCAAATTTGCCTTAAGTGAAACGTGAAAATCATGCAAAATGCTTAACTGAGACGCGACGACGACGTCGACACTTGGCGATTTTATCTCGCCTTGTTTTGCGCTGCGCATGCGCAGTTTTGCGTTTAACCCAAATTTGTATGATGTTCGTGCTGGGTCTTGAATTGCATGGCTAGTTGCTCAATTTTGTCAGGTGAAAATTAAGGTGAAAGGCAATTTGTGCTACTGTTGAAAGATTTTTACTTTCTGATTTGGTTGCATTTACAATGAATACAAAAAAAAACAAAGCTTATAAAATGATCGGAAACATAGGTTATATATGAAATATTATTACATCGACGGTTTCTCATTGTTTCGGGTCCTAGGAATCGTACTTAAGTGAGACCATAAGCCGCACCTTATTAAAGAAATATAACGATCCTCTGATCTAGAGTCCCAACAGGATAGCTCAGAGCTTTTTTTGTTGTCTTAAAAAAATATATTCTCGTATTTTTAAACATTTCTACCGGTTAAAATGCGATATGTGAATTTAAGATTTTATCGCAGTATCAGCAGTTCTCTGGGATGCTGCGATGTGTTTAGCGAATTACTGGTGTCAATTGCTCGCCTGATTCGGCGTCTGTGTAGATCTTAACCTGGCCTGTAGCGTTTTTTATCGCGTCTCTTAGACTTTTTCTTTCAAGCATATTATAGAACAGGGCGCCCAACAGTAGCTAATGCTCGCGCAGTCACTGACGCAAATAAAAAAAAAATAGGGGAAAGTTAACTTCGACTCGGCCGAAGTTTTGTATACCCTTGCAGCTTCCATTGAAAACACAAAAGATTTTCTAACTAAGACTACTTTTTGGACCTTACTTTTCTATGGGATCTATATTATATAGATGTCTTATTTCGACCAAACTTGGTGTTATCATGGAAAAGCATAATATATTGTTAATTACGAAATTTGGAGGCGATCCCATTTAAAACAAAAAAGTTTTTCGCGCCAGAACTTCTTTTTCGAACGATCATTCATACTGCAGCTATAAGCTAGAGTCATCCGATTTTGATAAAACTTTGTAGAATTGTGTAAAAGTAAATAAAATAAGTGTATACCAATGATAAGGACGTTTTCATAAAAAACAAAAAGTTTTTCTCACTAGAACTAGTTTTTCAACCGATCGTTCCTATGGGAGCTAGATGCTATAGTCATCCGATTTCGACCAAAGTTTGTAGAATTGTGTAAAAGTTTAGAAAATAAGTGTATGCCAATGATAAGGACGTTTTCATTAAAAACCAAAAAATTTTTCTCACTACAGCTAGTTTTTCATCCGATCGTTCCTATGGCAGCTATATTATTATTATTATTCGACCAAACTAAGTGAAATCATGGGAAAAGATAGTTAACTAAGAAATACGTACTTTGGAGGTGTTTCCATTAAAAACAAAAAAGGGTTTCTCACTAAGACTAGTTTTTCGACCGATCGTTTCTATGACAGCTATATGCTATAGTCATCCGATCCGGCCGGTTCCGACAAATGTGCAGCGTATTTGTACCAAAGGACTTCGTGCAAAGCTTTAAAACTGACGGAGAAGATAGCATAGAAACAGACAGACGGACGGACGGACAGACGGACAAGGCTGAGTTCATTTAGTTCGTCATGCTGATCAAGAATATATATACTTTATGTAGTCGGAGATGCTTCCTTCAATGCGTTACAATCATCCGCACAATTTTATAATACCCTCTGCAAGGGTATAACAAGAAAGAAAGTCGGTCAAGCCCGACTATAACATACTCTGTACCTGTGAAGTGCTGCCCATCACCGTTGCGACAGGTGCTGCCCATAAGTGTTTGTTTTTTTTATAACTCGATCCTTTTGCGGATCGATAAATAATTTTGATTTCAAAATGTGTCCAGAAGGTTCGAACCTTCTATCTTTAAGACTGACGGAGATATGACTTTTTTTCTAAATTGCGGGGGCGGGAGAGGGCGTGGCAAAAGTTGAAAATAAACTTGATCTGCCTGCAAATAACGGATGACAACTAAAAATCTGCACAAACTTTGAGAGAGCGCGCCCATAGCTGAGCTTTACAAAAAAGCTTTCGGGACGACATTTCTATCTCTTTGATTTCCTGTTAACACGTTTTCATGCTCCCCTGACAAAAATTTTGACAAGTCGTCGCCATCATGCCGCCTGAGTAAAGTTCTACGAAATGCTCGCTGACAAAGGTAAAGTGTTTACAGTAAACCATTTTAATTAGTAACAGAAAATTGGAACAAAAGGAAACCATTTTACCCAAGAGGGCAAGTCCAAACGCACTATTTATAGTATTTTGGAAACAAAAGTAATAAAAAGAGAAGTGGGAAGTAGTCGGAAAGCAAACATTATGACCGGCCAAGCTGTCAGAAAGCTAACCCAACTTTTTAACAACAAAGATAACATAATCAACGGGATGGAGCCAGAAAAGTTAATTGCATTCAACAACACATCAGTAAAGTGCTGAAAAAGAATAATATTGTTGCCAGACGTAAGCAAAGAGCACCAAGTTACACACCTGACCAATCACAACTGTCAAATCTCAATGTCGGTGGATGAGGAACCAATATCGTGGCAAACTCTTTGATTTAGACGATGAAAGTTACTTTGGTCATGTACTTTACATTGTGATCTCTGAGAGGGGCATATCGAAGCCGTGGTTCAAGCCAAGTGGCATTGCAGTCAACAAGGTTCCGCTGTGGCAGTCTTCCATCTAGCAAGATCAAAAGGGTGTCGCGTCCTCTTTTAAAAATGGGGTCAATCAATTCTTTGTATGACTTTTGAATTATTTTCTTAAATTTCGATACGAAATACTTTGTCGCTGACTTTGAATCTTTCCAGTGAGCAAACAAAATCTAGCATTTGAAAAACACACGCAATAGCCGGCAGAAAATCGAAATAAAAAAAGAAAAATAAAACGACCTTTAATTAAGGATTCGTTGAATGATTACAAAGTAACTTGGAAAAGGGCGTTCATGTTACTTTTATTAAAATATCGTAAACCAAAAGCGTATCGTCCGCGGTGTTTCAGAAATCTCTAGAGATTTTCGTATAAACGGTTTCATTGCGAATTGCAACTGATTGTCTTTACCTGTGACTAAAGTGACTAAAGTTGAGAGATTTGAAACTGACTTCTCAGCACCAAGTGCATTTCAAGCGTACAGTTTTCCTTTCCTATAATCTAGTAGGCGACATTATTCTTGACACTTTACATATAAAGACCTTATAGTTTAGTTCAAAATCCAATCGTTTTTACGAAAATCTCTAGAGATTTCTGGAACACAGCCGAATGATTGATTTCCCGTTTGTTTTAAAACTTGTTTTCGCTAGCTCTATTTATTCTTTACGAAGGTTTTGGGTTTTTTCCACCCCACACCACATTTAGATTAAGTTTATGATGCCTTAGTTCGAGCTCAAAAGCGGACATTATTAACGAACGGAACCCGGATAAGAAACGCGTTGCTGATTGCCCTTGGACTGTAGTTTCAATCTTATGTTACAAAACACGAAACAAGTCTTTGATTGCAAATTATTTGATTATTACGCCGTGGAGCTTAACTCAAAATCTAACATAATTCTTTGTAGTTCCTACATTGGTACATTATCTAAATTTATGGGCCAAATCACTTCAATTCCAAAGTCAACAAACTCATCACATGTCTGCAGTAGCTTAACTCTCTGCCCTTCCAAAAATATTTTGCAAGTGTTATTCCCATTTTAGAAGGGTTGAGTGAGTCTCTTACTTCTCATACACTTGAGCCAGTGCCATCTCTTTCGATATCGATTTTCTTTTTGCCAATTTTTCTGCACTCGAATATGGATAAGATTTATGCAAACAAATGAAACGGGTAAAGCTCCATTAAGCTCGTATTTTTTATATACATAAAAGAATATGGAAGTTTACCATTTGTGACAGCTGATAGTCGAGCAGAGTGTCTGAGTGTGGGTGGTTTTTTGGTTAAACAAAAGGAGAGGGAACAAAAATGTATAACCATATGCGATATCATGACAAACAGCTGTTTGGCTGAAACAAAAGGCAGTAATGCCAAAACGACAGGCAAGAGAAATGCCATAATAAACAATGATGACGAACTATGACGACTCAATTGAGGCCACAACATTTTTGTTTAGGGATTGTGTTTACTAAAACAGCGATTATATTTGATAAGGGTGGTTGTTGTGGCTGACACAATTTTAATGCTCTCAATTCCACACAAATGCAAAAAAAAAATTTCAATACAAGAAATGAGTCACTTACTGAGGCGACCAGGACGGTGTAGCTTACCTGCAAACAAAGAAAGAAATTTGATTTAATTAGCAAAATTTAAGAAAGGATTAAAACCAGACTCAGACACGACACTTAGAGCGTCTCGACATTGTCGGGCATTATGATGAATAACTCCATTAGGGCAAGTGCACTGTAATGCATTTTGACATTAAAATGCAATTTCCAGTTGTAATAACTTTCTCAAGCCCCAAACACACTTTTCAAATAAATCATCCAATATTGAGCTCACAATTTGTCCCCAGAGCTAGCTGCTGACATCGACCACATTTGTTGATTTGTTGTTGTGTCGGATGTGTGAGAAACGAGTTGTGGGTTTTTGGTTTTAGGAGGGGACCACAAGCTAGGCAATTAGAGCCAACAAGTTTTTCCCGCCTGCATCAAGTGAAATCGATATCATTCAACGCTTAGCCGGAAAAATGGTTTCAGTTTAACATTTTTTCGAGGCACTCCAAGTTGGCAAATTGAAATTGCTTCAAGGTCGCCGGTTTGCGGTTGCGTTGACGAGAGAAGAGCAAAATTTTTGCCAATTAAATTCATGACCAACAACAACAAGAAACAAACAAAGCAACAAGATACACACGCGCAGCTACGCCAAATTGAAGGAGCAAACAACTTTTTATGAGCAAATACAAAAACAAAAATACATCGACAAAATGAAAGCAAATTTATTTTAATGATGTTATTTTTTTGGGGTCCGCACATGCAAAGCCATATGCAAAGCCAGAACTAAACTATGTAAGGTAGGTAGAAACTGCATGACCCCAGGGCGGAGAATACTTGGCTGACCTTAAGGCAAATTTACACAAGTAGATCATTCAAATATTTGATTAATGAAAGAAAGGCAATATCAAAATTAAAAAAAAAATGTGGCGGTACACAAAAAGTTTATAAGAAATTGATTAAACTGTGATAGTTCTTAAAAATAAACCAGACAGAAAGTCGTTCAAGCCCAACCAAAATATACTCCGCACCAAAGAAAATGTATGTTCAGTATGAATTTTGATACTGCAGTAGCAGCTAAAAGCAGCGCACATTCTTTTGCTCATAACTTGACTACTTGTGTAAAAAGATATGACCACATTAACGGGCTCATCCTAATTTGGGTCCTACCAATCAAACTGCATCATTTATTTAGGGAGTTAAAACGAGGGCTTCCAAATGAAAATTCAAAAATAGGGAAAGTTTTCGGACATTACTTGTCTATACTAAAGGGTGATTTTTTAGCTATTATCTTTTTGGCAACACTGGTTTAAACAGCTCACGCACGTTTCTTGTTTTGTTTCACTGTCAAACATCTTCAGTTTGGTCTATAATTTAACCATGAATCGTCTTACAAACGAACAACGCTTGCAGATTATTGAATTTTATTATCAAAATGCGTGCTCTGTTAAGAAAGTCCATCGCGCACTTCTTCCATTTTATGGTCAGCTTAATCGACCCACTGAAGCAGCTATTCGTATTCATTGTTGGACATTAAACTACCAACACGCATACGTAGAGTGCGAACTGAAGAAAATATCGCAGCTGTATCGGCCAGTGTTAATGATGACCATCAATTATCGATTCGTCGCCGTTCGCAGCAATTGGGCCTCTGTTACTCAACAACGTGGAAAATTTTGCGGAAGGATTTAGGTGTGAAGCCTTTCAAAATACAGCTGGTGCAAGAATTGAAGCCGAACGACCTACCGCAACGTAGAATTTTTGGTGAATGGGCTCTTGGAAAGTTGGCCGAAGATCCACTTTTTTACCGAAAAATTGTGTTCAGCGAAGAAGCAAATTTTTGGCTCAATGGGTACGTAAATAAGCAAGATTGTCCATTTTGGAGTGAATATCAGCCAGAAGCATTGCATCCAGAAAAAGTCACAGTTTGGTGCGGTTTATGGGCTGGTGGCATCATTGGACCGTACTTCTTCAAAGATGATGCGAATCGTAACGTAACTGTGAATGGTGAGCGCTACCGTGAGATGATATCCAACTTTTTTTGCCCAAAATGCAAGAGCTTGACTTGCATGACATGTGGTTTCAACAAGACGGTGCCACATGCCACACAGCACGCGCAACAATGGACTTATTGAGAGGCGAGTTCGGTGAACATTTTATTTCACGTTTGGGACCGGTCAATTGGCCGCCTAGATCGTGCGATTTAACGCCTTTAGACTATTTTTTGTGGGGCTATGTTAAAGCTCATGTATAGACATGAGACAAGCCCGCTTCAATTGACGCATTGGAAGACAACATTGAAGCATTTATTCGTGAGATACCGGCCGAAATGTTGGAAAGAGTATGCCAAAATTGGACTAAGCGGATGGACCATTTGAGGCGCAGTCACGGTCAACATTTGCATTAAATAATCTTTAAACATTAAATTATATGGACCGTACTATCGATTCAAATAAAGATTTCATACATTTTTCTGAATTTTATGTGTTTTTTTTTTAAACTTTCCTATAGCTCTTAAAAAATCACCCTTTATATACTTAAGCGGCTTTGCAGTTACTAGCGAAAAACCACTTGATTTTCGGCGCGTCTGTCATTCTCGCATACAGGATACGCCCAAAGTGTACTCAACTTTTAAAAATGTCAAATGGAACTGGTGAAGCTGCCAAGAGTGGCCAGTCGGGTGTGCCTAGTGACATTGATTTTTATAAGGCTAGAGCTGGAACGGTCGTGCTTCAGCTTAATGCCTCACACGCGTTCGAAACATCTGATGAAAATTCAAATCTCGCTGAAGCTGAGCTGCAAGTACGTTTGGAATGGATCGAGCGCCTGTATGCCGAATTTGATGCCGCTCAATTTAGCCTGGAGAGGCTTGATTTATCGCAGTTCACTTCAGAGACAAGAGATAATTTTGGCAAATCTGGGACTGGATCTTCTTCTCTGGAGTCTAACAAGGCTGTGGATATCGTCGCGCAATCTTAAGACGCAAGCTATCGTGCTTCGTCTTCGGCAGTTGCCACCCAAGCCAATATGGATTTGCAGCCACAATATAGCTTAGAAGCTAAGGAATGGAAGAGCCCAAACAATTCACCGCTCGCTGAACTGCAGTTTTTCGAACCTTGTCGAATAGACTTGCTCTTAGACGCAGGGCTATTTTTCGATCTGATGAGTGTGGGCCAAATTCGACTGGCCAATAATCCATCAATGCTCCAGAAGGCCATACTTGGTTGGATAGTTTCTGGTGGCACTTTAAATGCTGAAGCCAAGCATTCGGCTCTAGAAGCATTTCCTAAATCATCCGATTCTCGCCCTCTTTATTCCTCTACAGAAAGCTCTGACGACAAGGAGGTGCTGACTACCAATCAATTTTGCAATGGGTCAGCGATTTCTGCATTTTGTGAGCCGGAGCTGATCTTCTGATCAAACATTCTGGTGGGTATGAAAAGTGACGTATCTTTCGCAGCGTCAAGAGATCGGGAAATGGCAATCAACTGCTCCAAGTCTTCATTCAAGCGCTATCGTGCTTCTGAAGGAAGAGAACATGTTGGCGCTACATTGCCCACTGGGTCACGTTGCAAGCGTCATTCCTGAAAATGATGGAGCCATTCGGGTCGCACTCAATCGCACCGCCAAGGGTCAATGCGAAAGCAAAGTAGTGAAGCTGTCAGTTCTGCCTTTTTTGGATGACTCTGTTGAAAGCCTCCAACGGGGTGTATGTTCGAGGCAGAACCGCTGCGCTTTGCCGCCCAGGTAAAGATTCTTTAACTTTGCCAACCTGTCATTAAAATCAATGGTCATCTGCCACCAAATTATGTTTGTTTGCCTTGATACTCGCTCTTTTTATACTTATTTCTCTTCTCGCCTGTTCTATATTTAGACCAGGGTTCCCCAAGAAGAGAGGCTCTCTGACGCTCTCTGACTCTCTCTAACACACACTGATACATTACTTCGGCAAGGATTCGGTGTGAATTTCCGAGTGTGTTCGGCCCCCCGGGGCATGGCTGGGGAACCCTGATTTCGACTTTGCAGCTGTGCGGTCGCTCTCTTAAGCGCAGCGCAGTCGCCAGCGCCGCTTAGGCCGCACTAGAACATTTGTAGAGAACCCAATCAAAGAAGACTTGTTAATTTCATTTGGTTGGTTTTAAATTGGCCAATTGGGAAGGAAAACTAGTCTCTCCACATCGCTGTTTTTGGACCATTTCCCACCCATTTCTTCAACTTAGAAACCTTTTCGGGCAAGCGTCCAATCAATCTCCAAAGTTTCACCGATATCAAAATTTTTGGGGTTTGGATTCAAGCGAAGTTCGATTGCAGACTGTTTAGCAGTCTTAATTGGCAAAGGATTTATTTCCGCTTCATTTCCAGTGGCAATTTCAATTATTAAATTTTAGTTTGTCAGTTTTTCAACCCCTCATTCCCATTTGTCATACTCACTATTGAAAACCAACTAATATTTATTTAATGCATTAATTGTACATCAATTGTGTAACTTTTTCGTCGTAATAATTCAATTACATGAGGTAATAGCCAATTTATTTTCTATAAATAACAATTTCAGTACTCAATTTATTGAATTATCTTTCCCTCTAATCAACAAAAATTCGACAAGCAGACCAAAATATTAGCCACTTATGTAATATAACAATAGCGAAAAATTGCTGAATGCTACCAAATTTGCATTGAAATGTTCGACATTTTTGCTGGGTTCAGTGCGCAGAGCAACAACTATAAAATTTGTTTGCAATTAATTGTTGCGATTTTGTGTGTGTTCGTATTTGGGCATCGCTTCATTAAACTTTATCCGGTTTCCAGACAGCAAATATGTACTCGGGTTCAGTGAACGAATTTAATTGATTTTGCTGAGAAAACTTGGACTTGCGAAAGTCAAGCAGCAGGCAACTAATTGCTACTCCGGCTGATGGTTCAATGGTAGCTGTCATAACAGTCACCGAAATTGGTCTTTTGAGGCTGGGGACGGATCAAGCACGCTGCTGACGGGTTTGTATTTAAGGCTAAATAATTGCTAATTACATTGAATGCGTTTGCTTTAATTAAGCATCAGCAGAGTCGTCCGGCAACATTAAGCAAGAAAGTGTTTAACGACGGACTCGTTTCCTTTTATTCTTCCCTCCTCTCTGAGGAAATGCAATAAATTAAACGCGCGACACAAAAAGAAAAGAAAACCTTGACAAGCAAACTGCGCCGCTAAGGATGTCCCAAAGCAGGCGGAAGAACAAAATGTAATAAACTTAAAGAGGGGCGTGGTCTTTCGCCTGATGCCAGCCTTGGCGTGGGGGAGTTAAGTGCAAGCTTGTATGCATTCGAAATCGGGCATGTAATGCAAAAATGCTTGAAATGAAAACATTTGAAAGCTAAAATGTCGGGACACGCCTGACAGCCCGCCCAATCGGCACACCTTGAATAAGCCCCTCATATGTAGATATTTTCGCTTGAAATTTGAGGAGCGCTTTGTTTTGAGTAAGTAAGTCAATGGAGAGTCACAATGAGCAAACCATGTCATGACTTATTCTATGTGCCTCGAAAGTTATCAAGGACAACAAAATGAGGGCTGTGGATTGAGAGGGTAACTATTTGTTACCCATTTAAATTATTAGGAATGCTCTTATATTCCAAAAAAAGGATATCTAATTAGTTATTGACAGGATAGCGAACATAGTTCGCTTATACTACTTATTGTCCAAATAAAGTGGCCACGAAATTTGGGGGTTATGGTTTACATGTAACGTGTTTGCATGTAAGCACATGTGTCACTATGTTTGACCAAGGTCCTTTTTATACCCTTGCAGAGGGTATTATAAAATTGTGCGGATGTTTGTAACGCATTGAAGGAAGCATCTCCGAGCACATAAAGTGTATATATTCTTGATCAACACGACGAGCTGAGTTGATTTAGCCCTGTCCGTCTGTCCGTCTGTCTGTTTCTATGCTATCTCCTCCGTCAGTTTAAAAGCTATCTTCACCAAACTTTGCACGAAGTCTTTTGGTACATATACGCTGCATATTTGTCGAAACCGGCCGGATCGGATGACTATAGCATATAGCTGCCATAGGAACGATCGGTCGAAAAACTAGTTTTAGTGAGAAAAACTTTTTTGTTTTCTTTGAAAACGCCTCCAAACTTCGTATTTCTTAGTTAACTATGATTTTCCATGATTCCACCAAAAATGGTCGAAATCGGACATCTATTTAGTATAGCTGTCATATAAAAGTAGAGTCTGAAAAGTAGTTTTTGTTAGAAAAACTTTTTTGTTTTCAATGGAAATGTCCTCAAAACTAGCATGTATTTGTTTTTTAAGCTCTTACACAATTCTACAAGTTTTGGTCAAAATTGGATGACTGTAGCATATAGCTCCCATAGGAACGATCGGTCGAAAAACTAGTTCTTGTGTGTAGTTTTTGTTTTCAATAGAAACGTCTCTTACTTTGGCATACATTTATTTTATATACTTTTACACAATTCTACAAAGTTTTGTCAAAATCGGATGACTATAGCATATAGCTGCAGTATGAATGATCGGTCGAAAAAGAAGTTCTAGTGAGAAAAACTTTTTTGTTTTTAATGGAATCGCCTTCAAAAATGTATATGTTAGTTTGATATGCTTTTCCAAGATTCCACTAAATTTGTTCGAAATCGGACATCCATATAGTATAGCTCCCATAGAAACGTAAGGTCCGAAAAGTAGTCTTATTTAGAAAAACAAACTGCAAGGGTATACAAAACATCGGCCGAGCCGAAGTTAACTTTCCCCTATTTTTTATTAGTATATTTAGCACAGAATAGTCTAATAAAAACCACAATTTCCAATATATTTTAGTGTGAAGTTAAATGCGAAATAAGCGTCTACTGCGATACCGAGACAACGGAAAAAGGTGAGTGCATGTGGAGTCGAGACCAAATGTCTGCTAGTTTTACTGAACGTCCAAGGGTCTTCAAAAACTTTCAATTGACAACCAAGCAATACGTTTCCTGCTCCTTCTAGTTAGCGACTCAATTTGCGTGAGTTAGGACCAAGTGTCCGTCGAGTTTGAGAACGAATTACAGACAGAATCAATGCGTGCGCCTCGAGATCCAATTAGTAACTATTTATGCGTCAGGCAAGCCAAAGCAGACGTCAAAATGCAAGCAAGAAAAGGAATAGCGATTTACAGTTAACCGCGGCTTATGTATGAACAAAAATGAGACTCGCTGCTGCATACGAATTTACAATATGTGTGCGTATGTTTGTGTCTAAGCGACACCGTGGGCAATAATAAGATCAAAACAATGAATTTAAGTTATGTAAAGCTGCACCTCAGGACTAATATTTAGGTTGTAATGGCTGCGTGACCAGACAGTGGCATTACCAGGTACAAACTAATAATAGAGGTTACCTTCCACTTTTATAGACCGGTGCAAGAGGCAGGCATGAAGGATAACGATAATTTGTATGTTCCATTCAGCCAAAACAAAATTAAAGAAGAGCAGATTTATCGATTCATACAATTTTACCGACAAGGGAGTTTAAATTCTCAAACGACCTAACAAACTATGCATCAAGGTTTGAGCCAAAGCCAAAGTTTCCCCAAGCTTAAGAACCGTTTGGCGAACTGAACCTTAGTTTTCATGTTTGGTAAGACCAGAATTTTAAAGGTAATTTCATTTTAAATTTGGTAATTAAACTTTGGTCACACTACATCAAATACAATTAAGCATGTTGTGGAGAGACTGGTTTGCCTCCCTAATTGGCCAACAACCAAATAAAATTAACACGGCGCGCAAATAATTTAACAAACTTGTTTAATTGAGTTCTCATATGCAAGTGACTCGCCTGCACTTTACAAAAGTTTTAGTGCGACCAAAGCGCCACTGGCGACTGCGCTGCTGCGAGTGAGCTTGAGAGAGCGACTGCGCAGCTGCAATGTCTAAATATAGAACAGCCGAGGGAGAAATATGTATAACAAGAGTATCAAATCAAACAAACATAATTAGGTGGCAGATGGCCATTGATTTCAATGACATTAGATATACATAGGTTGCCAAAGTCTAAGAACTTTACATGGGCGGCAAAGCGCAGGGGTTCTGGACCGAACACATGTCATTTATGTAGTTTGATTCAGTAATATTTTTATTGAATAGTAATATGGTTGATTAATTTAATGTTTAAATGGTAATTGTTAAATGAACATATGCGTCTTATGCCCTTGTTCTACTGGCACATTAAAAGAGTTCACTCTCGAAAAGTGAATGTTTCTTGTTCCACTGGCGAATGAGCTGGTTGGATGGCATTGCTTGCAATTGTGAGTCAAAGTTCGCCTTCCATATGTCCAGCAGCATGCTCTTAAGGTTGGCCCTTCATGTTGCAGTCAGTTTTCGGTATGCACTCATAAGAAATATGAAGGCAATTTAACATTCCATGACAAAGAAAGAAAAATTGGCGTTTACTCCGGCCATACACAAACCATGGGCGTAGTCAGTTTTTAATGAAGGGGTCCATAAACTTTTCCCACTCTGCTAAGCCCCTTCTCCCCCCTGAGCTAAAACCTTCTCCACTCATGGCAACGCCACTGACCAACAACTGTCCCTATTGGTGACTTTTTTGAATTTGATAGCATATCTATAGAAAATTATGCTTTTTGCGGGAAAAGGCTAGATCATTTAGCCTTTAGCTTGGTCATCCGTCACGGATGATCTACCAAATGGGGAAATATACAGAAAGAATGAGATCATTTTGCTCATCCAGAGAATGACCTCTAGAATGTGCAAGTGGAAACAAGGGTATTAGATTTCTTTTTTAAACGTAGCCACTTCGTTATTTAACAACACAATTGGCTTCTTTCAACGACGAGCAGCGGCTGTCTCTGGCCTGTTCGGGACGAGACGAATCGTCTTTTATTCTCATTCTTTCATTTCTCTCATTCACTTTGCTCTCCGCTTACTCTCTCTTGCTCTTCCGATCTTAAGCCCATGCCATGTTTACTGGCCCTTGTCCCGGAACCTACATTTATTATATGATATATACGTCCGATCTAGCTAATGCCATATATGCATATTTATTCCTAAAAGAATCTTTAAGAACTTAATAGATACATATTCTTGACCAACATCAACAGCCGAGTTCGTCCGGGTCTTCAGTACGTTCGTCTGTATGAACCAGGGGCAGGCACATTGCTATCTCGTGTGCATAGGAAAAATCTAAAAGCAGCGCTGCTCCGACACACACAGTATAAGCTGTACAAGCGCAGCTGCGTTGCGTGCTCTCCTACGCCGCGACGCAGTCATTGCTGCTGAAATAGAGAGCAATTTTTGCGCTGCTCTTACACACACCAATGCAAAAATGTAAATGTATTTTTTGCCTGCCTCTGTTATACGATATAGGACAGACTTTTCAATAAGTTGTGACATTGAAATGTTTAAGATTTACAAAAATGGATTTTCAAATGCCTTTTACCAATTAAAAGGGTATCAAATGTGTCTTGCTTAACTAAACAAAATACAAGTACCCATAAATTAAGGCTCTTTGAGATGGATCCTCCCTTTGGATGTGTGTTTTTGTTTTGACACAATCGATAACAAAGAATCTTGCTGGAAATTAATTGCTGCTGTTAGGGGCAAAGAAACAAAAAGGGGTAGGAAGTGAACCAACCAGCTAAACAAGCAAGGCGCACAAGCAAGGCAAAGGCATGTGCTGGGCATCACATTACACAGTTCCCAGAACTCACAAACTCATAAGGACCCAGATGCCGGCCAATGACGAAAGTGAGCAAAAAGTAAAAGTGTTTAATTCTTATCAATGTTGAAGAGTGTTCCCAGAACAAAGATGAAGATGAACGATAATTGCGGGTAATAAACAAGGCTATAGGGGAATGCAGATAAGAACTCAAAGCATCTGCATTTCGCATGGCCAAAAGTTCATTGGAAAACAATGACAAATCATCAATCATCACGGACCAGGCTGACTTGGCTGTATTGAAGGGACAGAACAGCCGCAGTTGGTTTCAAATATGCTAAATCATTCGAATAACTTCAAAGCATATCAAATAACATTGAGCATACGAATGCATGTACCTATAAATCACTGCTGTCCTGGCCCACTTTATGTCCTTGGCCCAAATAAAAGAGCTGGCAGATTCATTGACAGTAGCTTGTCCGACGCACTCATTGTTTTTGAAAGTAGGTCAAAATACGAAAATCAAGAGTTAGAAAATAGTGTTCACCCATTAAGCAATGTGGAAAAAGTGAAACTAACCAAAATCAATGCAACTTTCTTTTTGATTGGCGAGACATAAACCAGAGAAAGAGGAAGAAAGCAGGCAGCACAGCATGACGAGCAAATAAGATTTCCAGTGATCAGCTACGAAATTACATGACAATTACACGAAAGACGGAAACGTTCGAAGAAAAACATGACCATGGTCAAGTAGTCATCACAAGGTTTCGGGCTAGCCGGGCGAGGTAATTGAAGCTAATTGGGTTATAACCTTTTCTTTCAGTTAATTAATCTTGCATATATTCTAGAGCTTTGGCAAAAACAAAAACACAAACAAATTTAATTAAAATTTTTCAAGCTGATGCGCTGATGCTGCTGCTTTAAAGCGCTGTCCGGTTCGTCAGCTAAATATTATGTGAATGAGAACGATCAATGCAAAGATGATGCTGATGAATCAGCAGAAATTCTACGAAATTGCGCAGTCTTTGTCATCATGCTAATGAAGCACTCAGCCGTTTTTTTGAGAATGGAACATCCAATTTTCTTACTTATTTACAAATCTTTTTTCGGACGCCTTCTCTGACCCAGTTGATTTGCCGCGCTCAATTGTATGTGCCTCTGTGTCAATTTGTGGGACTTGTGCGTTGAAATTTGATTTGTCAACAAGTTACAATTTGAATTGACGCACGCATCTTAAAGATACTTGTGAGCTTATCAACCACAATATATGCCTTGTTCTAGTGTGTAATTAAAGTGATTATCTTAGAAGGTAATTTATCAAATTAAGCTAATTTACAAAATATGTGGTGGCATGTGAGTGGCAGTTACAAACGCAGGAAGCTTGTCCCACATGTGACCATTTCAATTCCGAAGAATATTTGAGTCAGATTTTTTTGGTCTCATTGCGGATGTGTAAAATTATTCTACTTGATTATGAATGGATTTGGAATTTCTCAGATTTATTACCAAGAAAAAATAAGTTTTAAAGAATATTTTCAAGTGAAAAATTTGTTACACATACAATTTTCGGATGCCATCTCGAATAAACGAAGCGTCTTTCGTCGAGAACTTTCTACTTGAATTAAATACAAACGGTTACGATAGTAAGGTAAGTAGGAAAAGTAAGATTTTCTCAATCCCGAAATACTTCATTTAAGACTGTTTCGGGAAATATTAAGTATGTTTTGAGCTATTTTAAAATCATTTTGATCATACTTTTATGTTGTAATAAGGCCATTACAAGCGCGATTTGCTCTCAAAATAGGTGTTATGACGCCAAGCGATTCCGCAAGGCCCAGTGCCCCATTGTGGATCGGCTGACCTGCACGCTGATGTTTAAGGGACGCAACAATGGCAAGAAGCTGAGTTCCTGTCGGACTGTCAAGCGCTCGCTCGAAATGATTCATGGTGGATGTGTCGCCCTTGCGTTGCGTTAACCAGGCCATCTGGCTGCTGTGCACTGGAGCACGTGGGGCTGCCTTCAGGAACATCAAGATCATTGCCGCGTGCTTGGTCGATAAGCTGATCAATACTGCAAAGGGTTCCTCCAACTCGTACGCCATCAATTCAAAAACAAGAAGTTTGCTTACAAAAAATTTTATATAACTCAATTTAACAATTCCGTAGCTTAACTGGGGGTCGTGAACACCCAAGATTTAAAAACATAAAAAATACAATTAATAAAACTCTGTCTGTAACAAGACCTAAAGAGCCGCCATCACCTACTCCAAACATTGTTTTAATTTTCCTTATTGATGCAGCTATTTTGCATACTATTTCTTAAAGGGCCAAGTCAGTTTTTTGCTTATTCAAAGCTAGTTGCACCCTTTGTCTTGGCATTTTTATTTTGTTTTATATTCACTAGTCAAGTTTTGGCACTCAAATTATAGCTCATCTAAACATCTGTTTTATAGCCAATTTACACTAGGGCATAAAGGCTGCCTTTACGGAAAATTGCCTTAAGGCAGCCGGTTAAGTGTACCTCAAAAGTTGACATATTCGGAGCACACAAAATCTTAGTTATTTACACTCAGCGAAACGAAGTAAAGTAAGAGTAAAATGGCTTGTCAAGTTGACACAGCCCCAAAGGGCCAAAGCCGAGCTTCTATCAAATCTCTTGGCTTGTGAACTTCTAATTTTCGCGCAAGAGAAAGGGACCTACCGAATCCGAACGGCAGTTTGAGAAGCTTTCCATGGCTAATTACTACAAAGCTGGCGCCAACAGCAGAGAGGGGTGACCGGGTGTTAAGTTTATTCAAAGAAAAAACTTTTTCGTTAGATGTTCCAAGGCGGGATCGAACCTACGACCTCTTGCACAGCGGTCGCGCACACTAACCGCTGAGCCATCCGGCCACCCAAACGAAACCCAAACCCAAACCCAGCGAACCGAAACATACTGAAAAAGAAAGCCTAATAATGAGTTGGAAAGGTCTAAACTTTCAGGTTAAAGCTCTAAAAGAATCTTGAGCTGGTTATCGTATACACTTACCTAAATGAAAACATTTGTGGCTCTGTGTTTAAAGACTCTAGACCTATACAGGCAGACTAAAGGACATGGCTATATCGATTCGGTGGTTGATAGTGATCAAGAATATATTTACTTTATGATGTCGGATATGCTTCCTTCTGCTTGTTACATACATTTGCATGACTTAAGTATTCCCTGGGTACTTTACATACATAAAGAGTGCATCCTCACTGATTCAATGATTTATTGGCAATCTACGCACAGAATAAAAGGAAAGATGATCGAGGGCTGAATTTTGGACAGGTGTTTCCTTTAGTGGTAAAAGTTGGCGCTAAGACGGCAATTTTTTTTTCAGCCGATTGAACCTTGGTTTGAAAGCAAAGTACGCGAAAATATTGCACACTTATTTTCCCGATTTCGGAAAATCCAGAAAACGGACAAAAATCCAGCGTGAAATAAACTATTTTTTATTCGATTGGCTTGAAACTAGGTTTGTATGGTTAGTAAGCCAAATAGTTTGGGACTTGATTTTTCGATGTTGGAAAGTCCGCCCCTAGGAAGTGAAGAATTATTTTTAATTATTTGTTTTTGAGCTGCTCAAAACTGGGTTTGTGGGAAAAAAAGGGAAATTAATTCTATAACTATGGGAAATTGTGGTGCGGGGTTGGTTTCAACGGCAATCACAGCCGATCTAAATGAAGGGGAAAATAATTCTCTAATTTTGGAAAACCCACTAGCAAAGTCGGAAAATGAAGGGGCGGGGTGTGTTCAGCACTTTTTTGGGGCGATCTTAATGAAATTCTGATTGTGAGGCTTATTGGCGAAATAAATTTAAAAATAATCGATTAATTTTAGAATATCTCTTCCCATAGTCGGGACTTAAGGATTGGTTTTGGAGGTTCTTTTAAAAACTTGTATTTGGGAATTTGAACCGATGTGGACGCTTTCGGTTTTCTTATACAGCGCTTAACTTCTATCGATAACAGTTAAAAATGTAAGCAACGTGTTCAATGTCAGTTGGCTGGCCAGGTACATTCACCTACTTAGAAACGAGTACTGAGTACCGAGCACTGAGTATCTAGTACTGAGTATCGAATGCTAAGAATCGAATACTGAATATCGAGTACTTAGAATCGAGTACTTTTTATCGAGTACTTAGAATCGAATGCTGAGTATCGAGTTCTTAGAATCGAGCACTGAGTATCGAGTACTTAGTACCGATTATTTCGTATCGAGTATTTAGAATCGAGTAGTTCGTAACGAGTACGGAGTATCGAGTTTTTATTACCGAGTACATGGTATCGAGTACAGCGTGTTAAGCGCCGAGTATCGAGTATATAAAAACACACACCAGAAGTATGTAAATGTCGGAGCATATCGTTTGCAACATGTTTCACATCAAGGCCCCGTGAGTTTTAGCCACACTCACACCCTTTTTTTTGTTTTTAAATAGTTTTGGCAATTTGCAAATTAAATAGTTTTGGCTTTATGAAATATTGTGTCCGTTTAAGGAGCATATAAATAAGGTAAGAAAAAGTACTTGGACTTTAAAAATTAGCCATCTAAAGGGGCTGTTCGCCTAATGGAAACGAACGACGACGCAAAAAACGACATAATTCTTTTTAGTTTCGATTTCCACAACGACTTCGGATTTTAGGCACAGACGCTGCTCCGAGAAAGCACTACATAGCTTTATTGCCCCTAAAAGTCATAAAATAGTTTCTTATTCTACTAATGGTAAATATAAATATTGTCTTTTACTGTAAAGTCAAAGAATGTCTTCAATTCCACTTAAATATTCTTGTTGCATCAAACAAACAATCATGTTGATTGTTCAAAGTCCCCCTTAGTTATAAAATAAACAGTTTAGATAACGTAATTGCAATTTGCCAAATGTTTCTTAGTGGTTAGATTTGTTTAATCAAAGTATGTGACAAGCACTTTAAGCATCAATTTAACCATTATTGCGCAACGTTGTTTGCTATTTCAACTACTGCCAACCAATCAGACGACCAATTGTCTACCGTAGCCAAAAATCGCAAGCTGACACGATGTTATTTCAACAATTATGCACAACAAATAAACAATCATTGGAGGGGACAGCCGTTGTTATTATTGACCACTGGAAATTCTGTAATGGCTCATCGCTGAATGCAATTAGCGGATGACTGGGGGAAGAGGCTGGTGCTAAATCGAAGTCGTAGCAATGAGCGAGTGAGTGACCTGCTTCAGTTTTACAGACACGCTTGGTTAGGCGTTTAAATTGCAATACTTACTAATTGGCATTTTATACAATTCTACTTTACTTTGTTACGTAAAAGTAATCAACTTTACTACAAATGTCATGCGCAGGTAATAAAACAAAAGCTTTCCATGCGACGCACACTTCTTGAGTGATTCATTTGTGCTGTGTAAGCCAAGCAGCTGACTCAGTGCACGTGTACTCTGTATGTACAAACGAGTATTTGCAAGCGTCTTACTACCTACCTATAAAGACAACAATAAAAATGTGTTTATTAGTCGTTAACTTCGTGACTCATGGGTTGATCAGGCGTTAGCCATGGGAAGGATTTAACACGCTAAGGAAAGAGGCAATGTTTGTTTGAATTATTATTTAAAGTTTATAATAAGTAGGTAGATCCAAGCCAATAATGGTAATTTTCCTGACAAAAATGCTGCTGACCACTATCCTTCATACATCAATACATAGTTTCAGTTACTCAACGTTGAAGATAGACTTTTTTAGATAAGCCATACAAAAATGGAGGATAAAACTCATCTGAAATTAAACTCAAAAAATGGATTTGATGACGACCTTCAGATTGAAAGGAACAAGCCAAAATCCATCATTCCAAGTAAGGACATTACTTAAAAATCAAATAATCCGGCATCAGGATCTAAGTACACATCTTCAATGAAAAAGCGAAAGAGCAAATAGAAACCGAGAGCAAGAAAGACTCTCTCACCAATACAATGAGGCAAAATGAGTACAAACCAGACATTTGCAGGAGTACACTGCATAAGAATTTTATACTTTTCACACCCGAGTAACTCAAACACTGCAACAAAATGTATACAGTCTTTACTCTACTCATAGTATTTGACCATGTAGTGCCAGTAAAGCCCATGGGCGTAAAGTCTGTACTTAAATTCAAATGACATTAAACGCACGGTGATGAATATAAAACTTGACCTATTTATGCGTTCCATACTGATGGACTAGTTCTACAAATGGATTTATATGTTCTTATTACAAAAAAATATATCAAGTGGGTTTACAATTTTATGCAAGATTTGGTATGCTTGCAATTATTTAGCGCAATATTTTACTGCAGGGGCCGGACAGTCCCATTTTGGCATTGGTGTGTGTGAGAGCAGCGCAAAAACTGATTCAATCACGAAGCTGTTAAACAAGAGCCGAACACGCAGCGACGCTTATACTGCTTATACTGTGTGTGAGCCGAATGCGCTGCTTTTGAGAGCTTGCCTATGCCTAGTAGGTAGCGACGTGCCGGCCTCTGGTTTAGGGTAACCATCGGCCTGGCCGTTCCGCACAGCTTAACCAGCGTTTGTGCACTATATGTCAGCTATTCGCCAGGCGATTTCAGACAGCCATCGGCTTTGGTATATTCGTTAACCGGCAATCTGTAACCGTAAGCGCTGTCGATCCACAAACAGCCCGAAGGGCATAGCCAAGCGTGCTCCTTCTTAATTCTTAGATGGCCCGATGCGATATCGCAGACATACACACTACCCGCTACATCACAATCGGCCAGATTACCAAAGACTGAACATGAAATGTCGTGCGTCCGCCAGGCGATTTTGATACATCGTTCGGCTTACTTCTCTTAATAGCCGCCCCATTTCTCATGAAGATGCTTTGAACTTATAAAGTTGCTCCTCTTCTTTGATATGCAAGAGGCACACATTTCGTTTTGCGCCCTGCCGGACCTCAAATTAAACTGGTTGAAAAGTCCGATGAAATGTGGGCAATATGTCCGAATTTAATGTAGACATAAGGCCCATAACAGTTTTGAGTTTAATTTCGATGCTTACTACGATTAGTTTTGATATGGGCCTTTTGTCCGTGGGCGTTTTGTCAGTCACCGCCAGTGCCGCGCCACTCGTTGCTCATTTTTAATACTCATGCGAAAAGAAAGCGCAAAAATTTGAGTGATGATTGAGTTTGTCGCTCTCTCTTGACATTAGACATTAGCTATTTTATCTCATGACATTAGCTAAAGCAGTTAAAACAAAATTGATAGCCGATTACACAAGACACTCAGTCACAGAAATTCTAGTTCTACAATGAGTATGTGTTTGATTTGACTGCATTTTTAGGGTGTTTGTCAAACCGCATACGCTTTTATAGCAAGTACATTAGTAGTCAAGAAAACAGGCACTCTTTCAGATCTCTGGGACACACACATAAGCAAAGACTTCTGACAAATTGGCGTTTGATTTTTTGTATAAATTCTTGCACTTATGCTGCCTTGGAATTCCCAACCAGCTATAGATCTCCTGACATGAGGAGGCAGCTGATGATTTGCAGTCAAAGAGCAAAGTTTATTAAAGATAGAACCTGCTAGTTTGAATATCAAAAAGGTCATTAAATAAGTCACATGGGCTCTTGTGGGAAGCTTTTTTTGGGGTAACATCAAGTTTGAATATTGAGCTCAAGTCAATCTCGGCCACTTGATCCGACTGAGGGATCAAGTCGAGTTCGAAAAACAAGCTAAATTCAATCCCGTGTGCTGCTGAAATAAGCCAATATCGAGCTCCCCAATCAAAAGACTGGATCTAGATACGAAATCCACCATAGAAAAATCCGTACTCAAGGCAATCCGGGATTGACCGACTTCTGTCATCGTTTGCGAATGATTTTGAGTCCGGATATATCGGTTTTTTTCTGTATGGCTGCAAATTTATTTAGAAAGATAGCTCGTTGGGTTCACTGTAAGCCGCTTTTGTAACCGGAACTGACTCAGATTAGGGTTCCAAAAACCCAGACAAACCCAGTTCTAACTTTCTCAAGACTGATATAAAAAGTGGCAGTTTCTATTAAGGCGATTAATATTTGCACTTAATGAACTTAACGATCTTTCGAAATAGCTGCATTTTAAATACCAAACCTAAATGCCAAATAGATCAGAACCTAAGCTTTTACCTCAGTACTCATTGCGCATCCAATCCGAACCCATAAAAGTAATCCACCCCAATAACGTTTTAACTACTTGGATACTTATTACTTTAAAAAAGCTCTGGAAATTACCCATAAAACCATTCATGAATGTTTATTCCTGCTTATGTACAAAATGATGAGCATGTTAATAGTATTTATCAACTCGCCAAGTGAGTAGAGCTTACTTCCGGCGGATATACTTATGTATACGCACACAAGCTTTAATAAACTGCATATGACTTTTAAAGCATTACAACGTTATGAGACGCCAGATAAGTACTTTACTTTCATTCAAGTTTATTTCACTTTACATAATTGCAATTAAGAGTTAAGCAATCCTCCAAGTATTTGAATGCCCTAAAATTAGACTCGTGCCATTTCAAAAGCCGTGGGCAAATTGGGTTGCTTAGGTAACCACAAAAAAGGGTGTTGCCAAAAGTTTGCCAGTTTTAAAATGAAAGCATTGAGAGCACTTTAACTTATCGAAAAGTCAATCTTCCATACTGCACAACTGCTGCGTGGATTCTCAATGGAGCCGGAGCAAGAGAAAAGAAATAAATGAAGAATTTATTATGGCTCAGTCAATTTAAATCTCCCGCCTTCCCCCTCGTTTGTTTTTTATGTACTATATATATTTATCAATTAACGCGCTCAAACAATGCCAACGCACTCACAGACGCTGCTGCTGCTGCTGCTCTAATCTCGCCCAGCTTTGTCTGTGCTGTTCGGTACTTAACGGTTCGTTGGCTGCTCTCCCTCTGGCTGCTGCTGCATAAGTAGCTCATCGCCATCGTCTGCTTATCATTCTCAGATAAACTAAAAAAAAACTTCTGGGCCATTGGCTCTAGTTTGGTGTTCAAGTTTGGCCCAAGTGGTAAGTGCAGGCTAGGCAGGTCAAGAAGTTAACAAGAAACAAGGGGTAGAAGGTGTAGACCAACCCAAATGCTGCATGTAAAAATAGAACAAAAAACAATCGAAAGAATCGACATAAGATATTTGCGCCAGTATGTTAATTAAATTAGATCTTGGCGCTGTTTCTTTTGAATTTAATGTTTATGGTTTGAAGATGTTTGTTTAATGTGCGGCTACTGTTCAGGTAATTAACTTAGGAACACAAAACTCTACTGACCTATTAAAAAGAAACAAGTAGAGCGATAAGATCTAAAAATAATTAGAAATGTTTATTGTTGTTGTGGTTGGGAGTTGCTGTGACTTGGTAGTCATTTTAATAAGTGCGGAAAATCCCAACCTTGACTGGGACTGAGAAGGCTTGTGCAAGTCACGCAGATCAAAAAAAAAAAAAAAAATAGGGGAAAGTTAACTTCGGATCGGCCGAAGTTTTGTATACCCTTGCAGCTTCCAATAAAAATGTTTTTCTAAGACTATTTTTTGGACCTTATTTTTCTATAGGATCTATACTATATAGATTTCTGATTTCGACCAAACTTGGTGATATCATGGAAAAGCATAACACACTGTTAATTACGAAATTTGGAGGTGATCCCATTTAAAACAAAAAAGTTTTTCTCACTAGAACTTCTTTTTCGACCGATCATTCATACGTGCTATGCTTGTCATCCGATTTTGACAAAACTTTTAGAATGTAAAGTATAAAAATAATTAGTGCGTTATTAAAAAAAATTTCTCCTGAACTAGCACCCGCAGCGCAAGCCTCGATTTTACCACTTTGATCGTGTAGAAAAAAACATCCAGAGGACGTTTCCATTAAAAACAAAAAGTTTTTCCACAGACATTCGACCGCTCATAGCTATAGCTATAGTCATCCGATTTCGACCAAACTTTGTGAAGTGAAAAGATATAAAATAAGTGTAGCAATGTAAGGACGTTTTCATTAAAAACAAAAAAGTTTTTCTCACTAGAACTAGTTTTTCGACCGATCGTTCCTATGGGAGCTATATGCTATAGTCATCCGATTTCGACCAAACTTTGTAGAACTGTGTAAAAGTATATAAAATAAGTGTATGCCAATGATAAGGACGTTTTCATTAAAAACAAAAAAGTTTTTCTCACTAGAACTAGTTTTTCGACCGATCGTTCTAATGGGAGCTATATGCTATAGTCATCCGATTTCGACCAAACTTTGTAGAATTGTGTAAAAGTATATAAAATAAGTGTATGCCAATGATAAGGACGTTTTCATTAAAAACAAAAAAGTTTTTCTCACTAGAACTAGTTTTTCGACCGATCGTTCCTATGGGAGCTATATGCTATAGTCATCCGATTTCGACCAAACTTTGTAGAATTGTGTAAAAGTATATAAAATAAGTGTATGCCAATGATAAGGACGTTTTCATTAAAAACAAAAAAGTTTTTCTCACTAGAACTAGTTTTTCGACCGATCGTTCCTATGGGAGCTATATGCTATAGTCATCCGATTTCAACCAAACTTTGTAGAACTGTGTAAAAGTATATAAAATAAGTGTATGCCAATGATAAGGACGTTTTCATTAAAAACAAAAAAGTTTTTCTCACTAGAACTAGTTTTTCGACCGATCGTTCCTATGGGAGCTATATGCTATAGTCATCCGATTTTGACCAAACTTTGTAGAATTGTGTAAAAGTATATAAAATAAGTGTATGCCAATGATAAGGACGTTTTCATTAAAAACAAAAAAGTTTTTCTCACTAGAACTAGTTTTTCGACCGATCGTTCCTATGGGAGCTATATGCTATAGTCATCCGATTTCAACCAAACTTTGTAGAATTGTGTAAAAGTATATAAAATAAGTGTATGCCAATGATAAGGACGTTTTCATTAAAAACAAACAAGTTTTTCTCACTAAGACTAGTTTTTCGACCGATCGTCCCTTTGACAGCTATATGCTATAGTCATCCGATCCGGCCGGTTCCGACAAATGTGCAGCAAAAGACGTCGTGCAAAGTTTGGTGAGGATAGCCTTAAAACTGACGGAGGAGATAGCATAAAAACAGACAGACGGACATGGCTAAATCAACTCAGCTCGTCATGCTGATCAAGAATATATATACTTTATGTGGTCGGAGATGCTTACTTCAATGCGTTACAAACATCCGCACAATTTTATAATACCCTCTGCCAGGGGATAAAAATAATGATTTGATCCCGGCAGCAGGATTAAAATTTGATGTACGAGAGGGCTTGATATTGATCCGAATCGGGATTGTCTCCCCGTCAATTTATAATATGCATTTGACGCTGCTGAAGCCATTCGACGTGTGGTGCCGTTGGATGAGCGACGGTGTCAGTGAGTGTAGTCTTTCGAGGTCCCGAGTTCGAGTCCCAGTCAGAGTAAGTAAAAAATTGAAATAAAAAATTTTTTTTTAATTAATCACAACCAAAGGAGAGTGGGTGGTGTAGTTGGTACCACCCATTTTTATGTAAAATTTAAAAAATTAGATTAGTACCTAAAATTTAGTGCTAAATTTATCAGCGCTTTCTTACTTAAGGTGATACCACTTTCTAAAAAAGTATTATTTGTGTATTTCTAAAAGGTTACATGGTACAATGGCACTTGGCTTGTACCATTTTCAGTGCTAGATCTCTAAATTTAACACCTCTTAGCCATGCCTTGCTCTCAGGGCTTTCGCTTTTCACAACAAAAAACGCCTCCGCCAAGGTCTGCGTACAGCTTTAAACTTTTAAATTTATAATTGTGTAAATAATTACACAAACAAACACACACACAAATGTCATGCCCTGCAGTGCTTCAACAAAAAAATTGTGCAAGATATAAAAATTTCGTAAAAAGTATCGGAACGTTAAACAAAATATTGTTGTTTAACTTACAGTGTGTTACAGTTCAGTGAACCCCGAAAGCAACGTCATCATTATTGTGGATGTCGCTGCGACTATTTAGTTTTCAAAATAAGCACACACCTACGCACACAGACAGAAAGCAGACCGACAGACAGAGACTGATTGCATGAGTGATTCTCTCTCAACCTCTGGCAACTGCAAATGCAACTGCGAAATTCAAAGTTTTTGCCCGTGACTCAACTTGGGCAAATTAGCAAACTGTCCCAGGCACGAACTAAGCCCATTGACCATATCCAGGAAGAAGTGGTTTCTGGTCACTCTACCGTGTTGTCGCATTTCCGTTGCGAATATCTGAAATGCTCTCTCGCCTACCCATTATAACCGATGCCAGTCAGATTCAAGCCATTAAACAGCGGCGCATGTGAGTAGAAAAATCTGATAGCTCTATGCATAAATTAAGCGACAGAACGTCAGAGCTAAGCGTTCTTCATTATTATTTATTTTCTTTGCTGCTTTGGGTCTCTCTCTCTCTGCCTCTCTGTCGTTTCGTTTTCTTTTATTTTGATTAATCATCATCAGGGACTCACCTTGTGGGACCTTTCTTTTAGATTTTATTTTCCTACTTCCCAATCGACCATTGCACAAGTCAAGAAAACAACCATCGATGCATTTCTTTGTTGTTTGTTTGGCTGCCGTTTGAAGGAAATTGCTGCAAGCCACAGTATAAACAAAAGTGTTCAAGTGCTTTGATTTTTCGAGAAATGTTTTTGTGTACTTCAGGCACCTCTTTGATTATGCTTTCCAACTGTATTTCTGTATTTTTATTCATCCTCTCAACTTGTCCCAGACCCCCAGGCTAAATTTTCTGGCTTTTTGGATGACTAATACAGGACTTAGGGTTGTCTCGACACTGTCAGAGAAACTCACCCCGGGGGCTGGTACAAATGAAGTCATAAATAACTTGAGCCTCCCTCTTTTAGTTGGTTGGAAAAACTAAAAACTTATTTTGTTGCACATTTCGTACTCGCATTTCGTTTGTCTGTGTCACGCAATTAAAGAAGCATTAATTTATGTTTAATCTCGGCAAAATGTTAAGGTCGCACTTCAACCCTGGCTGCTAGGCAAACAACCCACCCTACTTATGGGCTGTAATTATTGAAATCCTCTTCTGAGGCTAGCACGTGCCTCGGTCAAAAGTGAACCTTGAAAACACGTGTCCTTTTTTGTTTCTCTAACAATTATTATAATAATAAAGATAGCAACAACACAATGGCCACTCAATGTAGCAAATCAATTTTGTGTATCGATTTTGATCTAAATTATTTTAATTGTCGACAAATTGAAGGGCAAATACACTGATAAAAGCGAGTGCGTAATTTAAAGTCGGTCCTGCCCGACTTCGATATACCCGTTACTCAGGGGAATTGATGTTACATAGCCTTCCCTTATGTTAGTTAACAGAGCATTAACATTAGTGCGAACATTTCAACATTATGTAAGCAAACAGCGCATGCAGCGCCAAAAAGGTATGCAAGGTTTTCTTATAATGAGTCTGCCATTTATTATCCAAACCTTATGAAAACTTCTTTATGAAAATTTCAGGGATTGTAGATATTTGACACATACACTACACTGCAAAATATGAGTTTGATATCATTAAAATTGTTGGTGTCATTTTTATTGAAATAAACTTGTTCTGCGTAGGGACAATAGGAGTCTACGCAGAACAAGTTTATTTCAATAAAAAATGTTGAATAACTTTAAAAACAAAAATTTCAATAAAAAATGTTGAATAACTTTTACTCTACGAGTATCGGGTATAATTAATTTAACAATTTTGTATGTTAATCCTTATTTATTTTGTAAAGGATAATTACACGATATGGTCAAAATTAATAAAAATACTCCCAAGCACCGACAAATAAAAATTTTTTAATAAAAATCTGCTTAGTTAACAAAAAAACAGAACATTAATTGAATATCTGAAGAAGAATTCAAGTTGCAAATTGGTACTACTTTTTGTTGGCTAGTGGAACCTGGAAGCAAATATAGCATTCTTAGATAAAGGCTAAATTTTATACCTTTAACAAGTAAGGGAGCTGTAGTCGAGTGCCCCGAATACAAAATACCTTTCCTTTGATTTCTTGTGTTTTCATACCTATCACACACTCCAAAACACACACACAACCAAACAACGCCCACAGCCGGAAACAACAATAACCCTTATGCAAATTTTCGTATTTCGGTGTTTTTTTCCGATCTTATTGATCTTCGAATAGATAGATATTGGGCCTTACTTGATATATATAAAGTTTGGAAGGTCTATCTTAAAAATTGTGGCTCTGACAGTTTTTTGCGCTTAAAGGGGAGAGGGGGAGGAATATTCCAAATCTGAAACAAAGGGGAATGGCTGTCTTAGGCTGTCTTTTCGGTGTTTTTGCGCGCAGGCTGCCTTTGGAATTCCCAAACAGTTTGGCCGTCGCGGGCATGGAGAGACTGCTGTTTGGACAGACATTTCAGGCTCAAGATCGCTGATGAGTGAGGTTGGTCCATCATGAAACGTCGTCTGATCAACCTGATGCCTCCTTTGTTGTGTTGTGTGCCTCTGTTTAAAGTTATGTCAATAACATAGCAAGACTGAGATCGACGCGTTTATACGGACAGACGGACGGACAGACGGACATGGCTAAATCGACTCGGCTGTTGTTGCTGATCAAGAATATATATACTTTATAGGGTCGCAAATGCTTCCTTCTACCTTTTACATACTTTTGACAACTTCATGATCCCCCTTTTCCCATTTTCAATGGGAACAGTGAATAAAAAGAGGAAATTTAACTTCGGATCGGCCGAAGTTTGTATAACCTTGCATTTATTTTCGCTTTGAACAATGCTAGCAGAGTGATTTTCAAAGCTGACCAAAAGATGACGCCTCTTCTGTGACCAGTTTATTATCTAGGAACGTCAGCTTTTCGATATATTTATCAGAGTTTGAACAATGATGGGAAAATTGAGCTGAGGCAGTTTAAGGACGCTACAATTGAAAACAAAACAAACTTGGTGGAATCATGAATAAGCATAACAAACTAATACATACGAAAGTTGGAGACGTTTCTATGTCAGCTATATGCTATAGTCATCCGATCCGGCCGATTCCGAGAAAATTACTACCGAATTTCCGAGTTGGTGGTAGCAACTTTAAGAGGCCTTACCGCCATGTTCTGACGTAATTTCAGTAGTAATTTTAAATAATTACCAAACGTTGCTGGTTTGTGAACTTTACCATGATGAAAATGTTGACTTTAACTAGCGTTTTAACATTAATAGTTCATAAAAAAAGGTTGAGGGTGCGTTCCTATGAAGATACCCCTATGGAAAACTCTATATTTAAAACCTTAAAGCCTCATATTTGTCTTCTTTAGTAGTTTCAGTAATTTAAGAAGCAATTTTTCAGTATTTCGGGATAGAGCATAATTTTGGTGATGTTATTTTGCAAATGTGTTTTGTTAACAAAATATCCCATGATATCAAAAGACATGAGCTTTAGCTTTAAAATAATCATAAATGCGCTCGTTTTGGGATCATAAATTATGTCGGAAGAAACTGGTACCCTTGCCCCGAACCCGTGGTTCTAATCAGTCGACTCATTTTGAAGTAATTTGCGAGTCTTTTTCAAATAGTACTTAAATAAGTCACATATGCATGAGCCATTTTCGAGTCTTCTTTTAATCGCACATGATTGTTATCTCTTTATAATCATAAAAAGGGGTAGAATAAGAATTATCAAGATGGTTTTTTTGGTTAAAATGATCATCCAAATGTTGGGTGGGAGGTTCCATTCTATTATTTCAATACCCATTTTCCCATTTAAACGATTCGAAAATTGTTCTTTTCCTTTGGTTTTTAAGTCTAAACCTTTATTTTCCGATTTACTCCTTTCAGCAATTGTACTGTTGTTTATATTTTGAGAAATTCCTTGTCTCAACGGCCAAAGAACTTTGCCGACTCCCGTCAAAATAACCTGAACAATATAATTAGTTTGGGCCCAAAAACAGAACTCGACCAGCTGTTCAAACAATCCTCACATTCTAAAGAATTGGCAACGCGATTCTAATTCTGCAGCTTTTTGTTTTGTTGTATCGAAACAACACATAAAACAGCCTCTTTGCTTAAGGACTTACTCAGATAACATAAATTTTATTTTTGGCCCGAAAGATTAACTGATTATCAACCCACGGCCAAAATGCTTATGCTAGAGATCTATGTTTTGACATAGACTTTCATTTAGTTATGTAGAAAGAATATTTGAATCCTTTGGATGAAAATACTTGGAAAAGTTTTTATGGGTAACAATTTTTTCATCTGAGGGATTTGACACTTGGTTTGTAAGCAAAATAATTGGATACGTATTTAACCCGATTTCGGAAAATTTCCGTAAAATTTTGTTTGAAAAAAAAAATTTTCCGATTGACTTGAAACAAGGATTAGAATAAAATGCCGGAAAAAACTTGAGATGAGATTCTGGATAACACAAATATTGGGTCAATCGCTGGCACTCGAATGGTTTCAAGGTGAATACAAGCCAATTTTAAATTTTCAAGTGCCTTATTTCGTTAAAGATGGCTTTTTAATAAATTTTTGAAAAGTGTCATTTTAGGCCCTTTTAACAACTTTGACCATTGATTTCTCAAAAACTTGACGTGCTAGAGAAATTCTGAAAATTGGCTTGTGTTCAGCTTAAAAGACGAAAGGTATTAATTTCATTCCTCGGCCCGCTTGGACCCAATATTTGTTGAACTGAGTAATCCACGGCCAGGAAGAAAATTCTATATGCAAAAAAATGTTCACCCAAAAGCCCCCTTTGTTGTATTGTGTGTGCCTCTGTTTAAAGTTATGCGAATAGCATTACAAGACTAGAAACTGCAAATTGACAGTATAAAGGCTATTAAAAACAGATATAAAAATATTTTGCTTAATTCTAAAGCCGGTTTCCTATTTCCTCATGTCGAATCTACTTCAATTTACCTCTTTTCTTTAATTTTTCATTTATTAAGCCAATAATAAGCTGCACTTCTTCCCCATTTTCTTGATGATTTGGAATTTAAGTCGCCTCTCCATTTGTCAGCCCCAAGACACGTTCTTTGTAAGTATTACACATCCACTTGGCGACTCAATTTATGCAAATGTCCAACCAACCGAGAGCGAACGCCTGTTCCAGGTTTATCGACTTTAAAAGAATACTAAACTATGCACGCTTAGGCTTCCGTTGCGTATTCTCTTTTCAGCATTTAAATTCTTTTGACCTGACTCAATCAAGCCGAGCTTGTAGCTTGTGGCACACTTAAGAACTGTGCATCGATGTGGCCATAAATTGAGTTGAGTTTCAATTAAGCTCAACATGCTGGTGATGATGATGATGATGATCAGCCACCACCAACTAGCTGACCACTTGAGTTGTCGCCTAGAATTACATAGTTTGAGTGTGTTGCCGTTGTAGTTGGAAATTGCAGCTAAAGTGTCATTAAGTCGACTCAGGTTGTTGGCTCCCACGCTAGTCCACCTCAGTTCCATTTAAGACCTCAACAATGCCGCATATTAATGATCTTCTTGTGTTGCCTGTGTTGTTGTTGTTGTTGTGATAAAGACCACAGTTAATGTTGCCACATGAGTAAACAAAGCCAGCTCATGACCAGACCAAAGCCTCTGGGCTTTGGGCGTGGCATTTTGTAGCATAAACTGTTCTTTTCTTTACTAAAATGCAACTAAAGTCAATTGAACTGAATTAATGATACGGGGAAAAAAGTTATTACCAAAATTGTAAAGAGAATTACTTTGAAAATTGATATCATCCTCCACATTTCTAAATGGAAGACTTAAAAAGTTTTTTTCTGTTTCAGAAAGTTTAAAGAATAACAGCAGGCAAAGATGGGCACCCAATGGCCCGTTACGGTCTCCACGCCCAACCGGATAATGCTCTTTCGATCGTTGTATAAGTTGCTCAATACTCTTAAAAGGTAGCTTTTAGAGGCCCAAAATATAGACTCTCCAACTAAATAGAAGAATGCTCGAAATGGAATCGTAAAGCCTTCTACCCATCTAAAGCGTAATTAGTGTTACCTCATAAACAATTTGATTTTGTCATTGTCGTTTCTTTTTTGTTTGTCAATTCAGTTGCAGACTGTTTAAGTGCGGCAAATGGCATAAAAATTGTCAAAAAAAAAGAATAATAATAATAAAAATCTTCCAAACGAGTTGCCAAAAAAAGAGTTGGATTAATCGTCAAATGCAAGTTTTTGTGTGCGATTAAGGCTCTGACCTTTTGTGGCAACTCATTGATGAATGTGCCTGAAATGCCAGACCATGAAACTTCCACCAAAGCAATGTATAAATTCATAAGCAACAGCACAATTATTGTGCAAAACAATTCAAAGAAAGTAAAAAAAAAAATCTGCGGCAGCTAAGAGTAAAAGTCAAGTTAGCCATTGCATTCCAAATCGATTTTTTGCCTAAACACCAAACTGTGCAACGTGAGTGAAGGCAGCACAGAAATTTCGCCTATAAAAAGTGAAGTTACCCTCGGGGCTAGCGCCTCCGTATCAGAAACTACGTGAGATTTCGATAAAACTGACACCTAGAGATAAATAAATGCTAAATAGCCAACAGTCAATTGTACTCAAACGATACCGAAAAACAAAGCGAAAACTACTTTTACTGATAGCCAAAGTGCCAAGTGGCCCACAGTGCTTCACAGTGGAGAGTGTCGCAGGAGCTTGCTTAAACCCTTGTGTGGAAATGGAGGAATGACAATATTGAACAACAACAATTGGAAGCTGGTTTTTCAAGCTGTGACGACGCCCCGTCAAGGTTGTTTTGGCCCAACAAGACAAGAGTTAAACAAATAAAGAGATCTCGGAGAGCGCAAAGAGAGAGACAGAGAGAGAAACAGTTGGCACACTGGGCCAAATATATTAAAAATGCACCTAATTCAAAAAAACCTAAAGAAAAGAAACCTTTAAGAAATTTAAACTAAGAGAAAATATTATATTATTTAATTCTAATATTTAATAACAATTAGGAAAGCTAATCGCTTCTGAACCAAATAAGTTGAATCGGTATCAAAGGTACCATGAATCGGTACCAAATATCGTTATGTAAAACACTTAGATTAAAATCAGCGATCAATACCGAAACCTGAACCGGATCCTTTAAGCGAAAGATAACACAAGGCAACAAAATTCGAAAACTTAAAAAAAAACTCCTGGTAATGCTTAAAGAGAGACGATTACAATAAATTTCATAAACGAAGGCCAAAAAAGGACAGATTTGTGAGGTTTTTTTTAGTATTTTGTTGATGGTTAATTACAAATGACCAGCCTTCTTTACTGTTTTTAGAAACGAAAACATATTAAAAAGGATATTTTTGGATTCTTACACAAAAGCCAAAAGAGGTATATCTCCATTGAAAGAAATCGCAGAATTTTTTGGGATGGTTCATTTCAAAGCTAAGGAGTGGTACTTTCTGATGGTATCAAAAAGAGTCCAAGCAATAGAATGAATTCCTTGAAAAACGCTCCTAAAGGGAGTCAAAAAAGGCACTTTTAGAAACTTTAAGCTCAAATTACTAAAAACCTTGACGTGATGGACAATTTCTGAAAACGCAGTCTTGCTTAGCACACGAAAATCATCTAGAATCACTACCAACCATTCAAGATACTGGACCTTGTTGACTAGTGTAATCAATGTTTTTGGAGAACCCAAAACCGTAAACCGCTAGAGCCGTAAATGAACCGAAAAAGTAGTACCACTACAGTTTCGATGTTTTTATCTTTGCTGAGGGCTCATATGTAGTTTTGGTCAGATGTTAGTAACGCTAAAAAGCTGACATAAGACGATATTTGCCAGATTTTGCTGCCAATTTTCTAATAAGGCGTTAAATTTAATCACAAATGGCTGTCTGTGTATATTTCAACAAACTTATGGAAAATACGTATTCATTTATGGTCAAGCATGCTTCTGCTTTTAAATGTTAGTTCTGTTAAAGAGTGGAAAAGTCTCTATAGTTTTATTTTATCTTCTAAGGGCAGATATTTCATCTTTTATTTAACCCTATGTTTCTGTTTTCTTTATGTTCTTATAACATATAGAACTAACTAGAAGAAGAGAAATACACCCCATTTGGGGATGTCAAACTTATTAAGCTTTATACTTTTCGCGGGCTGTGTACATTCGATTATCGATAATTTGTTTTTGATATATTCGGACACAAATGTTTATCATATGTTTGAATAAGCAGCTAATTTCGATTAGTAGTTTTAGTTTTAGTGTGCTCTTCATTTTTGATTAAATTTTCAGCAAAAGCAACGTCGCATTAGTATAGCTCAGGAGTTGTTGAATGACGTCAACGACGATCCGGGTTTGCTCAAAAGAATTATAACTGGTGACGAAACGTGGGTATTTGGTTATGACATCGAAACCAAGGCCCAATCATCCCAATGGAAGCCAAGACCGAAAAAAAGCACGCCAAGCTGGATTAAATGTGCAGGTTTTGCTCACTGTTTTGTTTGATTACAATGGTGTGGTGCATTATGAGTTCCTCCCAAGAAGTCTTACAGTTAATAGGGAATACTACAAGAAAGTTATGCAGCGTTTGCGTGAAGCAATAAGGCTCAAATTATCGGAATTGTGGAAAAAGTCGTGGGTTCTGCATCACGATAATGCACCAGCTCACACATCAATGCTAGTTCGTGAGTTTTGGCCAAAACCAACACCGTAATCATGCCTCAACCACCGTATTCATCAGATTTGGCTCCCTGCGACTTTTTCCTATTCCCAAAACTGAAGAGACCAATTGAAGGAAAGCGCTTTGCCACAATTGATGACATCAAGTCAGAATCGAAGAACGAGCTGATGGTCATAGCGGAAAGTGCATTTCAGAAGCGTTTTCAAAAGTGTATTATATCAGAGAGCGATTACTTAGAAGAAGACAAAATAGATATTGATGAATAAAGAAGTACTTTTCAAAAAAATTCAAAATTCACCTTTTCCTTTAAACACACCTCGTATATATTCTTGATCAGCGTGACGAGCTGAGTTGATTTAGCCCTGTCCGTTTGTCCGTCCGTCTGTATGTTTCTATGCTATCTCCTCCGTCAGTTTAAAAGCTATCTTCATCAAACTTTGCAGGAAGTCTTTTGGTACATATACGCTGCACATTTGTCGGAACCGATCGGATCGGTTGACTATCATAGGAACGATCGGTCGAAAAACTAGTTCTACTGAGAGAAACTTTTTTGTTTTCAATGAAAACGTTCTTATCATTGGCATACACTTATTTTATAAGCTTTTACACATTGCTACAAAGTTTTGTCAAAATCGGATCACTATAGCATATAGCTGCAGTACAAATGATTGGTCGAAAAAGAAGTTCTAGTGAAAAAAACTTTTTTGTTTTAAATAGAATTGCCTCCAATTTTTGTAATTGCTAGTTTGTTATGATTTTTCATGATTCTACTTAGTTTGGTTACTATATAGTATAGCTCCCTAAGAAAAGTAAGGTCCGAAAAGTAGTCACAGGCTATGTGTCATATCTGTTAACCGGTTCGAAAGCGGTTAAAACTATTTAAATGTGGCTCAGAGCATTATCTTAGAAGTTATTTAAGGTAAGAGCTTGAAATTTGGTGTGTAGGCTGGTACTATGAAGCTCGACATTTTCCCGGTTTCGCTGAACCACTTCAAAAGTGGTTCAGGTCCACACCTATTGATGGGAAAAGTGGTCTTAAGCTTTGTAATGTGAGAGTTGGAAGTTTTCCTTTCCGAATATATTTAAGCTATAAACTGGAAATTTTGGTGTGTGGGCTGGAAACACGTAGTTTGATATACTCGTTTCGGACAAATTTGGACGAGTTCAAAAGGTAATACCGATCCACCCAGTTGAAACTTGAATCATATTCTCATTATACAAAGGGCCGGGCTACGCCGGGCATTCAGCTAGTATAATATAGAAGTTCTGCCTACATTGGATTGTTGGACTTAAATGGTTAAGCCATAAATACATTCCACATTTATATGACTCAACAATTATTTCCAATTTATCTATGAAATTTAATTTTAGTAAATTCTTTCCGCACATTCCCAACACCACTGTGTCGGGGCCTGGGGAGCTTTTTGTCTGAACTTGATTTGGACTAAACTCGAATACGAGTTTCGAGAGTGTCGAACTGAATTTTGATTAGTACTCAGGCAAAACGTAAAAAGTATCTAAACATGTGTAAAACTCCAAGTGCAAGACATATAGAAATTCCAATTGGAATGCCAGAGCTCCAACTTCAGTTCCCTTTAGTCTGCAATGCTCACCTTTTGACTTGGTAGTGTCAGCTGTAGCTGTGGCATCCACAACCTCGGTGTGTTGCAAACATATGTTGAGCAACAGCAGCGAAGCCAACAGCAAATGCGTCCCGAACATCTTCAGGGAATGAATCCAAATGCAGTTGCTGCTATGATCTCCTGGTCTGCTTGTTTGTTTGCTGTTTGTGTTGTTATTTGTGGAGTGGCGGTAAGTAGTAATGGTAAAATTTGTTCTTCTCCCAATGTGGTGACATTACACTTCCCGTGTCAGCGACTTGAGTGTGAATCGGATGCAGCAGGCTTTAGCATTTTGATTGCCCAGATCTACCGGCTGCCGCTCGACTCAGTGAAGTGGTTTTTTAAAAAACAGGATGCAATGGCAATGAGAACAACAACAATCACTATCACTCCCGATCCCGTTCCCGGCACGTATAAACAGAAACTGCTGATATTTAACGGCTTTGTGGTCTTGTTTTGCTATCTTTGTGCTGACACTCCGCCACCCCTTTCCCTTTACCACAGCCGTAGTTGTTGTTGCTACTGCCACTTTTCGCCTATAGGAATTTTGCGGCTTTGGCTTTAATTTGCTTACAGCTGGCTAAGGACACACAATTCACTTGAACTAATATTTGAATTATATATTTAATTAATTTTCGGCTAGTTTCGCACACAATTTTTGGGCCATTAATTTAATTTGTTTAACACACACGCACGCACACTAGCACAAAAACGCATTAAAGCGCGACACACACCCGTCCGGCATCAGCAATGTTTGCAAACTGAGAGCGCAGCTGTGAGAGCAGGCAGAGTTTACAAAGGCAGCCGTGAGAAATGCGCTAGCGCGTTTTCGGTCACACTAAATGTGTTTAGTCAGCTGATTGCTTGGTGTTGCCAGCTGGCATGACAGGCGAGTTCAAGTTCCAAACCTTTTATAAATTAAAGTTCTTTTTTATAAAAGCTTTCAAAATATTAATTAATGATTTTTCTAATATTTTAATGTGATTACCTTTGGCTAGAAATTATAGTCGAATTTCTCAAATTCAGGGTGAATTCGTGTAATTTCTTATAAGGGCATTTCCACAAAATGGTCAACCGAGACTGAAATTAATGAATTATCAAACAAATGATTATTTTAGCCGGGATGCAAACCGTTTCTGAACCGAACCGAACCGCTTTTTTCAGCTGGTGAACCGAACCGCAAACCGAATCGGCGTCTTTTCGAAAATGCTGAACTTAACCGAAAACCACAAATGAAAACGGTTCGGTTCGGTTCAGTTCACTGACGAGTCTCAAGACGCACAAATTTTGGAAAATTTGATCGAATTGCTACAATAGGACCTTATCAATGCCGGATGTATGTAGCACCCAACCATTTTAAAACCTGCAATTGTCATAATTTACCATTCCCTCTTTGGAAGTTGCTAATCGATTTGTTTGCAGATATCATTTCTTTTACGGGACGATATTCACATTCGTCTGTCAAGCGTCTTCATCTTTATCCAACTTTAGCCAGGAGTATAGCTATCAAAGTGATATCATTATGGACGAAGCAATCACATCCAACTATTCAAACTTTTCAATTCTCTAGGAATTCAGTATCGAAATGGTCGAAAAGTCACATATCACATTAGAAATCATTATATTTCAAATATTGAAGCAAAAGTTCGGAGAAAAGACACTATAGGTGAGCTTTAATATTTTAAATAGTTTTTCGGTATAAAATAACTTTTTCTGAGAAAAAGACCAAACAGAGTTGGTTCAAACAAAAACCCTGGGTGTAATGCCTCTTACAAATTAGAACTAGTACTTTAAAATGTGTTTGAATCCAACTTTATTTTTCATTAAATAGTATGTCCCACCTAGGTTTATAATTTTTCAAACTTCTGCAGCTTCAAAAGTCTAAAATAATTACTTTCTGAACAGATTTAAAAATACTTTTGAATGTTAGAGTTCAGAATAGTCTTAAAGTGTTAAGGTTTGGTGGAATGAAGGGTAATCTTAGAACAAAAAGAAGTTTTGGACTTGCCGCAACTTCAAAAGTCTTAAAAAATGACTTTCCGAGCAGATTTCAGGGTAAACTGCGACGATATACTCAACAAAAGGCTTTAAGAGTTGACATAGGGTAAAATTAAGGGCGATTCTAGAAAATAATGGAGTTTCTAACACGTTATCGGACTGCTTTTCCTTCGAAACTTTGGAAAAATATCTTTGCGAGCAGAGCTTATAACAAACTGGGACTTTATACTTAAGAAACGGCTTAGGGCTTGAGACTTGGCAAAACTAAAAACGATCCTTGAAAAGAAATGTGTTTTTGACTACTTTTGGACTGCCTTACCATCGAAAGTCTGGAAAGAAATAGATTTTCGAACAGATTTAAGCAAAATTCGGGACGTTATCCTTAAGGGCTTCTGCTCGGCGGGAGTTAGGGCGATCTTTGAAATAAGTTTTTGTCATTTTTATACTCTGTGCCAGAGACACATAGAGTATAATAAGTTTGTGCAAAAATCAGCATCAACTGCCGAGTCGATATAGCGATGTCCGTCAGATTGAACAGACAGATCTCAGAGATGGTAGAAGATAGAGGTTCAATGTGTAGGGTTTATTTTCAAGCTTATTTTCAATTTTGGCCACGCCCCCTCAAATAGGAAAAAACCTCATATCTCCGGCAGTTTTATAGACAGAAGGTTCGTACCTTCTGGACATATTTAGTAATAAGGATAATGGTAAAGATGGGATGAACGGTAGTCGAACTATAAGCAAAACAAACTATAATGGGTAGCACCAGTCGCAACGGTGATGGGCAGCACTTCACAAGTAAAGAGAATGTTTTAGTCGACCATGACCGACTTTCTTTCTTGTTTTTAAGCTATGAAATGTCTAGAATACCTTAATAGCGGTAGTGCAAAGCTCTTTGTGAAGGATAATCTGATTTTAAATTACCATGTTTGAAAAATAATATGAAATAGTTTTGGTCACTCTTTCGGTCACTGTATTGGTCACTGTTTTACTGTTTTTACTGTTTTTGTTACTGTTATAGTCACTGTTTTTGTTACTGTTATAGTCAATGTTTCGGTCACTGTTTTAGTCAATGGTTTGGTCACTGATTTGGTCACAATTTTAGTCACAGTTTTGGTTGATGTTTAAGTCACTGCTTCGGTCACTGTTTTGGTTACTGTTTTAGTCTCTGTGGCGGTCACTGTTTTGGTCACTGTTCGGTCACTGTTTCGGTCAGTGTTTTGGTCACTGTTCGGTCACTGTTTTGGTCACTATTTTAGTCACAGTTTTGGTTGAAGTTTAAGTCACTGCTTCGGTCACTGTTTCGGTCACTGTTGAGGGCACTTTTTTGGGCACTGTTTTTGTTACTGTTATGGTCACTGTTTTGGGCACTGTTTCAGTCAATTTTTAGGTCACTGTTTTGGTCACTATTTTAGTCACTGTTTTGCCACTGTTTTTGTCTCTGTTTCGGACACAGTTTTGGACAATGGTTTGGTCACTGTTTTTGTCACTGTTTCAGTCGTTACGGTCGCTTTTTTGGTTGCTTTTTAGTCGCCGTTTTGGTTACTGTTTTAGTTACTGTTTCGGTCACTGTTTTGAGCACTGTTTGGTCACTGTTTTGGTCACCGCTAATCCACCACCACCACCCGCCCACTTTCAACCAACCTGCGGCTATGCCTGTCTTGCAAAGACCAAAGCTGCTGACGTCGCAAATCCAATCGTTTTCACGATTTACCCTCCAGTCGACCGTCTGTAGAAGAGCTTCGCTTTAAAAATGCTTCTGGAAAATTACACTTTTGGCCGTCTAAATCGGTCAAATACCCCACTGTGTGACGGACACACAGACGGACGGACAAAGCTAAATCAACTCGACTGTTGATGCTGATCAAGAATATATATACTTGATACGGTGGGAGATGCTTCCAGTGCGATAATTACAGACTTTTTTCCAAAGGAAGAATTGGACTTGGTTTATTCCTTACGGCACGCAACGTTGGACCAATCCATTGGCCGCCACTAGAACATGTGTTTGACCCACTAGACAATGTCTCTCCGTCTCCGTGCCACAATCGCAGCCCTGGAAGACAACTTTAGTTACAGCTGGCATTGGTAAGATACTGGAAAAGGTATGCCAAAAATGGAGCTTACGGATGGACCACCTAAGGCTTAGCCGCGGGCAGCATTTACTTTAAAAAGCAAATGCCACGCATTGAATGTATCGCCCCAAATTAATATTTTATTCACTATTGCAAATTTTCTGTTTTTTGTTTTGTTTATTATTTCTTGTTAACTTAGCCTAACCTCTTTTTTTCTAAAAGATTACGTAACAAATTGACCTTCAACTCAATAATGCTAAGCCTCCTGGGTCTCCTTGTTGTTGTGGGTGCCAGTGTTGTTGTTGTTGTTGTCGTTGTGGTGGTTATGATGCACTCTATGTCATCGGGTTCTTCGACACAGTCAACACAATCTGGATCATCGGGATCCACGTCACAGGTAACTGCCACGACGGTAGATAGTTGTAAGCTTAGGCAATATAATATTGCAAATAAAAGGAAAAGATATTTCGTTGCTACCATTTTGATAACTTGCTGATCAAAGAATAGTTTGTTCAATATTATCTGCACACATCCGACTGGCTTATTTATAGAGACGTTGTTTTGACTTTTAGTTTTTTGCAAAAATAAGCTTTGTTTTATCAGATGTTAAAATTGCTTTCTTTGGCATTTGGCAACATTTACCGATCAAATTGTTGACTAAGCCCATTCAGAAGATGCTAAAGTCAATATTTCACAGAAAAATATTATGCTAAGCCAAATAACCACAGATGTTAGATGCGGAAAATTATCCTAATGAAAACATAATATAACTTTAGATTGGCCTCTGGATCTGAAATGAGTTAACTGGATCACAATAATCTTACCAAATATTGCCAAGTTTGGTCAAGAATATACTTATATACTTTATGTGGTCGCTAAGATGCTTCCTTCCGAAACCTAAAATTACCAAAAATCTAGAAATGATAGACTATTTCCAAAAACAGATTCGTGTTCAGCACACGAAAATCATTTTGAATCACCACCAACCCTTTAAAATACAGGATGTCTGTAATGAATAATTATATTTATCATATTTTTGTAGAAAAAGGAACTTAACTATATTATATTTGGTTTAAGTTTCTTGTGGAAACCGGAACAGGCCCGATAGTTAAATTAAAGCTAAGTCAAAAACAAATTTGGTAGCGATATGTCATAATTCTTGAATTTTGTAGAAACTCTTAGTCAACGAACGATTTAACAGAAAGTACTACGTATGACGCTGCCCTTAGAATCGCTGATTACTTCAACAAGCTCATGCTAATTTCCGGAAAAATATCTTGCAGATGTGTCATGTGAACTGAAATTTGTAAAAAAAAATGTACGAAGGCATTGCATGATACACAGGGAAACCATATCAGGGGTTGGCAGGCTGAGTCGATCTTCAGAATGTAAACCAAAAAGAGATAAAGCACTTATTTTGGCTTTGCTTTTACAATCCCATTCAAAGTGTTGGAAAAAAGTTATATAACTCTTCATGGACCCGGGTGTGGCTCAGCGTCTAGTGTGCGCGACCATTGTGCAACAGATCGAGGTTTCGATCCCGCCCCGGAACATCTAATGAAAAGTTTTTTTCTTTGAATAAACTTACACACCCGGTCATCCCTCACTGCTGTTGGTGCCAGCTTTGTAGTAATTAGCAATGCAAAAACTTCTCAAACTGCCGCTCGGAATCGGCGTTAAACTGTAGGTCCCTTTCTCTTGTGCGAAAATTAGAAGCGCACAAGCGAAGAGATTGAGAGAAGCTCGGCTTTGCACCTTTGGGGTTGTGTCAAGCCATTAAAAAAAAAAAAAACAAGAAAAAAAGTCGGTCCCATAATTGTTTGTTTTTTTTATAATTCGACAACGGTTAATCCGATCTTTACCATTCCTTTGGCGGATCGATAACTAGTCTTGATTTCAAAATATGTCCAGAAGCCTTCTGTGGGAGATATGTCGTTTTTTCTAAATTGCGGGGGCGGGACGGGGCGTTACCAAAATTCAAAATAACCTTGATCTGCCTGCAGGAAGAAGAAGCAAATGTCCCATACTCGTACATGTCAAACCTCTATCTCTTACCATCTCTGAGATCTGTTTGCTCATACGGACAGACGGACATGGCTATATCGACTCGGCTGTTGATGCTTATTAAGAATATATATACTTTATAGGGTCGGAAATGCTGCCTTCTGGCTGTTACATACTTTTGCACAAGCTTAATATACTCTGTGTACCTCTGGAACTGAGTATAAAAAAGGGGAAAGTTATCTTCAACGCGGCCGAAGTTTTGTATACCTTTGCAGTTTGTTTTTCTAAAAAAGAATATATTTCGGATCTTACTTTTCTATGGGAGTTGTCATGGAAAAGCATAACAAACTGTTAATTACGGAATTTGGAGGCGGTCCCAATTAAAACAAAAAAGTTTTTCTCACTAGAACTTCTTTATCAACCGATCATTCATATTGCAGCTTTATATATGTATGCTATAAACATCCGATTTTGACCAAACTTTGTAGAATGGTGTAAAAGTATTTGAACTAAATATATGCCAACGTAATGGACGTTTCCATTAAGAAACAAAAAAGTTTTTCTCCCAAGAACTAGTTTTTCGACCGATCGTTCCTATGGCTGCTATATGCTATATTCATTCTATTTTGACCAAACTTTGCAGAATTGTGTGGGAGCATATAAAACAAATACATGCCAATTTTGAGGACATTTCCATTGGAAAAAAAAGTTTTTCTAGCTAAGACTATTTTTCAGACAATACTTTTCTATAACAGCTATATTATATAGATTTCCGATTTCGACCAAATTTGGTGGAATCATGAAAAAGCATAGTAAACTAAGAAATACGAAGTTTGGAGGCGTTGCAATTGAAAACAGAAAATTTGTTTCCACTAAAGTTGAGTTTTCAACCGATCGTACCTATGAGAGCTATATGCCATAGTCATCCGATCCGGCCGGTTCCGACAAATGTGCAGCGTATTTGTATCAAAAGAGCGCAAAATTTGTTGAGGATAGCTTTAAAACTGACGGAGGAGATAGCATAAATACTGACAGACAGTCGGACGGACAGACGGAAAGGGCTAAATCGACTCAGCTCGTCATGCTGATCAAGAATATATATACTTCCTGCTATGCCTTACAAACATCCGGACAATTTTATAACACCCTCTGCAAGGGTATACAAAATGAAGTTGTACGTTTTTCAGAAGGATAACGTTGCCCTCTTTGCGCCCATTCCTCCCATTCCTCTTCTCCCTACCCTTCTTCCCAAACTCACCTTTGAAAATTTAGTGGAAACGTCAACAAATTTTAAGCTGATAAAGAACGCTCGTATATAAATGCGATGAGAGAACCCCGCTCGGAGCCAGGAAACAAAGATCAATCGCTTTACCTTTGATCTTTTAGTCAACTTTTCCTTTCTTTAATCTTTAATTTATGTTACCAACTCCTAGTCGCCCATTCTTTTTATGTGCCTCCCCTGTTTTATCTTTCTAGTTCCTAGTTTGCGTTTGCGTCGCTTTTTTTTTTTCGTGGTCGGTTCTTCAAATCTCTAAACAAAATACTAGTTGAAACCACCAAAAGATTCTGGACCCGTTATTTGGTTCGATTTAAGTCTGGACACCTTTTTTTTTTTATTTGATTACTCACGTCCCTCTCTAATTCCTTCCTAATCCATCTCAGATTTAAGTTTCACCGCTAAAACTTTTTGATAAGCAAATTATTTGGAATGTAAGCTCTCTAATTTGCTCTAATAATTTTTCGCGACCAACCTTTCACCAAACCGCCACTGGCGCCCGGGCTCCTAGCGCCCTGGATCAATCAACTAACGTGCGGGTTGGCAAATCGCGCAATTTTTTAAATTTTTCTTAATTTATTTTAATTAGTGTATCTAAAACATGCCACAACTACGTTTCCGTTAACATCTTTTAATTCAAGTTTTTTGCGTGATGCAACCATGTTTTGTGAGATGTACAATTATTTTGAACCCAATTGGACCAATTCTCATTCCATTAAAAAAATGAAATTCCTCGAAGTTCTGGGACACTGACGGATTTTTCGAGCGATTTGCAAACCAACCGAAGACAAGACCTCTAGAGATTTCAATGTTAAATATTAAATGCAAAATTTTTGATCGTTTTATCTGAAATACGTTTAACTGTAAAGGCACTCAAGCCAAGAGATTGAAAAAAAACAGTACCTGATTTACATATATGCGCTAGTTTTTTGGACGGATGCTGTATCTATTCTGATTTTTTATTAAATTGAAATGATATGATATCTTTAAAGCAGATGCCTATTTTGAAGGTCATCCAAAAACAAATATTTGGAGGTCTTAGAATAGATTATAAATTGCTGGGCTCAGTGCGTTGGATAATTAAAATGCCATCTGGTTTACAATGTTCGTTTTCCCAAAAACCAAATATTTGTAATTCTTGAAGAAGTCAATCCACTTATTGGCACAGCTGGAAAAGTTGTAAGTGAAGTAAAGTTGCTATAAAAGAAAAAGCCACCGCATAGAGTTTATCATCCAACCTAATCGAGTTGAACTGAGATGAGAATATCAACTCTTGTCTTGGGCTGTGCCATTTTGGCCATTTGCTTCGTAACAAGCGAAGGAGTGGCCTGTACTGGAACCCAAACCCCAGCTGCCGATGGCTGCACGGATTGTACGGATGCTGCCAACGCAGCCAATTCGGATTGTGTGACTACGACGGCAGCACCAACAGACACTACTACTGCTGCGCCCGGAGGGAGCACCACGGCAGCCGCCGGTACAGACACCACCGTAGCAACTGTTACTGAATCCACAACAACTAGAAAAACCAACAACAATGGTGCTGCCAGGAGGAGGAGGGCCAGAAGGAGGAGGGCTCGTCGACGTCGCCTATTGGCTATTAGGCGTGCCAGAAGGAGGAACAGAAGAAACCGTCGTGGCTAAATGGCATTTTTAATACTTTATATAATGGCGGTCTGAATGGCGGTTCGATTTTTTATAATTTTTTATAATTGTTAAAAAACTTTTTTAAATAAATTTATTAAGGTTAATATTGCATACGAGGTGTGTTCAAAGAATATCGCGAATTATGAATTTCGCGGGTTACGTAAATTCGAATTTCGATTTTTTTGTGGCGTTATATTGGTACTCATGTCTCTCACTTATGCCGACAAGCTCGGCCATTTTGAATGTTCACTTAATTGTTGACAGCTGCTTTGCTTGCACGTGATTTGGATCGTCTTCGATTTTTACCTATTCAAAAAAATGGATCAAAGAACCTGTATCAAATTTTGTGTGAAAAACGAAATTAAGTGCGCGGATGCATTCCGAATGTTGACTGTGGCATACGGAGAAGCTACCTTGGACCGAAGCAACGTTTATCGGTGGTACAAAATGTTCTCAGAAGGCCGAGAAGATGTGAACGACGAAGAGCGTGCCGGACGCCCGAGCACTTCAACAACAGACGAAAAAATGAATGAAGTGGAGAAAATGGTATTGGCCAATCGTCGAATCACCTTTATAGAAGTTGCTGAGGACCTAAACATATCGATTGGCTCGTGCCATTCGATTTTTATCAATGATTTGGGCATGTACCAAAATTGCTCAATTGCGACCAAAAACAGCATCGCATGAATATTACTAATGAGATGTTAAACTCTGTCCGCGACGACCCAAATTTGCTCCAGAGAGTCATAACTGGAGACGAATCGTGGGTTTACGGTTATGACGTGGAAACCAAAGCTCAATCATCTCAATGGAAGCTGCCGCACGAACCAAGACCGAAAAAAGCGCGCCAAGTTCGGTCGAATGTGAAAGTTTTGCTGACAGTTTTCTTCGATTGCAGGGGCGTGGTGCATCATGAGTTCTTGCCGCAGGGAAGAACGGTCAATAAGGAATATTACCTGCAAGTTATGCGCAATTTGCGCGAAGCAATCCGCCAGAAACGCCCGGATTTGTGGAAGAACAAAAATTGGCTTTTGCACCACGATAACGCCCCTGCTCACACATCGTTGCTTGTGCGCGACTTTTTGGCCAAAAACAACACACTAATGATGCCGCAGCCACCGTATTCCCCAGATCTCGCCCCCTGTGACTTTTTCTTGTTCCCTAAACTGAAGAGGCCCATGAAAGGACGACGTTACGCTACGCTTGACGAGATAAAGACGGCATCTAAGGAGGAGCTGAACAAGATAAAAAAAAATGATTTTTTGAAGTGCTTCGAAGATTGGAAAAACCGTTGGCACACGTGTATAATATCTCATGGGGATTACTTTGAAGGGGACAAAATAGATATTCATGAATAAATAAAAAATTTTTGAAAAAAACCACGAAATTCGCGATACTTTTTGAACACACCTCGTACATATAAATGAAATGGTTTTCTCCGGTTTGGCCTGGTGATCTAGAGTTAAATTTTGTTGTTGGGGAAACTGAACCAACCGACAATCGCATGTTCTTTTGAATACATTTGACTATATTCCGGATCATGGTGAGCAGCTAATGCAACAACAACTTTCATCGATGGGGGAGTTGCCAGAGGAAGCCCAAGAATCTAAAAACAAGGACTACAAAATTATAGAGGTATGCGCACACGTGCTAAATATCTTGACATTAAGGAAACAGGGTCCTTATCATTCTTAATCAGCATCTACATTCTTGATCAGCATCAAAAGCCGCATTGATCTCGGAAACTATAAAATGTTTGTCCATTTATCTTTAATCTGCGACAAGCCTGAAATTGTTACTTTGGTGATACGCAAACACTCATTGCGGCGCATCTGGATGAGGACGCGTCACCCTCTTGATCTTGACAGATGGAAGACTGCCAAAGCGGAACTAAGGCGTGTCCTGCGCACTGCCGAGTCAGCTAAGCACCATTGACCCAAACCAAAACCAAGGCTTAGAATTATGAAATGTACCCGAGACCTCTCCGCAGAATCCCCCTCCGTTACAGCGACGGCACTTGGGTTCATTCTGATGACGCTATTGCGGATGCTTTTGCTCTTGATCTAGAGAATAGATTCACGCCCTTTGATTTTGCTACCAGCCACGAAGAGCAGATCAGCATATCGCGATTTGATCTCGCATTTGGTCCTCCATGTATTATCCGTCCGATTAATGAGGAAGAGATCAAAGAACAGATAAAGCGATTAAAGCCTAGCAAAGCCCCTGGATTAGATGCTGTCGACGGAACGGTAGTCCAATCAGTCCCAAATGTGGCAATTTCCTTATTATGTCGGCTGTTTAACGCTGTTTTGGAAGTTGACAACTTTCCAAGCCCTTGGAAACGTGCCTTGTTGGTCATGGTACCCTTTGAGAAAAAGAAATACTGTTCGGCAGTATTTTTAGATGTACGCCAAGCGTTCGATAGAGTCTGGCATGAGGGTTTGATGTATAAATTGAAGCCGATACTCCCGGACACATTGATTCTTTTTTGACGGACAGAGCTTTCTCTGTTGAAATGCGTGAAGCGCGGTCCTTCTTACGTCCTATTCGAGCTGTTGTCCCTCAAGGAAGTGTCCTTGGCCCTGTTTTGTACACAGTTTACACTGCTGCTCTTCCATATCTTAAAATCCAAGGTTCATTTACTGCCTCCTATGCCGATGAAACTGTCTTTTTGGCTGCAAGCAACAGTCGCAGATCTGCCCCTAGAAAAGCTAAGGAATTTCTCGACGAATTTGAACGTTGGGCCTCACGAAGTAATGTAGAGAAGACGCAGCAAGCTACTTTTACACTTCTTAGGGACAACACTTCTCGACTCACTTTTGGACGGAGCTCGAATTGCCCATAAGGACACCATTACATATCTAGGTGTTGCACTGGACAGGAGGCTCACTTGGAGACCCCACGTTAGTCGGGTGTGTGGCCCGTTTAAAACTCCGGAAGGTGGACTGGTTATTCCGGCCAAAGAATGGCCTTTCCCTTAAGGCGAAAGTCAAGCTTTTTAAGACCATTGTAACTGAAGTATTACATGTCAGTAATATCACCATAGTCCGGGACTAAACATTCCCACCATTTGCAAAAGTATATCGCGAAAATTTTGAAAATTATTTTTATAAAAATACAATACATATTTAAATGTTGCAGACAAAGATAAGTTACTACCTCCCAATAACTTTTTTAATATTTTCATTATATTTCTTATAATCACCTCTTATTTAACATACCCCTAAACCCCTCTTTTTAGCTATTTCACTCACACCCTCTCAGTCAACCTCCCCTTCTCAGCTGCAAAGTGGCCTGAAATCTTCTTGCTAATTCCCATATCGTGCGCCCCAGATTGAAATCCCAGAGATCCCCCACCTTTTGATATTTTTCTCTTACTGTCTTATCACTCCAATGTCCACTTTTTGTAGGCCCCAGTCACGGATGGAGAATGCCATTTATATTTTTATTTTTTTATTTCATTCTAACAATTAACAGTCCGTTATCATGATGTAAAAAATAGCGCCGCAATTCCTCTTCCTTTCGGTTTTTCAACAAATTTTTAAAAACTTTTGTCAAGCAGTCTTCACTATACCATTTAGCAGTTACGGTCTGACCCTTTTCCAGGGGAAAAGCAGCTACAATTTTTGATCTCGTGAAGTAAACTGATATCATCACTTTTGTTGCTTAGCTTTTAAGGGTGGGTTTGCTCTAGTTGGTCTCCACACCATGGACTCCTGTTTGGTTTCCGTATCGTACTTATAGAAGCAAGCTTCGTCACCAGTAACGACTCTCTTAAAGTTGCTAGACCTCCCATTTTCGAATTTATTTAGGAAATATTGGGCAAAGTGCACTCGAGCCTCTTTTTGGGCGGTATCTAAAATTTGTGGAACCCAGCTCGCAGACTTCTTCGTGTACAGCAGATCATGATGCAATATTTGAGATACGGTCATGGCATCTAAGCCCAGTTCATTAGCAATCATTTCCTGTTTTGATCGAGGGTCTTCGTCTAGTTTAGCTTTATATCTGGCTACGTTTATCTCGTCGCTCGAAGATTTTGGTCGATCTTCTTGCGGCTCGTCCTCTACAGAAAAATGTCCCGTCTGGAATCTTTAGAACCACTTTGAAATAGTTTTTAGAGATGGTCAACTCGTCCCATAAGCAATTTGTCGTACATCGAATATTTGTACTGGCTTTAATTTACGCCGAAAACCGTAGAGAATCACCAGACGAATTTTGGTTAGCGTCACCCTCAGCTACATTTGGCGGTTGGGCTATCTTGAAACTGTTGTATCCCACTTCGAATGGATGTTTATGCACTAATTTGTAGTTTATTATATTAAGGGCAAACAAATAGAGTCACAATGTGTGTATAAGCTTAAAACTAGACAATCAAATACTTGCGCACATTCCTTAAAGCTACAAAAACAAGAAGGGCATTCTTAATTATCTCCTAATTACGTTTGCCATTGAGTCTATCCTGGATCTCCTGCAGACTGAGACCCTTTGTCTCCATCACCACAAAGAGCACAAAGAAGAATGCCACCACCATAAAGATGGCAAACAGCCAGAAGGCATAGTAGGCACCTATGGCATCCAGGGCGGGATACCAACGTGTGACGACAAATCCAAGGATCCAGCAGGTGCTGGCCACCACGGATGATGCCGCCGATTTGATATTTGCCGGAAACATTTCGCCCAGCACGGCCCAAGGCAAGGGCCCAAAGCCCGTGCAGTAAACAATATTGTAGATGATCAGCGCCGGTACTGGCATCCAAATCACTTTTGAGATATCGCCAACCACCAGCTGCATGTAGAAAAAGGCTCCGAGTCCAGCCAATCCGACAGCCATAACACTGGCCGAGGTCAAAAGCATTATCTTCCTGCCCAACCGATCGGCAACAATGGGCGTTAGACCCGACGAACCAACCTGAACACAGCCAATGATAATGGTGGCTATGGCAGGGTCCAGACCCGTATTGGCGCTGGCAAAGATCGATTGACTATTAAACAGCACCACGTTGATTCCCGATAGCTGCTGGAATGAGATCAGGCCGGCACAAATCAATAAGGCCCTGCGATTGCCCTTATTTTTGAACAGATCTATCATGGTGCCCTTGTTAGCCATGGCATCCTCCACATTGGCCTGAATCTGGGCCATTTCATCGTGCACATCCTCGGCGCTTTGACCACGTAGGAACTGCAACGAACGCAATGCATCCGTCTTGCGGCCCTTGCCGGCAAAGTAGTAAGGACTTTCGGGCACGAAGAAGAAACAGATGTCAAAGACCACTGGCACCACAACGCAGCACCACTGCAAAGCCTGATATGAGACATACGGTCCAATGGCGTAGACATAAAGGATGCCACCTGGAGAGGAATTTCATTGATATTAACAAAGGACTCTTTAACATCCAGATTGTACTCAACTCACCCACTATGAACAACTGCATGAGCGATCCCACCGCTCCTCGAACATTATCCGTGGATATTTCTCCCACATACATGGGCTGCACCGTCATCACAAAGCCCACACCAAATCCCTGAATCAGCCGAGACAAGTACAGAATCCAAACTTCCGTGGCTACCATATTGAGTAAGAATGCCAGGACAAAGAAAAGACTGCTGGAAAGTAACACCCACTTCCTTCCAATACGATCGGCCAGGGGACCCGCCACAAAAGGTGCCACAAGAGCTCCAATGGCAATCAAAGAAGAAATCCAGGCATCCTCCTCAGCCGTAATGGGTCGGTCTAAGGGAGAATCTGAAGTATCCGCACTCTTTAGCTTAGGTCCTATGGGCGATGTCCAGCCCAGGCAGTTTCCAACGGCAAACGCTGACAAATTGGCTGTCAAAAGAGTACTCTATTAGGGTCTGTAAATGGTCGAAAATTGTGGCTTTTATATTACCTGCCACAGCAGCCATAAAAATGCGACTCGTTTTAACTGGTTCGGGTGGCATATTTCGGGAATTTCCTTCGCTTATTTGAAAGGAATTCACTTCAGTATACAAATACTGAGCTGGTGTCTTCTCCTCCTCTCTACTCATTGTACTGGCTTGCTTTTAGCAGCTGCAAATCAAAAATTACAAAAAAGTTTTTTAACTTGGAATAATAATGGTAGCCTCGCTTAGGAGCATGGGTGGAAATTGTAATTGAAAATGTGTATCCATCATCCAACCATAGAAACCAGAGACCAATTCCGCAATTAATGAAAAAAAAAATCAAAAAAACAAACTAATAAGTTGGGACACTGTAAACTATGTTTGGTCATCATTTAATGTCATAAATTACAAAAGAAAAATTGAATTTAATTGCAGGGTGAACAAAGCTCACAAAATAATTATCAGTCGCAAACAAGTTTGGAGTCTAAATGAAGCTGTTGACACTTTCTGTAAACAAATGTGCTTATAAATTATTACAGCTTAATATAGTTAAACTATATACATAGTTAATATTCTATCAATTGTTCTCACGAACAATTGGTACGAAATTTGATTTATCCACCGAAATGATTCTGCCGCCGCTTATTAATATCAACACGAAGAAGACAATAGCGCTCGGAATCCGTTCCGGACAATCCCAGGCTCTGGTTTTGGACGAAGAGCCAATTGAGCAAGTTGAGCAATTCAGCTACCTGGGAAGCGTAGTCGCTGTTGATGGAGCGACTGAGATCGATGTGGATGCGCGCCTTCAAAAGGCTAAAGCTGCCTATGGAATGCTGTCAGCTGTTTGGCGTTGCTCGACCTATCCACACTGGCTCAAAATCAGGCAGGTGTATACCATAGCAGCTTTATAGTACCCTTCAGTACTCAGCATTAGTGAATCACAAAAGATTCACCGATGATTGGTCAGAGGTATCGATGAATCATAGGTGACCTCCCATACAAATTATGCATGAATTTAACATTGGCATGTCCTAGGCGTTCACGCATGACAGTTTATGGGTGAATCACTCATGAATTCACGAATCGATTCATCGATGATTCACACGCTATACCCTTTTCAACTCATATTATGTAAGGGCATATCCGACTTAAGAAGTATTTGTGTAAGAAGTATTTGTCCATAAATAAATAATTTATTTTGGGATAATAATAATAAAAGTCTATCGGGCCTGTTCCGAATTCCGAAAACGAGTGGAATTGCCGCAAATCGAGTTGATTGCTGTTCCGAATTCCGCAAATCGACAAGAATTGTCGTTTTCAAAACGTGCGCTGCAGAGTCAGCGAAATTAAAAGTAATTGCAAATTAAAGCATCGAACTACTTCCCCAATATGATAAACTAAAAATTCGAAATTAGTTGAACATTTTTAAGACTGTTTAACATCATTATTTAAACTGTTTTAAGTTTAAATATAATTTTACAGAATTTTTATAAACTTCTATAAAATATTGCATGAAAAACAAAACCGAGCTGCCGTGACCAAACCGAGCTGTTCTGAATTCCACTTTACTTTTTAGTCGATTGCGACCTTCAATCGGCGGCTGCTAGGGTTGCTGCATATGAATTTATTTAATCGGACTGCACTTTTTCTATTTGACTTAGCTATGTTTAACCATATTTGATATGACATATTCAAATGAAATATTTAAATACTGGTTTAAGTAAGATTAAATGGATTTAAAGAGTAAATAAGAGCTTTATAAATTTAAATTAGGGAGATAATGACAACTCTGTCTGCTGACGATAAACAAACACGTACGCGGGCCAGCCAGTCAGCTGTTTTCGAAAACCGAGTTCGAAAAGTCGAAACGTAGCCAAATCGTTCGGAATTGGGAACAGCAAAAAGTAAATCGCCCTCGTTTTCGTTTCGTTTTTTACTTTTTGAAAACGTTCGGAATTCGGAACACAGCTATATTAGGGCTATTCCACTAACGATCTGTGCAATCCACCATATTATTCAAAATTTAATATACATATAAAATATGGTTTTAATGTTCGGTAAAATTTGAAGGGTATACAAACTTCTTCGTTCGGCGATGGCCTTGTGTCGCAGCGCGACGGGCTTACATTTTTTGTGACTGCAATAGGTAAATTTGCAACAACAAATAGACACAAATTTCTGTTCTGCCGACGTCGACGTCAAAGCAGATGCGGGAAGAAGAAAAAAAAAAAGAACATGAATTCTAGAACTGAAGGGTAATTAGCCATGAAAACCTTTTCAAACTGCCTTTCTCTAGTGCGAAAATTAGAAGCGCACAAGCCAAGAGATTGAGAGGAGCTAGGCGTTGGCCCTTTGGGGCTGTGTCAAGCCATTTTACATTTACAGGTGTATACCATACCCTGATCAAGTTTGTTTCGGATTTCGACAATTTTCGACCCTCCACTATTTAACCGCAAAAAACTGTCAAAGACACAGTTTTAAAGTTACAGCCTCGTGACTTAATATATATCAAGAAAGGCGGTATATTTATTATTAACATCGGACCAATAACATCAAAGTTATGTATGAAACAATTTTGCTCTATGTAGCGGGGGTACAGCATCGTCAGCTGTCAAAACACATAAAATCAAGGGAACAGGGTATTTTGGAATCGGGGAACTCGACTTCAGAACTTTTTATTTTTAATTTTTTTCGTTTGTTCCCCGCCCGCCCGTGCCATTAAGCTTTAAAACGAAAATTAAGGAAGTTTGTATGAGGTGCGGTATCTATTATAAGTATGTAGTATCTTTGGTATAACCTAAACCAAACTTAAACAAATATGTTGTTCACTCGAGTATAAAACGATCTCAAAAACGAAACATTATATCTTAAATCAAGTTTTTCGTTCTCATAAGAAAGTTCTTAAACTGGGAAAATTCTACTTTAAGTTAGAAAGACCGTTCATGTCCTGTTTTTGGTAACGATTGTGCTCATGTGCTCCTTTCCCCATATTTGTCTGACTTGACACCGTATTATTCTTACATATTCTGAATATAAATTGCGCACATGAAAGGAAAGCACTTTAAGAATCCCGCTACTTTAAACGATAAGCCGGCCACCGGCTTCTTGGTCGGAGAAAACGTTGTATTCAGTGAAACGTTTATTTGGCACAAAATATACTCATTTCAATTTCCTTATCATTTAAATTTTCAGTTTTTAGGGACGCACGACTAGAATAAGCGAGAGCTAACCAACTGAGATTGTACCCTTTGCCTTAGTTTAGTGCTCTGGCTAAAACTTGTCACATATACGTGTGAAGCATTTACTGAAGCTTCCACTTTCGACGGCATTTCTTCTATCAGAAAAATTCAATCGACACCATTCTGGCCGTAGTTGATAAGTTTGCAGAAAGTCCCATTTAATAATTATTATTGTAGAATTTAAAAAACAATTAGCACTGATTAGGGCCATCAAGTTCTAATAGATTATCGACCATAAAGATTTCAACTCTTTGTTGTTTAAACTTTTTTGAAATTTCCAATTTGTTTTCACTTTGAAGTTTTCACTGCACATCCTTACTTTAAGTTCTTTTCCACTGATGTGCAAATAAGATTCAATCGTTTCACCTCTCCACTGAAAACTGAAATGCTGCTCTGAAGCCCGAATCGCGGGAATTTAAAGATTTTTCGTCAATCAATAATGCGGCTACATCGGCTCTTATATTTGTGTTGTGCTGCTCTTACAAGTGCATTATCTTATCAGGAAAAACCCCTCGGTTCCTTGGCACATCCATCCAGTAATCGTCGAGAGACACTCTCCCTCCCATCCATTTAAGTGAGATTTTTGAAAAATGTGATTGCGCCATTTGTGTGCTTTTTGCACTTGAACTGGCCCATATTGGCGATAAGGTGTCCCAATCTCAATTTGTTTATTTTTGCACGACCCGATCGTAGCAAAGGTGCCCATCCACTTGTCATTGTTATGTTTGGTAATGCCAAAATGCAGGTAACTGGGCTACGCAGAACTTCACGTAAGCTTGCAATCTTCAAGTGGCCTCTGGCCCCACAGTAGAGAATGCCGCCAAATACGTGGGTACTGCTTTTGATTTGTAATTTTTTAGTCATTTCCGATAATTGTTTTTGCTTGGCACTCATTGACTTATTTATTTTGTAATTTCCAGCAAAATATCTATAAATGCACCCAAACCATGACGATTGACAGATCGAGTGTTGACATAGAACTAGTCAGTAGCTGAAGTTTGAGGTAAGGCACGTGAAAAAAGCGGGTGAATAAAGGTTATGATACTCGGCTCTTAATCGGTTATTTTAAGAGCAACTACTCATAATTTTACAAACGAGAAGGCTAAGCTAGCTTCATCTGCGCCGAAGTTTTAATACCCTGGCAAGTCCTCGTTTTGATATTCTGATTTCGAACAAATTTTAACAATCTGTTCGAAAGCGGATATTATTAATAATGGTCCAGTTAAAGAATGCGAACATTTAACCCATTTTACGACCGATTGGTCCTATGGCAGCCATAAGATATAGTCATCCGATTTCGAACAAATTTTTCAAATACCTTTAAACCCATTTGACATTCAAAATTACCGAGTGTACACTCATAAAAAAAAACCCTAAAAAAAAAGCCTTTGGGATCGTCCTTTTGACCCCCCCCCTAAAAAAATTTTTTTGGGAATTTTCAACAAAAAAATTTAGAAAAAAATTTTAAAAAAAATTTTTAAAAAAAATTTTTTTTTTAAAAAGAATTTTAAAAAATATTTGTTTAAATAAATTGTTTATTAATTATCACCCCCCCCCCCCCCCCCCCCCCCCCCCCCCCCCCCCCCCCCCCGGGCCGCCCCCCCCCCCCCCCCCCCCCCCCCGGGCCCCCCCCACCGGTTCAGGTCCAAATCCACCACCGGTCCAGGTCCACCACCGGGTGGGTACAGATCCACCACACCTGTCCAGATTCTCCACCGGATGGTTGGTCCAGATCCACCACCGGGAGATCCAGATCCACTACCGGGTCCAGATCCACCACCAGGTGAGGTGGTCCAGATCCACCACCGGGTCCAGATCCAGTTCGCCACCACAGGTCCAGGTCCAAGTCCACCACCGGTCCAGCTCCAGGTCCGCTTCGCTTGAACAACACCCCAGCTGCTTTGATTAATTTTTATTAAATAAATAAAAATGTTTAGGGACTGACTGGGACTAGAACCCAAGACCTTTGTCGCGCGGAACGACGGCGGCCGCTTAGACGGTTAGGCTATTTCACAACGTTGCAGTGGCACGTCTGAATGAGCTACTTATATTTTTGCACTGGAGCAAAAATTTCTGAAATCTAACGCCTTTTTCTCTAAAAGCAATGGCTACTATCGCCATATTTTTAAGAAAATTAGTTTCAGAAAATTTTTCTGTTTTTTAGAAATTACAGTAGTCTCTTTAAGGTCTACTATTTTCTAAAATAAAAGGTTAATTTTGCCCTATTTTTAAGAAAAATACTTTAGAAAATGCGCCCTAATTATCAGAAAAATCTGGCCTTTTCTTGTTTTTAGAAAAGTTTTTTCTAAAAAAATTTTGTATGCCATATTTTTCTTATTTTCAGAAAACTTTTTCTGTTTATTAGAAAATTTTTCTAAATACCAGGGCAAATTTTAAAATAGGGCGATTTTCTAAAATTCAGGGCGAATTTTTTTCTGAGTGTACACGGGCTGACAGATACTTAGTTACAAAACTCACCTGAGAGATCAGGTCGTGTAAATTGAGCTTAAGGAAAAGCGGCTCTAAAATTGATGATATAGCAGCCTGAGTCAACTGGCATAAAAACGCGACTTCAAACTTTTTGAAAAACCCCCATTAGGGAAATTACAACTATAAGCCGTGTTCATGAAGTCTTAAATGAAAACAATAACGTTTTATAGACTTTCCGAGTGCCTCTAGTAAAACACCTTCTTTGTCGCCTAAAGGCTCGTTCTGCATTTGCTAAAGGCTACAAATTTTGATCAACTGATTTCCACAATGTGTTATTTCCGATAAGAAACAGGTCGAGATGGCTAACATAAATATTGACGCGAATTACCGAAACGAGGGATGTCCCGGTAATAGCGGAACAACGATAACGGATCTCTAATGATTTGCGTTGCTTTTTGTTATGCTAGAACGTCTTTTAATTGTCTTATTTCAACGAAAACTAATGCCGAAACCTATATACACTTGTTCGCTTTTTTTCTTGGTATGGAAAAAGTAAGGTCATACTGGCGCCCCCTTATTCGCGAACCTTTTTTCCAGCGTAGATCATGGTTTTGTATCCGAAGCTTTGTTGATGTTTCAATAGCTGGGTTTGATCAGAGAGTTGGGTCGTTGGGGAGTACCCTATTCTGGTGATGGGGGTGCCATCTTAGAGTGCAGGCCCTCTATTAATTAAGCTTCAGCGATTTCTCAGCCTACTTACCGAAGACGCACTAGGCCAATTCGGCTACTGTGCCGGGTGGCTCAGCGTCTAGTTTGCGCGACCGTTGTGCAAGAGGTCGGGGGTTCGATCCCGCCGCGGAACATCTAATGAAAGTTTTTTCTTTGAATAAACTTTACACCCGGTCACCCCTCACTGCTGTTGGCGCCAGCTTTGTAGCCATGGAAAGCTCCTCAAACTGCCGTTCGGATTCGGCTCTTAACTGTAGCTCCCTTTCTCTTGTGCGAAAATAGGAAGCGCACAAGCCAAGAGATTGAGAGAGGCTGTCCGATGACGACCAAACTTAGTGGAATCATGGAAGAGCATTACAGACTAACAAATACGAAATTTGGAGGCGATTTTATTAAAAACAAGATAGCTTTTCTTACTAGAACTTCTTCTTCGACCGATCATTCGTACTGCAGTTATATGCTATAGTCTTCCGATTTTGACGATTTGTGGCTGAGAGCGACAAGAAGCCCTCCCACTTAGGCCTCTTTGGGCCCATTGCAATGCTATATTGTTCCCTGTTAACACTTATTTTACAACTGAGAGGGGTCCTCTCTACTGAACCATTGTGTGGATAGAATGAATATTATTAGAGCTGGGATCTCTAGCTCGTATGTTTCCGAGAGGATAAGTAGGAGAGGTTGACCTAGTGTCCTAAGTCTCCTTCTACTCAGGGCAGGGCAATGGCAGAGGGGACTTTGTACTGTTTCCTCTTCTTCGTTGTACCTGCAGCTTCTGCAGAAGTCATGGTAAGTGACGCCAATGCGTGCAGCGTGTCTGCCGATAAGACAGTGACCCTTTAAGTTTCCTACCAGAAGGGATATGTGTTCCCTTCTGTGGCGTAAAAGAGTGGTGGTACGCCTTAGTTTTAGTGTTGGCCACGTAAGCCTCGCTTAAGTTTTTGTGTGGAGCTTAAATGTTGCCATAGGCAACCCTATCATGCTCTTCTCTAAAAGGAGCTCGGCGGTGGTACCTATTGTGGCTAGTTTGTCCTCGTTTCCTTCTATGTTGCGATGTCCAGGCACTCATGTAAGGTGTCATGTAAGGTATATACTGAAGTCTAAGCGTTTTAGTATTGTTGAAATATGAATCAAGGGCTTTAAGAGCCGCTTGACTGTCTGAGTATATAAAAACTTTTCCTTCTCTGATTGGTAATGTGCTAAGGTAGGTGGCTGCTTCTTGGATGGCCACCACCTCCACTTGGTACCCGCTAAGGTGATCAGGAAGGCGGAACGATTAGTTTTGGTTGGCTAAGCTTGACTTTTTCGTCAAGCTTAGAGCCATCAGTGTAGATGTTGATGGCATTAGCTCTGCTGTGAGGAAGGTTGTCCCAATCGGGTCGACTTGGAATACAGACGTCGTACCATTTGGTAATCAGTATTTTAAGGTGTACCCGTTTGGTCATTAAGTACGTTTGAGCGTCCCGACGTACCCCCGTTCCAAGCATCTGATTCTCTTAGTCTAAGGGCTGTTGTTGTAGCCAGTTGCTTTGATATATGGTCTAGTTCCTTCAATGCTTCCTTCAATGCGGACAATTTTATAATACCCTCTGCAAGGGTATAACTACGGTGGCACAAAGTAGAAGCTTAAATGATCAGCACTTAATCGCGGTGTATACTCTTAGGGACTTCTTCGGGTTGAGTTTTCCGACAATACGTAAACGAAAATGGATTCAACCGAACATCCCATACATTTTAGAGAAACTCTTTTCAACCGAACCCATTAAGGTTCTATCCAAACAAGAATAATATACATAGTTAATGGCTTCACTTAATAGGCCATTTATCAGTTTCCAATGTGATTTACAAAAACTTTCCATTCCACTCTTAATTTTTTCACTCACCCATCATAACAAAATTATCAATTCACAAGCACTTTGGACCACTAGGCGTATACATAATGTTGATTTTACTGAAGCTTTGAAGTTTAAGCCGAAGGGTTTACTGTTTACCACCGTTGCCTGAACTCAAATGATGGCATCTCGCGAGTGCTTTGACGATTTTGTGTGTTGATCATGAGTTGAGCCGAGAAATTGTGACGAACGCTTTACTGTCTGTGTTTAGTAACAAATGCGAATAGATAATATGTTTATATAGTAGAACTTCATACACAAATCCACTCATTGGACAACTATAGAGACCAGGCGAGCATTGAAAGAGAGAGCGCGAGAACCGAGCTTAAATTTGAGCGATTTTGATCAGCATTTGCTTTTGTCCGTTTTTTGTGACAATTGTGCCACAATAAAAAGGCAAAACATTTAATTACACTAAATACTCAAAAAAAGCTATGAAAGCCTTAGTTCCGGACATCGCTTGCATATTTTATATTTGATTAATATCTTTCGGAACTAAGTTAGCTTCGAGGAAGTTAATTAACATGCACCAGGCACTCCAGTTGGGGTTGACTTATTTAGTCAGTACATCAGTTGGGTATTAACTGGAATGGGAAGTTAACGTGCGTGCTTTAAAGATTGTTAAATTGAAATGTGTGCCTGCTTTAATTGTGGAATTTGAGCCGTATAAAATAAAGCGAATGTTCTTTTATTCGACTATATTAGCCTAGTTAACAGCACCGTGGTATAACATTAAAGAGACCTACATCCATTGCTAACACAAACTTATTTCTTTACTTCAGGGTTCTTAAACACACAGAGAAAACAAAATATGTAAAAACTACATGAAAGTGTTTAACTTATAGCACGACTATCGTTCATCCGATCTTTACCATTTTTTTGGCGGATCGATAAATAATCCTGATTACTAAATATGTCCATAAGGATCGAACCTTCTTTCTCATCTCTAACTAAAACTTTAGTTTACCTCTACAATTAGAAAACAGTTAACGGCCAATTCCAAGCTTATTTCAATTAGAATAAAAACTACTTCTACTAATATTTTCGACTACCCTTAATTTCCCAGAATCATATGTATAATCTTTCAGAACAGACAACGTTTGCAGGATTTCAGGCATGATTCAGTACTTCCCTTAAAACTCACCCAGGAATTCAGTATGCAGTATGCTAAGGTCATGTCTGTGTAAAATTCATGGTTGAAATACTGATAAGGCATAAATTCATAAATTCAGTACCAGACCTTCCATTTCAGGGCGGATTCAGCTATGATTCAATACTGTTCTGAACTGAAGGGAATCGTTAGGGCCTTATTTCGCTCATTTGTTTCCAATAGCACGGGTGCTGCATGCGTTCCATTAGAAGGGAAGCTTGCATGTTGTGCAGACTTCTTGGCTTCTAACCTACTGCCAAAAAGAACGTGCACCCGTTTTCATACAGATTATAAGCCTCTATCATACTGCAAAAGTTGGTAGTGCATTCTTCCTAGTAAAAAGAAGTGTGCCAGAAGGCATTCTTTTGGGAACCACGTACCAACAAATCCGAATTCACACAGACACACAAAAAAGTACGAGTGGCGCCCAAAAAATTCGACGCGCTTTCACGTTTACACATATGTGTTTGCCAAGGTCTGCACGCAGCTTCTTGCGTTTTTCGCCCAAGTCAAATAGCAACGGACCTGGCCACATCCCCACACACGCTCTTATGTCTTGACAACGATGACATTGACCATATCGATCGCCATACCGGCCCTGTCCAACTTCGACGACAACATCGATCTTCCCTCATCGAGCTACGTGCATGCAATTGCATGCCCAACAAACCACACCAATTTGAACAGCTGGAAAGTGCCTTCTTCGCTGGCATACCAAAACCGCAAATAACCGGCCACAACGAGGAAAGTTCCAATTATGTGCAAGCGATGCCAGCTTGGGCCTCATCTCGACCAGCTAATCCTCTGGACGCTTTTTGTTGGCATTTGCTGCCAGGCTGGGCTATCTACAAGAATTCGAACAAACGTGCCTGCGCCCACAGTCCAAACTTCCCAACTCGTCTAGCAACAGACCCGCATCCGCCCACAACCATCTGGTTCAGTCGGTTTATTACGCACACGCCTGTGAACCTGATCAGCTAAAGTCCTCTCCAAGGCAGCGACAAAGTCCCATCCGAGGCACCGACAAGTCCTCATCCGAGGCAGCAACAAAGTCCTCATCCGAGGCAGCTACAAAGTCCTCATCCGAGACAGCGACAAAGTCCTCATCCGAGGCAGCGACAAAGTCCTCAATCGAGCCACACCAATTCCGGAACCTGAACAACAAAGCCCTCAACGCCAAGCAGCAAAGCCCTCAACACGAGGCAGCAAAGCCCTCAACGCGAGGCAGCGAAATCCTCCATAGGCGACTTCAACCTCAACAAGAGGCAACAAGATCCCGGCTCAAACGAACTTGATTATCGACGCCCATTCGAAGCAAACACCGGCCATCGACGCAACTACGCAAATCTGTACTCGGTGCTCAGTACTACTGATTCTGCAGCTTCTTCCCAACTTAAGCTCCATTTACACGACCTGATCGCTCAACTGAGTTTTCGTCAGCTGAGCAACTCAGGTGAGCTACTCAGTTCGGCGTTTACACATGCCTGAGTAGCTCAGTTGAGTCAGTTACAGAACCATTGGTTCATGAAAATTATCTAGTTGATTTGTGAATTGGCCGCGCAGATTGCCTATTTTGGTTTATATATCCACAAGTGATTTGCTCTCATGTTGTGCAGCAAACTTTCCCGAAGTGGCAATCCGTACGATCCGCTGCACCTACGAGGTGGGATTGCAGGAGTCATACAGCGCAGGCTCAGCCTCGTACAAGTCAAGAAGGCGTTACATCAATTTTAATGTTTTATTTCAATAAGCCGTGATTTGACATAAACAAAAACCTAACCGATAGCCAAAAATCGATCAATTGTATATCGAAAGCCAGGAAGTGGCAACGCTCGCACACTTCAATCAGGCAACCCTATGACGCTCAGCTGAGTGGTCAGGTCAGATAGAACCGGTTCTATTTCGCCTGATCACTCACCTGAGTAAATCAGGTGCCTACTCAGACGCCTGTTTACACGAGCTGACAGCTGACAGCCACTCAGGCGAAAACTCAGCTGAGCGATCAGGTCGTGTAAATGGAGCTTTATCTATTCGCTCCCACGCGGTCACTGAAGGGGGAGTACTTTGGCGGCTCTGCCCACACTAGTCACGAGCTTCCATCGATAACTACGCAGCTAATCATCTCTCATCTTCAGTAGAGAGCGTTTTTGAGCTTAGAATTTATTTTTATCCCGCATCAAACTTTAGTATTTTAAATTAGTCTTAATTTTTGTTGCGAGGTAAGCTATAAGTCATCAATAACATGCCATAACTGTGTTTACCAGACACTTAAAACCATAAGTGCAATTATCAGTGGATATCCACTCAATAGCTGTGACATGGACTACCTGCCATGTTGCTTACTTTGCTAGCAACCTGTTGACTTCCTGAAATTGCGCTTAAATATTTGCATAAAACTGATGTCAATTGACATCGCGTTGAGGCAGCAATGAAATTTTGTATGTGCACTAATTGCCGGCACACTTTCGATTTACATATTGTGCGTTGATCAATCAAAAGAAGCCAACCCTGGCATTGACAGTGATGGGAGGCCAGCCTGATTATGTGATATTGCTGGCGCCCAGGCGGTGTGTGGTACTGGATTATGTCGTACGATTACCTGCCGCCTTACGATGACTGATAACAATCAGTTTATAATTTGCTATTCTGCTAATTTTAGGGGCGTAGCCAGGTCTGGGCCTGGGGGTTATCGTTATCAGCGCGGCTGCAACTACTCTACATACATACTAGATGCAATCGTTGGAGTATAATTAAGTTTTATTATCAAATTGCATTTGTATATTACAGGTATAACTATATAGTACATATGTCTTTGGCATCTTAATATGTAATAGAATACTACGTTAAACAAAAAGTTAAATTACTATCTAAAAAGGGGACTTGTAATCATCTAGCTATAAGGGGGAGTACTTAGACACTAATCGAACTACACTTAGTTAATGTTGGCTTCAAAATCAATTCAAACATTGATAAAAGTTGTACAATATAAATATATATAACATTGATCGCTTTGAATCTTCAGTTTATACAGTCTATACAGAAATTAATGTTTCGCTTATTTTCTTCTACTCCTTCCAAGCAACTAAGCATTACTTTTTGGTCTTGGCTGCTTATACTTACGAGTACAATCGCTTTTCAGTTACGACCATTCAACCAACTCTGTATCTGACTGGCGCTCCTGCCCTTCGTCTCCTGTAGCATAAGGGCCACATAAATTGTGGCCAAGGCCATGCAAACTGCAAAGAACCAGAAGGTAACATCCGATCCAAATGACTCTTTCATGGACCCAAAGGATTTGGTCACCACAAACACGCACAGCCAGTTGACCGTAACCGTGAGTGCAACCGCCGTAGCCTTAACATCGGGCAGAAAGAGTTCACCCATCATTAGCCAAGGAATAGGGCCGTAACCCACCGAGAAGGTGATAATGTAAAACACCACACACAGCAAAGGCAACCAACCAATGGACGATACATCCCTGTGGCCATCCTTAATGTTAAAGTAGGCACCCAATATGGCCAGACAGATGGTCATCACAGTACTGCTGAAGATCAGGAGAATTTTGCGACCCGCTCTCTCGATCAGAAGTGACGAAACCAGAGTCATCATCACTTGCACCACGCCCACAACAATCGAACAGCTGGAGGCATCAAGTTTGCTGCCCGCCGATTCAAAAATCTGTTGCGTATAGAAAATTACCGCATTGATGCCCGAAAACTGCTGGAAGATCATCAGCATTATGGAGATGATTAGACCATTTCGAGCTCCGCGATTACTGAAGAGTTCCAGGAACGAAGCGTCGGTTCCAGCCTGATCCAGATCGTTTTGGATAACTTGAATGGCACTACGTGAGTCGCAATAGCGACCCCAAAGCCACTTCAATGAGAGAGCGGCCTCGGCACGACGACCCTTAAAACATGGGATAGAGTCAGTATCAAGAGTGACCAGCAGACATCCCAATCACTCACCTTCTTTAGCAGATACACAGGCGACTCTGGCAAGATGAGCATGCCCACAAACAGCAGAATTGGCACAATCAGGCACATCGTACTCAGCGTCGTCCAAGAGACCAACGAACCCATCAGATACACAAACAATATGCCCACGGTTAGCAACAGCTGGAAGAGAGTACCCAGCGAACCGCGAATGCTTGTCTCGGCAATCTCGGAGATGTACATGGGAGCTACCACACAAAAACTGCCAGTGGCAATACCTAGGATAGGACAAAAGAATGCGGATGAAGCCATATTTTGTTCGGAATATCCAACTACTCACCAATCAAGAAACGTCCCACATACAGCCAACCCGCCGACTGAGCAAAAATTATGCACAGCCAGGCCAAAACAAAGGGCACATCCATGGCCAAAGCGGTGTAGCGTCGTCCAATTGCATCGGCTATGTAGCCCGTAGGCATGGCACCCACAAAGGCACCAATTGCCAATAGAGAACTGACCCAAGTTTCTGCAAGTAGACACATTACACATTTTTAGGTACGACTGTCAAGTATTTCGTGTATAAATAGTTTTAAAATAAATATTAGCAGGCTCAAGGTCGAGGATTGATTATAATTCAATAATCAATTGAAAATTCAACAGAGAATGCATACGAACATGAACATTAGCTGTGGCTGTGTAGACGGCCGTATCGACTGCCACCATGGCTAAGCCTTCGTCATTACACTTTCAGTTGCTTTCACACCATCAAGCCATTTGCACATCCTATTTAAACAACCCAAACGGCGAATAAAGACTTGAGAATTCCAAGTGCACAAATATCACCAAATTTGGCTCAAAGTATCTCTGTTCCTTGTGGCCAGTATTCAGTTTAAAAATACTGAAATGAAGCCTCCAAACTCATATTAAGATTTTCCCAATTCGAAACATTTAAGTCTAGTACAAGTACGCGGTACAAGTATACAGACGATATGTATTTGACATCCTTATCACACTTGTGTCATTCCAAGTTCAATCATTCAATTTAATTTCCAATTCAAAGTAGCTGATTGTGAACTATAAATATCGTCTCGCTATATGTAAAAGAGTCTGCCCTCACTGATTCAGGGGCCAAGCCCAGCATCTCTCAATCCATCATCTAGTGTGCTTATTATTTTTGCACTTGAGAAAGTAACCTCTGCCTAATGGCAAATTTGAACAGCAAGTTCATAGCTGCTTACTTCAAAGTTGGTACCGGCACTGTTTTGACTATTTTTAGCCTGTTCCCATTGAAAATGGGAAAAGGGGAATCATAAAGTTGTGTAAAAGTATGTAACAGGTAGAAGGAAACATTTGCGACCCTATATAGTATATATAAGCTTGATCAGCATCAACAGCCGAGTCGATTTAGCCATGTCCGTCTGTCCGTCCGTCTGTGCGCACGAACGCGTCGATCTCAGAGACTATAAGAGATAGAGCCACAAAATTGTGCAAGTAGGTAGGAGTATACTAAAAAATGACCCGATTTCCACACGATTGGGTCGTTTTTTAGTCGAAAGGGATTTGTAGAGTTTCCGAACTTAAACCATTGGTAAATCTAGTTCGACCCGCGAACCGGAATTCCCAAGAAATTTGTTGGGTTTGCAGCCCTGGTTCCCACTAGAACTCATTTTTCAATCAATGGTTCTTTTGGCAGCTATATATAACAGTCTTCCGATTTTGACAAGACTTTGTAGAATTGAAACGTTTCCAATGAAAACAAAAAAGTGTTCTTTACTAAAACTACTTTTCAGTCCTTTTTTTTCTAAGGCAGCTAGCTATACTATTTAGATGTCCGACTTAAACCAAACTTAGTGGAATAGCAACTAATAACAGAGATCTGCAATGTTCGATCACACTCGTGCGTTTACTAGGCCTGGTTGGGCTCGCCGCGTTGGTTCGACACACTCGAAATGATCGCAAGCACATTGAGTCAAAAAGAGCAAGCTCTTCGCCTCGCACAAGCTTTTCATAACACGAGTCATAACAAGCCTTTTGCCAGCAACGGACAAGCCTTTTCGAGCTACACTCGTGTTTACGGTGAGCTTCGACAAACCTCTTATGCTTGTATTCTGTTTTGGAAACTTAACCAACACAGCCCAGAGAGAAAGCTACAGTACAATGCAAAAGCCCCTCTCTAGAAACCACAATGGCCCACCCCCACCGCCCCACGCCAACTTAATCAGACCGGGCGGCTCTGATCAACGTAAGTACGAGAGAGTTGACGCCAGCGCCAACCCGGCTCGGCAGTCTCTGAAAATACAGTTTAGCCTTGCGTTGAAACAAAAGTTTTTTTCACTAAAATTCTTAGACTTCGTTCTCAAAGCTCGTCCGTTGCCGTTCAGTAAATTTACTAGATACTAAGCAATGTTAAAGTTTAAGATAGCTTTTAAGCTGATGGAAAACAGACAGACGGACAGGGCCAACTCAATTCAGCTCGTCATGCTGATGAAGAATATAAATACTTTATGTGATGCTTCCTTCTGTGCGTTATCTGGACATCTGCAAAATTTTCGGTCTTTTCTTGTTTCTTTTTATTTTCTTGTTTCTTTCACAGCTGCTTTCCTCATTTAGTTGCACTTGAACAGAAATTGATACAATTCTTGAAAATAGTTAAATCTTTTAAAGGAGTTACACAAGAACTTTTCAGTTGTTAGATTTAAGCATCGCGTTATTATGAGAGTCTAAAAAAAGCCACATTGGAATGCATAATTCTCAAAAAAGTACAATGTTTTGATTCTTTTCAGTCTTTTCGGTTCCAAAAATATCGGTTCTCGGATAACGATATACAAAAAATTAAAGTATCGGTTCCAGTCCCGGTTCTGGCTTTGAGTTCTAATCTGTTCTTTCCGGTTCTGGTTCCAGTTTTATTCCTTGCATTGTCCCTAATGAAAGTGGCCAAGCGGACTTGGTAACAATTTAAGTGGGCAAGGTCCTCGTATTTCTATACTTCTCCTGAGAAAAGTATAGACTCCATGTATTTCTGCAGGGCAAATCAACAACCGTGCCTGTAATCTGTTATATATAAATAAACATTTGGCTTAGGCATTACCAATATCTCTATCAATGGTAATACTCAAAATCTTTAAATAAAATGTACTTAACCAATACTTTGATTAGCCAACAAATTAAAGACTTACGCTGTGCGACTGTGAGTTGCATACGATCAACATTTGTTAAGGGTGTAGGACTTGTGCCATTCGTAATGTTTGAGTTGGTGGCCGTAGTATTGGTACTTATTGTTGTGACATTGACATTGGATTCCGGCACACTGATTTGCGGCAACACAGGACTCGTCCAGGCCAAAGCTGTGCCCGCGGAGACAGCACCTAAGCAAACTGTAAATATTTAATAGCGATTAAAGCTTTAATCATACATATATCACAGCTGTTATGACTTACTGATAAGTGCTGCTACATATTGGCGGGTTTTTGAGGTTTTTACCACACCATCCTGCAGTGGATCGTAGAGCATTGGATTGTTTGCCATAGATTCGCCATCCTCTTGACTGACAGTCTATAAGAGAATCAAAAGATAAATCAATTGAATGCTTCAGCTAAGTTTGCTTGTTGCCCAAGAAGAAGCAAGCCAACGCATCTGGCATCAAAGATCTAAAAATATGATTTTTTTACCATAGTTGTTGGGATTAATGACCTGTTCTTAATTTATTAATAATTCTTTGTAACTTTTTTGCTGGCACTCAAGTTATTCTTACTACACAGAAAAAAACTTCAAAAAAAAATCCATTTGGACTGGATATGTCTTTAAAATCCTGTTAATCATCCAACGGAGCTGAAAGTCATCGAAAGGATGATTATTTTTCATATCCTTTGGATGATTTTCAGCTCCATTGGATGATTAAAATGATATTAAAGACAAATCGTGTAACTTCTTCAATCTGCTGATGGAGTATATACTGCGCCAGTGCCCAAAAGCTAACAGATCGGGCACCATCTTTTATAAAGATGTAAAGCTACTTGGATATGCCGATGACATTGACATTATCGGCAAATCCGAACTGGCGGTTAGCAAGACTTTTCAGAGATTGAGAAGCAGTCAAAACTCATGGGCTTAGCGGTAAATGAGGAAAAGACAAAGTTTCTAGTCTCAGCGCGCAGTGAGCCTACGCGTCTTGGACAATCTGTTGCTATGGGAGAGTACAACTTTAACGTTGTAAAGGACTTTGTCTACCTCGGAACGATGATTACCAGCGACAACAACACCAGTCTGGAGATCCGAAGAAGAATAACTCTTGCAAACCGATGTTACTACCGGCTTAGTAAGGAGTTCAAGAGCAGAGCCCTCTCTTGAAAAACGATAATTGCGCTATACAAGTCGCTTATTATTCCAGTCCAGCAATACGGCTCAGAAGCATGGACATTAACACCAGTGAGGCGGCGATTGGCGTGTTCGAGAGAAAAGTTCTTCGGACGATTTATGGACCTGTAAAAGTTGGCGATGAGTTCCGCACCCGTATGAACCACGAACTGTATGAGCTCTATGGGGACACTGATCTAGTCAAGCGCATAAAGCAACAGCGGATACGCTGGCTAGGACCTGTTACTCGTATGGATGAAGAAGCTCCAGTAAAAAAAAGGTGTACAGGCGGAAGGCCGAGACCGTCAAACGGTTGTGATAGAAATATCGGGCCAAATAAGAAGAAGAAGAAGAAACATCTACCTCAAGCATACCAGACTCACCAGCAGCGACTCCAACAAATAACCACATCAACCATCATTAAAAAACAACGCCCTACCTTCTCATACGCAAACTCGAGTGGACCAGGGTCGAGTCGATATTCGAACACAAATTATTAGTGACCGCCGAACCAACCTACCGGAAAGGGAGAGAAGGCACCAGCAGATGAGACTACACAGAAGGCGATCGCTGGCAGCTCCTGGGGAAAAGAAAAGTAGACTCTATTGGTTACATACAAGGCCATTGGCCGTGCCCAGTTTGATTATGCGGCACCAGCATGGACAGCGGCGCTCAGCGACACGCAGTGGAGCAACCTCCAGCGTGCGCAAAATGCTGCCCTCCGCACCGTTACAGGGTGCCACACCATGACCCATGTAGACCACCTACATGGGGAGACCCGAATGCTGGGCGTAAGTGACCACTGCAATCTCCAGACCAAACAGTTTTTAGCGAATGGTCTTGTGGCTGAGCACCCAGGCACTCCTGCCCCAAGAACCAGCAGGCATGACTTGCGTTTACACCTGCCTGACGTGCTTGCCCAAACGGGAAACGCCACCACCATCACCACCACCGAAGCTAATTTAGCGAGAGACGCCATACACCAGAGGACAGTCACCGAAGCCATTCACCACCTCACGCCAAACGTTGTCCTGGGAGGTAGGCCTCCGCCCTTGAGCGACGCCGAAAAAACCCTGCCCAGAAGCACCCGGACAACACTGGCACAGCTTCGATCTGGTTTCTCTGCCTCGCTAAATAGCTACCTAGCTAGGATTAACCCGGCAGTTGCAGACGAGTGTCCCAAGTGTGGGCAAACTCCGCATGACACAAATCATCTTTCCAACTGCCCAGCTGATCCCACCAACCTCACACCACACCACCTCTGGACTCAACCCTCTCATGTCGCAGCATTCCTCGGACTAGACCTGGGAGACTCCTCATTAAGATACAAGCCACAAAAAACAAAACCACCGCCTCCGACCGATTACAACGAGCTCCGACTCACCGCGGAGGCAAGGACGAAGAAACAAAATATGAAACATACAACAAGGAACCTTCAACACAAAATAAATCAAAAGCTACAAACGAACGGCGACAAAATCTACTAATAAACCAACGCGTCGGCAAGACAAAAGACTATAGAAACGCAGCCCAAGAGAGGAACAACCCAAGGCACGCCTTGAGACGGACAAAGGCGAGCCTCCCAACGGCAACACGGGTTCCCAAATCCACAAGGCAACAGGAGAAAGCCGCACCGACCAGAGCCAACAACCAGACCAACCGACAACCGAGAGCGACAAGGACGAAAGAACAGAAGCACAAACCAGACCAACGCAACAAAGCCAACACCCCCGGCAACGGGAGACCGAAAGCAGAGCGAAAAACCCAGCTCACGAGAGCGCTCGAACACAAACATACACTCTTAACCCACCTTCTCATCACCACCATTTCATTTTCTTAACTCTTCTCTCTAAACTCTTTTACCCGCAATAAAACCACATAAAATATATAACGACAGCACGACGATGAGTAAGCCCTCCTCTGCTCCTCTGTCCGTCTGTTTGAAAAGACTTATGAGAAAACTTTTTGTTTTTAATGGAAATGCCTCCAAGACACAGACTATCCTTTCCCAGTTCACAGTGTCGAATCGGGACATAGCTATAGCGCCAAGGAACGATCGCTCGAAACTATCGAAACTTTTTGTTTTATAACGCCCCACCTTACCACAATCAAGAGGCGAACGTACACAAAGCTCCCAACGCGCGACGAGCAGTGAGAAAACTTTTGTTTTAATGAAAACGTCCACGGCAACCATCATAACTACACAATTCACAAGTTGGGAATCGGAGACATACATATAGCTCCCAGAACGATCGGTCGAAAACTAGTTTAGTGAGAAAAACTTTTTGTTTTTAATGAAACGTCCTTATCAGGCATACACTTATTTTATTTACTTTGGACACATTTCAACAAGTTTTATCAAAATCGGTGACAAGCTATAGCGCAGTATGAATGATCGGTCGAAAAGAAGTTGAAGTGAGAAAATGTTTTGTCTTAAATAACATCGCCTCCAAATTTCGCAATTAACAGTGTATTATGCTTTTCCATGATTTCACCAAGTTTAATCAAAATCGATATCTTTATAGTATAGATCCCCTAGAAAGTAATGTCCAAAAGTAGGCCTAAAAAAACTTTTGTTTCGAGGAAGCGCAGGACAAACCGGCCGAGCCGAGTCACTTCCCCCTATTTTTCTTCATTACTCTCGTCCACAGCCGTTGCAACAACAACACATAAGGCAACCAAGTCCGCTTTTTCAGTTTCCGGAACCGCAGACAAGCCGAAATATTGTGATCGAAACTCGACCATATACAGTAAGAAGAACAGAGGAAGAGGCACCAATAGCTTCCTACATGACATTTTGCTCACTGCGGAAGTTGAATAGGATAAAAGATAAGACGTTTGGTAAACCAGTTGCCTCACCTTTCTGTTAATAACATGCGCCATCTTATCTTAGAATCAGGGTCTCATGATTTTCAAAAGATTTGATGCAAACACAGTCGAACACAACCGGCTCTGAGTTTGTAGCTTTGAGACTTAGATGGCGAAAATCTAAATGTGTCTAAGATTTCCTACCAACAATTAAAGCTTTCTTTGTAAATAATTCCCCTCTTAGATGATTATCACATAACTTTATTGCTTTCACTCTCAGCGATGAATTGGTGAATATCGAAAATCTTGCCGTTACCTGCCACCATCGCGCCATGGCGCGCACAACTTTATCCGAATCCATTTGAAACCTTCTTGATTTCCGGGTGGGTAACTGTTCACAACTTAGTATTAATTATATAAGAAAACCAATAACCCACAACGCACTTTTTAGATTGTGAGTACTATTTTGTTTGGTTTTTTCTTTGGAATTATTTGTATCTTTTGTCATTAATTCAGTTTTAAGAAATTATTTAGATATAAACTCGTATGCACAAATATTTTATTTATTTATAAAATGGTATTTTGTTCCGCTAATTTTAGTTACGACAATGTTTTGGTCCGTGCGACCGCTTCGAGTCGACTGATCCGTTGGACTCTTCTAAAAACGTATTTTCTCAGATCACAGATCTGCTGCGAAATTCTTTTATTTTAAAAAGCACTTTTATTTTGGCTGGTGTGGCGTTTTTTGTTTTGGCAATTCATTGGATTGCCAGCCAAATTTTCAAACACATTTTACGTCAGAGACAATAGAAATAACTTGCTAAAATTAGAAGTAAAATAAGAGGATTTAGATAATTTATGGACAAACATTGTTATAACAGTGTTATGCCTTTCAGAGGGTAGCTGGGATGTTTCGGTATTTCAAAGTATTTCAAAGCATTAAGACTGATGAGTTTTCGCTTCACCGCCACTAACAAATATTACGCATACGCCCGCCTGACCGCACAAAGTCCAAGCAAACCTAATGCTTCCGGCAATGCGCCAATTGCTTTACTTAAAACTTAAATTGCTTTAAATGCATTTCGATGCGTTGCACTTGCCAAAAGCGTCAGGTACGCTCATTCGCCTACCAAAAATAGATTGTTGTTTTGTTTAGACAATTACAAGGGGAATGTGTGAGAATCATTCCTTATGAGAATGTAAATAAGCGTTTCGATTAATAAATAAATGGGAATGTTCAATTTACAAAATATGGCACGTAACTTATAGTAGAGTGGAAGGAAGGCTTGCCAAAGAAACCTGTCGTCTTTCTGCCGCGTAAACAACAACAAGTGCCGCGAGAGTTGCCCTGCACTGACCACCACTGGGGCAGACACACCCACCGCACTGCGCTCAGCTCAACCACATCACATGCTAATTAGTTGGCGTCGTTCGCTTTGCTCTGTTTACTTTGCTAATGCTTTCGACTTTGCCGATGTCAAGTTCAGGCACTTCGTGCCATGTGCTGCTTCTTCGTCGTCTGCCACGAGTCGCTTGTTTTGGGAGGCTTGTTCCTAAATACATACGCAAATAGGTACAATCGTATATAAAGAGGGGTTTGCCCGTATTTTCCTGCCTGCTCGTGCTGTTTAAATAAGTCATAAACTGTTTCTTTTTGTGACGCAATGGTCATAATTTTCTCAATTCCACAGACCAACGGTCAATTGGAATGATGTAGCGTTTCAGGCTTGTGGTTCTTAATGCGTATGCCAGGGAGTGTTGGCGGCTATTCGAAGAGCACCCAAAAGTGTGCTTTAATTTTCTTAGATCATGTTATTTTCTTGGGGGAATAAACCGATTTTCGGGCGTTCATTTATTTACAAAAGTGTTATAAAAAACATGTTTTTGGGTAAACTAAATTAGACAACCACAAGGCGACCTGGAGGTCCCCTGATCATACCACGGAAAACCAGATTGATCACGCTGTGATAGACGGAAGGCATTCAACGAGTGTGCTAGAAAGTACGCATGCGGCTCCACTCTCTAGTACACTTCAAAAGCTGAACGTCGAGAAACTGCATTCACAACGGACCTCCGAAGCCCACGCAGCAAAACTCATTCACTTGCTCAAGAAAATCTTACCTTTTCCTTCAGGCATAAGTGAACAGTGGAAACATATTTCACAATCCATGAGTACGGCTGCCAAGGAGATTCTAGGATATGCCGAGCACTTCCGTAAACAGTCATGTTACGATGATGAGTGCCGCCGCGCTACTGCAGAGAAAGATGCTACCTACTGGAGAACTCAGCAGTCGGGAGCAACGCGAACTGACAAGTAGCGATACCGGAAGAAAAGGAGAGAGAAGAAGCCCCTTTTCAGAAGGAAAAATAGCGGAAAGTTAGCTTCGGCTCGGCCGAAGTTTTGCACACCCTTGCACTTTGCTTTTCTAAATAAGACAACTTTTCGGAGCTTACTTTTCTATTGGAGCTATACTATATAGATGTCAGATTTCGCATAACAAACTGTTAATTACGAAATTTGGAGGCGATCCCAATTAAAACTAAAAAGTTTTTCTCACTAGAACTTCTTTTTCGACCGATCATTCATACTGCAGCTATATGCTATAGTCATTCGACCTTGACAAAACTTTGTAGAAGATATTTGTGTAAGGAGCAAATAAAAAAAATATATGCCAGCGTAGACGGACTTTTTCATAAAACAAATACGTGCCAATTTTGAGGACATTTCCATGGAAAACCAAAAAGTTTTTCTAACTAAGACTAAGACTACTTTTAAGACTCTAATTTTCTATGACAGCTATACTATATAGATGTCTGATTTCGACCAAATTTGGTGGAATCATGGAAAATCATAGTAAACTAAGAAATACGAAGTTTGGAGGCGTTTCAATTGAAAACAGAAAAGTCTTTCTCACTAAAACAAGCTTTTCGACCGATCGTTCCTATGACAGCTATATGCTATAGTCTTCCGATCCGACCGGTTCCGACAAATGTGCAGCGTATTTGTACCAAAAGACTTCGTGCAAAGTTTGGTGAGAATAGCTTTAAAACGGACAGACGGACGGACAGACGGATAGACGGACAGGGCTAAATCAACTCAGCTCGTCATGCTGATCAAGAATTTATATACTTTATGTGGTCGGAGATGCTTACTTCAACGCGTTACAAACATCTGGACAATTTTATAATACCCTCTGCAAGGGTAAAAAAAACAGAAAATTCGGTCAAGCCCGACTATAATATACTCTGTATCCGTGGCGACCGGTGCTGCCCATAATTGTTCGTTTTTCTTATAACGCGACTATCGTTCATCTCATCGTGTCCATTCCTTTGGCGGATCGATAAATTATCCTGATTACTAAATATGTCCGGAAGGTACGAACATTCTATCTACAAAACTGTGGGAGATATGAAGATTTTTGCAATTTGCGGGAGCGAGAGGGGGCGTGGCAAAAATTTCAAATAAACTTCATCTGCCTGCAATTATGGAAAACATATGTCCCATACATGTCAAACCTCTATCTCTTACAATCTCTGATATCTGTTTGTTCATGCGGACGGACGGACATGACTAAATTAACTCGGCTGTTGATGCTGATCAAGAATTTATATAATTTATATGGTCTGAGATTTTTCCTTTTGCCTGTTTCATTCTTTAACACAAACTTAATATACTCTATGCACTTCTGGTACAGAGTATACAAATATTTCTTAAATATATTGCAGGCGTCAAGGGCTACACAAAATTTGAATTCAAAAATGCAATCTTTTAGGAACATTTCATTAAAAATTTCATCTCCTTGCTAGGCTGGTATAGAAATGCCAGAATTTGGGCCAAATAATTCGATTTCTGGCCTACAGAGACTCACCTGACAATTTCTCGTATGTATCCGGACCTACGAGAATTACATAAGTTTCTCTTAAGATCGAAGTCCGCTTTTCCTTAGAAATGCGGGTTTTTAACGCACATCAGCTATTACGATAGTTTCTCTTAAATTCAAAATCCACAAAATGTGCGACAGGTAACACTTTTAAGGACCAAAATAGGACACGCTCTCGATAGTTTTGTAAAAGAAAATTTCTAGAAAATGTCGAAATCGGATCCGTTCTCCAGCTCGATTGTCAAGTGGGGACTGACAATCTCTGATTAACACGAGGGCCAACTCCAATCGAAATTTCAATTCTATTTCCACGGATATACTATTTACGATTCTAGAACAGCTAGCCAAAGAGTACACCAAAACTGCTTTGATCTTAGCGAGATGCTATTGTACGATAACGTATAAAGCTATTGTAGTTTCGAATTTAGTTTGGCTTGCTTTACAATGGCTGTCAATTCTAATGACGCTTTCATGGTGGTGATTGGTCCACAAAATATAGTTGACGCCGGGAAGGAAACTGCAAATGGCTTGACCTATTGTCGTAGGTATCGGTAGCACCACCTTACTGTACCCGGTGGAAGCCACCATTATCCATGATGTGCAAATTTTGCAATATTTTTCTGAACATTGCCCGCGACATGATTTGATATTCAATCGAAACATTAAGTGTTGGATTTGTGTATCAATTCTTTTCCTAATAAATCTTTTAATTAATATCGTGTTCAATAATTTGGTCAAATTGCATATTATTGAGTTGCACTGCTAAGCAGGTCCCTTGCTGAATCAATTTGACTGCTACCGCCATTGTTCGATTACTCAATCAGCCACTTTTGTAGGTGTACTAAGGTCTCCTAGTGCTACTTTTTCCACGGGTTTTCTTTTTTAAGGACCTGCAAGGTGGGGGGTGACCTGAATATTCTTTGTCTGAAAGCCAATAAAATTAACTATAGAATAGATTTATGACTTAAACAATTGGTTTCACTAGATCCTAGAGAGATTATTTTCCAAATAGGCAATTTTGCTGTTCGACTAATCGAACAGCGGCATAAAATGGTTTAAAGATATTCTAAAGCCACGAAGTTCTTCAAACTTGAAAAAAATTGCTAGATAGGTCCTACAAGTCCAATACAGATCCACTAAAATGCGAATATATCGAAAATAAATGCCAACATTTATAGCTGGATGTGACGACCATGAGACATCGAAAGTTATAAACATGTAAATGCAATGATATTATTTTCCTACAGATTGCCCGACAGTTCGACACAAGCGAGATAATCTGTATACAAGCAGATATAAACAAATACGTATGTATTTCGAATATGTCCGGTTGTGAAACATAAACAACTACAAGCGATAGGCACGCGACTTATTTTATTATTTTTCCGATGTGATAAAACATAAGCCAAATGCGTATACATACGAGGGAGGTTCATTAAGTAACAGTCTGTTTTGGAAGCTTTAAGATAATGAATGTATTATCCGATATCATCATCGACAACCAGTAGTAATATTTCAATTGGCAAACTAGAAAATTAGTTACCACAACGCTAAAAACTTATGTTTCAACTTACCACCGAATGGTTAGTCCTCTAGTGGAAATGAATCATTGAAATTAATCAAAAAATCTTAATCTTAAGACATCGTCATGTCCAAAGGTGTTTAATTGATTCTTATCGAAAGCAGTTTATGCTCGCGTGCTCCTTATGGCGATCACTTGGCCGGCTGCTGTTAGCCCCCTAAATCGAAAACGAAATCTTCAACCAGCTATTTTGGTGTTGATAAGAGCACTTTAGCCTCGTGCACAATCAGTAGAAATTCATAATTTTACCAATCGATTGGATTTTATGAGTACTTTCCTTTTATCATTATTTCAAATTGAGAATCGCGTCCAGTGGCGGACTTAACATGTTTGGTGATGGGACCTCTTTGGCAGCTTATTAGATTCTTACCTAAATTAATTGTCACAAGCACTGTAAGAACGCGATTTCTCATTTGAAGACAAGTGCTCTCACATTAAGCGCATTTTATTTGGGTGTGTAAAAACTAAAATCTGGTTGGCTTTGCCAGGTTTTTTTAAAACATTTTTACTCTCTTTTGTGCGGTTCGAATTGACAGATCCCGTTGGATTGAGAATGATATGGTGGTCCCCATTGCCTATAAGATCGCTATACACTTCAATATCCCCCCTACTTGGTTTCTTTAAGCATTTGATTTTAAGCATATGTAGAACATTTGTACTCAACATCATTTCTCTTTTATCTTTAATCGATTGTTTGTGATCTCAAATTGCGAATTCTTTTCCTGTGGTAAATCATAGTGCCTAGTTTACTTAAAATCGTAAACAAAACTGTTCAAATGAGAGTTGCCTGTATAAATCTTTAACTTTGCGTAAACTTCTTAAGGAGGCACATTTTGATAAGATATGCATTTTGGTATTGCCTTGGAAAATTTGAAACGAAATTAATCGACCATAAATCAATCGCAGCACTATTGGCTAATAGCTAAAGCAAATGTGAATTGAAGTGGATAGAAACGATGCAGATTAAAGTTAAGAACAAGATTTGTACTTCATAATGGGGCAAAAAAAATAGCCATTTGATTACACTAAGCAACAAAATGGCTTGTTATACCCTTGCAGAGGGTATTATAAAATTGTCCGGATGTTTGTAACGCATTGAAGGAAGCATCTCCGACCATTTGTGACGATTTTTTAACGTCATATTTTTGTCTGTGTAGTTCTAGCGAGAAAAGCTTTTTGTTGTCAATGGAAACGTCCTTATCATTGTACCAAAGGTACACTGAGCATATTAAGCCTGTGCAAAAGTATGTAAGAGCCAGAAGAAAGCATCTCCGACCCTATAAATTCTTGATCAGCATCCACAGCCGAGTCGATGAAGCCATGTCCGTCTGTCTGTCCGTCTGTCTGACCGTATGAACGCACAGATCTCAGAGATAGTGAGAGATAGAAGTTCGACGTGTATGGGACAAAAACTTCTTATACTTCCAGGCAGATCAAGTTTATTTTTAATTTTTGCCACGCCTTTTCCTGCCCCGCTATCTCCATCAGTTTTATAGATAGAAGGTTCGTACCTTCTATATATATATTTAAATCAAGATTATTTATCGATCCGCCAAAGACATGGTAAAGATCGAATGAACGGTTGTCGAGCTATAAGGAAAACAAACAATTCTGGGCAGCACCGGTAGCATCGGTGATGGGCAGCACTTCGCAGGTACAGAGTATGTTATAGTCGGGCTTGACCGACTTTCTTACTTGTATCGGTTACGGTTTCAACTACAAATTGTTATCGGTTAACTGTTACGTTTTCGGTTACTGTTTAAATCTCTGATTTTAATAAATAGAAGTGGGTTTTATGACTCGAACTACTTTAAAAGAAGATAGTTTTGATAGTAAGTTATAATACAAAACAATTAAAATTGTGCAAATCTTTGGAAGTCGCAACCAGTGTTGCCATTTTTTGTCGAGAAAAAAAGCCGTTTTTGACGGGACGAAGAGGGAAAAAAGCTTAGGAAATGCTGAAAAAAGCGCATTGCATTTTTTAATATTTATGTAATTTTTTGTAGTAAAATGGCTAGACACAACCCCAAAGGGCCAAAGCCGAGCTTCTCTCAATCTCTTGGCTTGTGCGCTTCTAATTGTCGCACAAAAGAAAGGGACCGAATCCGAACGGCAGTTTGAGAAGCTTTGGCTTGGCTAATTACTACAAAAAGCTGGCGCCAACAGCAGTGAGGTTGACCGGGTGTGTAAGTTTATTCAAAGAAAAACTTTTCATTAGATGTTCCGAGGCGGGATTGAACCCACGACCTCTTGCAGAGCAGCCACACCATCTGTTTGATGAAGTTCCTCGTCCTCAGATACACTAATGCCATTAGCTTATACATAGTAATGTGTGGAGCGTGCTCATTTCCATTCCATTTCTGAGTTTCGATTTTACAATATTCACTTTATTAAAGACACGCTCAACTTTTGCGTTGGATCATGGCAAGGGCAATATTTGAATCGCGAATAAGGCTAACTCCAAAAATACTTGATTACCTTCAGAGTCTCTAAAAACTATTACTTCACTCCAAAACTATACAGTTGTTCTGCCATTTCACTAAGTGTACATCATCATATTGACATTCAATTTTCCCAATATCTTCTACGGAAAATTCTTCCAAAATGGAAACACATTCTTCTACTAAATCGACAATAAAAAAATTATCTTGAACTTGATAGAAGCAGCCAACAAATTATCGATTTTTTATTGGCGGAAGTTTTGAACTTTGACCGCAAATAAAAAAAATAACATTCAAGAACTCAACAATCCATTACTTGGAGGACTGTCGTCAAACGCGCGGCCTGCCCAGGCACTAACAAAAGAAGAACGCCGCAGCCCTTGAGGAGTTTCAGCGGCAGTTTGAGAATCAACTCTTGCAGCTCCAAAAGACCGGAGGAAGCCACCCCTACGTTAGGATGAGATGCAGAGCACGAACACTCGAGACAATTTACAGTTCAGGACCCGACGAATACACAGCACACCAACTGAGGACAAACGACGCGACGCACGCACCGGAGGCTGGTGAACGCCACCAATGCTTTGATTTCTTGCTAGTAAAATTTTGTAAACCAAAAACATGTCAAACAATTCCTTTTCCGCAAAAGTTTTGTGATTTAGAGACCAAATCTAGTACGAAAACCAGTTTTCAATCACAAAATTTTTGTGGAAGTGGAATTGAGAACAAGTCTGAATATGTTGAAGAAGTCTGAAGATGGTCAGGTAATCTAAAAACAAATGGAATTGCTTAATCCAATGTATTCTATGAAAATCCCACAACTATTAACTCAGAGTCTTTTAAATCAATAGGTAACTAGCAGTTTTAGTTGCATTTTTATCAATGAATCTGGTAAAATAATCCATTTTAAGTTAACAAAGCAAACTACCTAATCGGTCCTCGGGACTTGCAGTCAGACTTCACGACGTTTTTGTTTAAAAACTTTCAGCATTTTTTCTTATAAGTAATTGGCACATCTCAACGTTAGTGTTGCAATTAGGACTCTTAAATGACTAATAGTAATATAAATTTTATAAGTTTTGCTAAATGACTCCAAATATAAAAGAATATAAAGCTGACAAAAAGCCGAGTTAATTTTTAAAAAAGCCGACGGGAAAAAGCTGATCTGGCAACACTGGTCGCAACTATCTAATACCACATTTACACTAGGACTGCGTTATGCGTTTATAGCCAAAATTTGGCTATTTTTGTATGGGAAAAACGCTAGTAGTTAGCTTTTAACGCACTCCTAGGGTAAATATCCTATAAAACTAGGTTTTTCTTACTAAAAGGGATTTCTTACTTAACAATATAGTCGTCTGCTATTGAATTAAGATTGATTAAGAAGCACATTAGATACTCTTGACGAAATTGATATTAGAAATACTGTTAAATGAGGCTTTTTGCGTTGGTCATATTAATATTTATTTTGTTTAAGTGAATACTGTTTTGCGTTTTCGTTTCCCTAACGTAGAACCACCCCCCCCCCCCCCCCCCCCCCGCCGCGCCCCCCGGGCGCGCCCCCACGCCCCGGCGCCCCCGGAGGTCCCCGGGCTGAGCGTCGCCCACGCCACCCGGCCCGCGCCGCGCACAGCCCCGCCCGTCTCCCAGACCCCCCCCCCCCCCCCCCCCCCCCCCTCCCCCATTAATTTATATATGATTTTGTACACACCGAAAAATCTACGCTATGTTGCACTTTGTTTTTTTTTTTCAAATAGCCTGCCATTTCTACCACTCATTTAGACATTAAAGAATCTTGTTTCGAATCTTCGAATGAAGCAGTTCGAATTAACAACATGTATTGGGTCTCACAACGATGATATAAAAATTTCTCACAATATTTTCTGTTTCAGAAATTCACGTATTAAGCTTTTCAATTTCTATAATTCACATTTTCATTCCTATCGCTTACCTTTTTAATGTCCTCGGTGGCAACCATAGTTAAATCAGTTTTGTTGAATAACCCCAAAAATTCACCAATAAACAATAAACGTAACCTGGTTCTTATCTCTTTGTTTATTTAACATGAAGACCATTGAACTGCCTAGTAAAAATCCCGATAAATATTTATATTGATAGTACAACCATCCGAAACAGATTCAGTTTTGTGGGCCGCGTTTTAAGTATCGAAACGTGCAATGGGCCGCGATGAGCGTTGGAGCAAAACTGAATGTCTCGAAGGAAACGCGCTTAGCAGCTAAACTACGACGCCAGCGGCCACTGATATCGCAGTGGCAGCGACGCTGGCGATGACGTTGTAGGCAGCAGCAGCAGCAGCAGCGAGATACAGATACAAATTCGATTGAACAAAGCGCTCACTGACTGAGGAATTAAGCATATATGTACATCGTAAATCTGTGGATGAGGAAGCGCTTTCCCCACCGATGTCAATTAAGGTCTTTTAGTCAAGAATCGTTTTCACTAAGGCGGAAAGTTGTGGTCTTGGTTGGTATATGTGTGTCTCGAAAGCTCTTGAATTTCTCCAACAAACCCTGGAAGCCACTTACCAAAGAGGCTGAAGTAACGTTTTTAAGCTCCTTGAGTATACAATCCACTAGAGCCTGGAGCAGCGTCTGAAATTAGTTTGAGGTCAGATAATTGCATTGCATTAGCCAGGCGACTGCTTACCTCCATATAAGGTGTTGGTATGCGGCAACGACTGTGCACATAATTGATATCATGTAGCATACCCTGAAACACCACTGGATCATTCTGCTCAATTAAAGCTCCCAGAAAGCGCACAAAAGACAAAGCATGGGCATGCAAACGCTGCAGATCAAGACGGTCACCCCATTTGAATTTGTAGATGGTTATGTATTGCTCGGCGAGAAAGCTGAGGGTGATCTTTTAGTAGTACCGACTCCCAGAGTTCGTTTGCCATCTTACGTGTAGAACACATTCTGACCATATCGCCTCTCTCGTGGCCTAATTATGTTCCACGCCTGCCTCAGTGCCAATCTCTCGCTTAGGGTAAATCCCATTTCATCCTTAACGGGCCCTGAGCGAAACTTTGGCAGTCGCTTCGGATAAATACCGGATGCTACAGACGGAGATTGCATTTTCTTAACCACTTTAATTTACATGAACTATAAAAAAAATACAAAATAAATGAATTTGTAAATTGACAATTAACGCTTTGAAATATAACAAGTTCTCTGTATACTCGTACTCATGATAAAGCTAGCTCACATTACCCGTCCTTGCCGGGTGAGCTTATCCCAAAAATTGTACTTTTGTTCTGGGAACTGAAGTGCTACACATTTGGTAAATGTAACATTTTTCATTGGTAAATTCGCCAATTTCAGACTTTGTTTTTTTATCCCAAAAAGTTTATATTTATTAAAAACAAATGGTCTGATCTTTTGATTTCAAAATTGTTTCCATTTTGAAGCAACAGCAGAGTCGATATAGCAATGTCCGTCTGTCTGTATGAACACCTAGGAGACTAGAAAAGCTAGAGCAACCAAATTTTGAATGCATACTCTGCTCCTGTAACAAAGGCGTAGCGTGAGGTTCTGCAGCCCGGGGCGGAAGTCGAATTTATATTCTTCGGTTTCTAAGAATCTGCGCATTTTTATACCCTTGCAGAAGGTATTATAAAATTGTGCGGATGTTTGTAACGCATTGAAGGAAGCATCTCTGACCACATAAAGTATATATATTCTTGTTCAGCATGATGAGCTGAGTTGATTTTGCCCTGTCCGTCTGTCCGTCTCTCCGTCTGTCTGTTTCTATGCTATCTCCCCCGTCAGTTTTAAAGTTTGGTCGAAATCGGATAACTATAGCATAAAGCTGCAGTATGAACGATCGGTCGAAAAAGAAATTCTAGTGAGAAAAACTTTTTAGTTTTAAATGGGATCGCCTCCAAATTTCGTAGTTAACATGCTTTTCCAAGATTTCACCAGGTTTGGTCGAAATCAAACATCTATATAGTATAGATTCCATAGAAAAATAAGGTCCAAAAAGTGGTTTTAGTTAGAAAAATATTTTTGTTTTCAATGGAAGCTGCAAGGGTATACAAAACTTCGGCCGAGCCGAAGTTAACTTTCCCCTATTTTTTATCTTCGATTGTCAAATTTAATGTAATCGTCTCTCTTTAAGCAACTACTGTAATCTGCTTTCATGTTAATGTCCGACCTTCCTTGGAACCTTTTCTACATTTCTTTTCTCCATTTTCAGAGCCTTTTGAGGTTTTTTTTAGCATTTTGTTGCTAGTGCATTATAAATGACAAGCCTACTTTACTGTTTTTAGAATCGAAAACATATTAGAGTCTCTTCCAACCATTGCATACTTTGAGGTACCAGAAATATATAGGATATTTTTGGATTCTTACACAAGGGCTAAAAGAGGTATAACTTCATTAAAAACAAGGAAGAAAGTCGGTCAAGCCCGACTATATAATACTCTATACCAACGAACATAAATTTTGATGCTGCAGTGGCAGCGGTAAACAGCGCTGCTAATGCGCTGCTGCAGCATACACTCTTTTGATCATATCTCGAGAACCATTGATCTGATCTTTATGATTCCTTTGGGAAATCGATAAAAAAATTTTGAAGGTTCTAACCTTCTATCTATTAAACTGTAGGAGATATGCCTTTTACTCAAATTGCAGGGGCGGGAGGGGGCGTGGCCAAAATTTAAAATAAACTTGATCTGCCTGCAGATAGAAGAAGCATATGTCCCATACTTGCCAAACCTCTATCTCTTACCATCTCTGAGATCTGTGCGTTCATACGGACAGACAGACGGACATGGCTATATCGACTCGGCTGTTGATGCTGTTCAAGAATATATATACTTTATGGGGTCGGAGATGCTTCCTTCTGGCTGTTACATACTTTTGCACAAACTTATTATACTCTAAGTACCTCTGTACTACAGAGTATAAAAATCGCCGAAGTCCAAACAATAGAATGGATTCCCCAGAAAACGCTCCTAAAAAGGGTAAAAAATAGGCACTTTTAGCAACTTTAAGCTCAAATTTCTAAAAATCTCGACGTGATGAACAGATTCTGAAAACGCAGTCTTGCTTAGCACACAAAAATCATCTAGAATCACTACCAACCTTTCAAGATACTGGAATTTGCCGATCCTCAAATTTGGCGCCACTAAAATGTGCCGCCTGGGGCGGTTTTGACTTTAAACGTCAAACATTTTGATTCTGAAATACATTAAAAAACGAAAATCTCTCCACCAGAGACTGCAACAGTTCCTGTTTTCTTGACTACGAGTTCACTCGCTGTTAAAGATTATGCAGTGTTACTCATACCCAATATTAAAACGCAACTTAAAGTAACGCACATTATCGTATTGGTATTTCTGTGACTAAGTGTCTGCGTGAGCTAGTGTCAGATATGATGCATTTGATTTGACTGCGGTTTCGGTGACTGTTTGCTTTCGAGTGGCAAACGCACACTCAGAGGTCACACAGTGCTAATATTAAAGTATATAATAATTTGTATACACTTGAAAAATGTATTATACGGGGGTATCCCGGATATCTCTAGAGATTTTGGCTTCGGTTGGTTTGCAAATCGGTCGAGAAATCCGTCGGTGTCGCAGAACTTCGAGAGATTTCGTTTTCTTCGAAAGTATAGTTCGAAAGTCTAGTTAAAATGTGTGTGTATAAAATTAAGGTCCACCTACAAACACAGTACTAAATTGCGAAGGTTCGAGAAGTCGCTTTTGGTTGGTTAGTGTATTGGTTGGTCTTGCCAAAATCTCCTAACAAAATAAAAGAGGTTTGAAACCAACCGAAAAAGATTTCAAGGACACCGAGAATTGGTTTTGGGTTGTAGCCAAAACAAACTTTACTCTCCCCTCTCCAACTTCAACATCTCTACAATTAGGCACCCGCCACCACAGCTGAAGCTTGTAAGTTATGCGGATGATTGTTCCATCTTGGGATCGGTCAACGCCTTCTTTGCGAACCGAAACCTAACCATATCTTCTGAAAAGTCCACTGCCACCATCTTTACAACGTAGACTAAGATAGTCAACACCCAGCTCGACGACATCGTGGATGGAAAAACTTCCTGGGTAAAAGGGAGATTCACATAAATGCAAAATGGAAACTTTTTAATACAGTAAGCCATATAATCCAAGTATATAGAGCATCTGGGGAGGAAGACTCTTTACAGAAGTTGACAGGACCCAATCCTATGTTTACCTACAAGTACACCAAGCTATGCCCTATCTCTTGAAACTGGTTTGAAGGATGCCCACTTGTATACGCTCGACTTGCACCGCAGATTTTTAGGAAAAACGATGCACTTGTATAATAAGAATCGCCTACCACACTACATTACCAGCATGCTAATGGAAAATAATATCTTCTGGGTAAGAAGTCTGGATGAATTGTGTAGCCCGCTCGCTGACTTTCTTTCTTGTTTCCACTTTAAGCCGTTCAATATCTCATTTTATTTGAATATGAACTGTCCTTGATACAGTATCTCATCGATACCAATTGTACAAATTCATAATTTAAAAGAAAGTCAAAAAAAAAAGATAGGTAAAATTTTAGCAGCTGCCCGTACACCAAGCTTTTTATCATAGGATAGATCCAGCATTGATCCTACTGGTTGACTTGTTTGCATAAGGCTGCACTTCATTAACTTCGTTTACCGATCTGACACCTATTGAGCTCTTCTTCGATTTGATCAGACTCTGCGTTGGGGACACGGTCAAGATTTGTGAGGCTGCATACGCGGCTGAAATCGCATTTTTCCGATCTTCTTCACCGTACGCATAGTCGCCGACAATGTTCACTAGTCGATCTAGAGCATTGGCTAGGGTGGCAGAAGTGTGCCTGTGCAGCACGGGGGAAGCCAACAGATAGTCCTTGATGGCAATCGCCAATTTCTGCCAGGTGAAGAAACATTGGTCGACTTATTACACACTGTGATATTCGTTACCTTTAAATGCACCCTGTCTATACCATTCGTCATATGATTTGGCAAATGTTCGTCCAATGCCAAGCGAAACTCCAAATTGTTATCTATGGTGCGCACGAGTCTCGTCAAGAGTCTCATCATGGCCATTGCATGTCCGTGAAGCTTGCTCAGTTGGATGATGTAGTCGCGTCGAAAAAAATTGATCAGATTTTCGTTAGTGGTAAGAAATCTAAAGAGGGATTAGCAAAGAGATAGCCTGGACATTATTATTTTCACTTACGTGTAAAAATTATCCTTGCCAAAGCGTCTCTGAAAAGGTTCTACTAGGCGCCAGGCATTGCGCAAAGCAGCCTTTTCCATCATACTGAAGCCATTCTCGTCAAACTCATAGCTGGCGGTACGAACGGCTAACGGTTTTGGATAGATGGAAAAGCGACGCTCCTTAGGATTAGGATTATCTTCATCCTCAAGGCCTTTGTGGGTAACGCGATTTTCCATTCTTCCTATGCGAAAGTAACAAACATGTCAGTTTTAATGTATATTGTATTTGTTTTTTGTAGTGGTGTTTATTATGTTCAAAATGGATTAAAGAACTACGACTTACTAGATGATAATATCCTAAAAAGAACAAAACCTTGGAATAAAAGTTATGTGGCGTAGAAAGCTTTTCGATGAGGTCTTGACATTTTATTTTTATATCCGATACTCGTAGAGTAAAAAGTATACAAGTCGTGCAAATATATGTAACACTCATTCACTGGTGACCGCCGTACAGGCCAAACCAAAAGAGGTAGGAAGATGAATTTTTTACTGTAGGTTGCCCATATGCTGAAAGTGAGTACTAAGATCCGGTTTTGGAAAATTCTGTCGCGAAATAAGGAAAATTCGCAGAAAACTTTTGTAAGCAACTTGTTTGTTTTTCATCCGATCGGGCTCAAACTCATTTTTAAAGATTTATATGAAAATTCAACAATGATTGCATACCAGTCTTCTGGAAAATCTACCCCCTTGGTGAATATTGATGGGTAAAGGTTGAGTGGGTTAAAGATATCTGCACAGAAAAAAAATCTTAAAACAATAAATAATAATCCCGGAACGGCTTAAAGTGATCCTGTTTTTAGGGATTGAATGAAGGATTCTTGATACAAATCAATCTTATCTGTTTTCAATTTCTTTCGGCTTGTTTTTTTTTCTTTGTGGATTATAAATGACCTGACTGGGAAAATTATAATAAATAATATTCATTTCAACTCGGACTGCCGTCTTTCGTTGTACTTGGTTGTGTGCAGGACCTGGACCTCGATCTGGTGGACCTACAAGTGGACCAGTAATTGGTAAATGGGCGATGGCGATGGCGATGGGCGATGGTAGACGGCGATGGTAGATGTCTATGGTAGATGGCAATGATAGATGGTAGATGGCTATAGTAGATAGCGATGGTAGATAGCGATAGTAGATGGCGATGGTAGATCGAAATGGTAGATTTCAATAGGCGATGGTAGATGTCGATGGTAGATGGCAATGGGCGATAGAAGATGGCGATGGTAGATGACTATGGTAGATGGCAATGAGTGATTGTAGATGGCGATGATATATGGTAGATGGCGATGGTAAATAGCGATTGTAGATGGCGATGGTAGATGGAGATGGTAGATAGCGGTTGTAGATTGTGATGGTTGATGGCGATGGTAGATGGCAATGGGCGATAGTAGATGGCGATGAAAGATGATAGATAGCGATGGTAGATGGTGATGGTAGTTGTTGTTGTAGCGAAGAGAGGAGAGTAGAAGAAGTTAAGATATGGATATGAAAGATGGAGGTGGTGTCGAGTCCCCTAGGTCCAGCTCCAGAAAGGATGCGCACTCCACAGGGAGTGTCCATTAGTGGCTGGGAGTTAAAGTTGTTCGGGCTTCTCTTACACCTCGGGCATTCATCTACAACTTCCGGATTTTTCCTAGCTGAATAGCTGTTTAGGAAGCAGGAATAGCCTGATCTTAGTTTGGGCGAGAGTAGTTCTAAGGGTTCTGGGAAGTGAATGCAAGGGTTAACGGTTCTACCAACAGTTCCTACCACAGACCTGCAACAAGACTCTAATGTTCGATCACACTCGTGCGTTTATTTGGCTTGGTTAAACTCGTCGCCTTGGTTCGACACACTCGCTATGATCGCAAGCACATTGAGTCAGAGCGATTAAGCTCTTTGCTTCGTACGAGTTATAATATGAACAAGCTTTTCATACCACGAGTCAAAATAAGCCTTTTTTCAGCAATGGCCAAGCCTTTTCGACACTCTACTCTTGTTTACTCGTACGCAGAACAGAATTTACTCGTACGTACTCTGCTGGATGACGGCGAGCTTCGACAAGCAATTATGCAATTGTTGTCTTTTGAAAACTTCAAACAACAACATGCTAAAAGAAGGAAAAAGAAAGCGTATGCAAAATACAAATGCAAAATTGCGTTGAACGCAACATCTCGCAGCAGATCTTTGATTTTGGCTACAAGTACTCGTGGAGATTCGCGCCCGAAGCTGGGAGTAATCTCGAGTTTATATACCGAACGAACTTTACTCATGACGGCTCGCATCAGAATACCCAACTTGAGTATGAGTAAGGGCAATATTCGAGTCTGACAAGCCTTTAGCGCTGAGCGATTTTACTCGTGGCGATGCGTTGCAGTTCTCTGGTTCCCACACAACTTCAGGTTTTCTTATAAGCTTGAAAAGTGTATTATAATTTGGCCCAGAAGTTTGGAACGCATAGAAGGAATCAACTCCGACCACATAAAGGATATATATTCTTGATCAGCATGACGAGTTGAGTCGACTTTTAACAAGTTATCCTAATATTTGTTCCATATATTTGTTCAAATGAAAGATCATGAAAATTTGTCTAGCCGTTCTTAGGTTATAAATGGTGTAACTAGCCCCACTTTGTTTTGTATGTATATACATAGAATAGAGTATATACATACATGTATATACGTAGAATGGCCTGCCAAAGTATTCCAATAATTAGTCTTGGACACTTGTCATTTAAAGTTTATTGATTATAATGTGAATGTGATATGAACTAAGTTTAACTTAATTAGGATGCATTTTAAGCAACGAACAACTGCAAATGCACGACTCTAGAAAACACTTGTTTCCTCTTCGCTTGGCTGACGCAATCTCTCTTCTGAATTGAATTGAGCTGAACTGAATAAAGTGCAAACTGGTTCTTTCCTTTTCTGAGTCGCTTGAACAGTGCTGCATTGCGAGACATATCGATAGTTAATTGATTGGATTAAAGATCCTACCGCTTCTGGTGGGTTTTTCAAATTCTACATATATACTTATATAGAAGTTAGATTAAAGAATTTTAAACAGAAAATTTGTCTCTCTAATTTTATCAGTACTTTTCTCGTTCGTTTATGTCTAAACGCTGCTGTGTGATGTGGAAAACTTTTACAATTAATCAAGTATTTTAACCTACTCCTATGTTTCGCTCATCTATTCTAACACTTAAAGTAATTCTTATCGTATATTTGTGTGCTACATCCATAGGTCCTGAGTAAATGTTTCATGTATCCCTTAATTATTACTTGAAAAACAAAACAACGTTTTCCAACGTATATTTTCTTGCTTTAAAATTATTTCTGATTTACAGAAAACAGAAGAACTATGTACTTCTTACTAATTTCAAGCCATTTCTACAATTTGCCCAATTATGCCAAAGCAACCAAAATCAATGCTCCGAATTGGAAATCAAGTTGAAGGATCAATAATTCTCCAAGGTACAATCTGAAGCTATAAGGAAACTTGAAGAATTGGAAAGAAAGTTACAATCAGAAACCAAAAGGAAAATACAAGAATTGGAAAACATGTTAAGAGATCAAGAAAGCACCATTAACAGCTTACAAAGCCAAATTACCGCCAAGGAACAATCTGAAACTAATAGGAAAATCGACAACGCGATCAAAAATTGTCAGGAGGCCAAAGGTAATGAAAGTTCACGCTTAACATCAATTAGCAATTCATGTACAGATCAATTTAATCATAGAAATTATTTTTTTTAGATTTCTGCAAGGATGAAGTCAAATCGAAGACAGATAAACTTCGATCTAAAGACGCAGAAATTAATCGTCTAAATAAAACTCTTGAATCTAAGAATTTAGAGTTAAAATCAAAGAATTATGTAATATCTTTTTTGAAATCTAAATCAAAAACTAATACCGAACAAGTTCTGGAACTAAAAGAAATCGAATTAAACTCACTGAAGGAAATCATCGAAAACCAAGAGCAGAAAATCATCCGATTAGAGTCGCAGTCCAAGACACATAATGAAACAATTGATCGACTGAATAATATGCTGAAATCTAAAGGAAAGGAACTTGATTCGGTTATCAAGTCTACTGCAGATGGCTGTCTACCCTTTGTGAATACTACCGGAATTCATACCATTCATCTATCCGCTATACGACCATTTCCCGTCTATTGCGATTCTTAATTGGCCGGATCTGGGTGGATGGTTATTCAAAGGCGGATCAATGGCGATGTGGACTTTAATAGAAATTGGGTAGAATTGTCTAAGAGTATATAAAATACATATATGCCAATGTTAGGGACGTTTCCATTGAAAACAACAAAGTATTTCTTACTAGAACTAGTTTTTCGAAAAAGTTTTTGAAAACCCTTTTGAAAAAGTTTCTCGAAAAAATAGTTCTAGTGAGAAAAAAATTTTCTTTTCAATGGAAACGTCCATAACATTGGCATTTATTTACTTTTTATACCTTTACACATTTCTACCCAATTTCTATAAAAGTCCACATCGCCATTGATACGCCTTTGAATAGCCATCCACCCAGATCCGGCCAATTGAGAATCGCAATACACTGGAAATGGTCGTATACTGGATAGATGAATAGTAGAATTCCGGAAGAATTTACAAACGGTAGACAGCAGTCTGCAGTAGACTTGATTACCAAATCAAGTTCCTTTCCTTTAGATTACAGCTCATTATTCAGTCGATCAATTGTTTCATTATGTGTCTTGGACTGCGACTCTAATCGGATGATTTTCTGCTTTTGGTTTTCGATGATTTCCTTCAGTGAGTTTAATTCGATTTCTTTTAGTTCCAGAACTTGTTCGGTATTAATTTTTGATTTCGTTTTCAAAATAGATATTTCATAATTCTTCGATTTTAACTCTCAATTCTTAGATTCAAGAGTTTTATTTAGACGATTAATTTCTGCGTCTTTAGATCGAAGTTTATCTGTCTTCGATTTAACTTCATCCTTGCAGAAATTTAAAAAAAATAGTTTTTATGATTAAATAGATCTGTACATGAATTGCTAATAGATGTTAAGCGTGAACTCTCATTACATTTGTCCTTCTGGCAATTTTTGTTCGCGTTGTCGATTTTCCTATTAGTTTCTGATTGTTCCTTGGCGGTAATTTGGCTTTGTAAGCTGTTTATGGTGTTTTCTTGATCTCTTAACATGTTTTCCCTTTTGGCTTCTGATTGTAACATTCTTTCCAATTCATCAAGTTTCCTTATAGCTTCAGATTGTACCTTGGATAATTATTAATCCCTCAACTTGATTTCCAGTTCGGAGCATTGATTTTGATTGTTTTGGCATAATTGGGCAAATTGTAGAAATGATTTTACCGCTTGTGACGGGGAATGGAACATTTCAATTTTAACTCTAAATTCTTAGATTCTAGAGATATATTCAGCGTCTTTAGATACAAGGGTATCTGTCTTCAAATTGACTTCATCTTTGCAGAAATCTAAAAAAAAACAAATAAGTTTATGATTAATTTGATCTGTGCATGAATTGTTAATTGATGTTAAGCATGAACTTTCATTACCTTTGGCACTTTTGACAATTTTTGATCACGTTGTCAATTTTCCTATTAATTTCCGATTGTTCCGATGGCTTTGTAAGCTGTTAATGGTGCTTACTTGATCTCTTAACTGGTTTTTCCAGTTCTTGTATTTTCCTATTGTCTTCTGGTTGTAACTTTCTTTTCAATTCTTGAAGTTTCCTTATAGCTTCAGATTGTACCTTGAAGAATTATTGATCCTTCAATTTGATTTCCCATCCATATTTGACATACTTGGGCAAATTGCAGAAATGGTTTTACCGCTGGCGACGATTTCCTGCTGATTTAGGAATACGTGGCATTTTCTCTCTAAATGGCTGTTTCTGCAGTTGATGCAGCCTTTGCTGCTGTTGCACGATTCTTTTCTTTGGTATGGGCTTCTTCAGAGCAGTTTTTATATGTCGTCTTGCTTCTGCAGATTGATGTTGAGTGACCAAATCGCAAGCAGTTCTTGCATATCAACGGGAGTGGAATGTATGGTCTTACGTGGACTTGTTCGTATTGTTCGGGTGACGAAGGCCAGTATGATTAGTCCAGTTTCTGTTGGTTTGTTATCTACACAGAGAAAAAAAAATGTCATTAGCAATTCGATCTGTGCTGGTTAATTTAATATTTGGCAAATATAAATTTTTTCATATCATTTTGATGCTAAAAAATGTCAAATTGCTGCTAAATAATATCATTTTGACATTGAATGTTAAATTTTTAGTGACTCATATCTATATTATACTAGCTGACCCGGCAAACGTTGTTCTGCCATATAAATTGATTGTAAATAGTATATTATATTTTTGTGAATTTTCCGACTGTTATACTCCGTACCGAAGGTTCAACTGGCTGAAAGTCGATATTAACCGTTCTACATAGGGAAAACTACGAATTTCCAGCCCATACACCAAAGTTCAAGTTCATAGCTTAACTAAATTCTGAGACTTGTAAAACGTCTAGCACTCACAATTCTCTAATCGAAAGGTGAATGTGAACCACTTTTAAACCGATTGTCTGCTTAAGCATTTATGACTGGGAATCCAATTGAAAATCTTCGCTTTCGAGATGCGACGTAAAAATAAGAAAATATCGCGATATTTTTGACGATTTGATCTTCGCCTCTACATATTTGACCGTCTAAATAAAAATTAAAACTCAACAAAATTTTGCAAATTTTGCGACTTCTTTGACTCTTTGGTTTACACCTCCTAGCATTGTGGACCGTTCAATGTGCATCTTCCATTTACCAACGCCTGCAATTAAAAATTATACGCTTTCATATATATGATCATAAGATAATTTTGCAAATTTCGCGGTTTTTGGAACTTAAAAACCATTGCCGGTAAGTCTCCAACCATTTCTTAAGGGAGGAAAACACTTTGCGGAAAAAAAATTTTCGACTTTTTTTTTTGCATATTTTTGTAGCTTGGATATTCAAAAATATCCCCCTAAAAGGATTTTTAAAAATTCGAAATAGTTCAGAAGATAGAGTCCTTTTAATGACCCAAAGTGACACGATTTGCCTAGCAACTGCAAACTTTAAACGCGTCTATCTCGAAACCACGTTTTTCAAACTGGTGGCCACGATTCAGAGGAAACCAGTGGACCGATTTTGCTCCGGAAGGGCTTATACGACGCAGAATTGTCGTCGCTATCGTTCGGCCCTCCAACTTTTGAATACCTATATTTTAAGTGTACTTTTTTTTACACTACACTACAAAAAAAAAGGCCAAAAAAAATTTTTTGTTTTCAAATGTCCGCCATTTTGTCAAAAAAATGTTCAATTTTTTTTCGGAGGGCCGAACGATAGCCACATTAGTTCTAAACATAACCGCATTTTTCTTTTTTTTTCAAATCATCCCAAGTGCTGCAACCATGGTCACCATGTGGGCACCTTTTTTTATTCATCACTTTTCGGAGGCCGATTACTTTCTGAACGGCCCTCATATTGACAAAAAAAAAAATTTTTGTATTTTCCTTTCATTCATACTAAACTATTTAATAAAAAAAAACAAAAATAAAAAATCTCTTATACTTTTTTTCTGGATTTTTTTTAAAAACCATCTACTTTTGCTCATCGCAAAGTGTGTTCCCCCCTTAAAGCTTGTTCGCAATGATCATTTCCTGGACCATTTCCTACCCATTTCTTCATCCAAGAAATCTTCACGGGCAAGCGTCCAGCCATTTCCCAAATTTTCATCGCATTGGGATGAGCGGTATAGTTTTGGAAATTTCGCGGTTTTTTGACCATTTCCGCCCATTTCTTCAATTTAGAAACCTTAGCAGGCCATGCGTCCAATCATTTCCCAAAGTTTCATCACAATCGAACATTTTGTCTATTTGGAAACCTTACCGGGCAAGCGTCGAACCATTCCTCAATGTTATACCCAAACTGTAAATTTTGCAATTTTCGCGTTTTTTGGTCCATTTTCTTCAACTAAGGAACCTTCCCGGGCAAGCGTTCAACCATTCCCAAAAGTTTCATTGCAATCGGATAAACGGTATAAATTTGACTATTTTCTTCCCATTTTTTTAACTTAGAAACCTTCCCTGGCAAGCACGGTTTAGGCAGGCATAAGTGACAGACAGACTGACAGACAAACATTCATTTTTATATGTATAGATTACATTAATATACTTTTGATCAGAAAATTCATCAAATTGATATGAAAAATTTCACTTTGATATGAATTTCAGGTCACTTTCAACCTTATCATATAGGCTTTTTAATGATTTGAAAAAAATACAACATTGACCCCAGATAATACCTTTTTTTCTGTGTATGAACTTCGGAGATATTCTGGGACTTCAGCTAATGGAGGATTTCAGATTCGTTGATGTTGCGAAGCTCGTTGCAATAAATTACTCCCTTTGACACGTAAACTGTATTGTGTTAAGTTGTTGTAATTCCGAAATTTCCTATTTGTTTCATCTTAATGAGTTTGTTGGATTGCTGCGCGTTTTTGGTTTTGATGAGAAGGGTGCCGGCTCTGTATTTTTTTACAAGATTCAACTTCGCCTCCGCAGTTGAAACTAACACATATTTTCATATCAAACGGCGAAACATTTTCGACTGAGTTGTTGTTATCAGTTTTCATTTCTAGTAATTACTAAGTATTTAGCTTCATTTTAATTTTTGTTGTGTTGTGGAACGGATTGTTGCTGTTGAGATTGTTGGTCTTGGATTTTTTTCTGTTTCGTTTTGTTTGCTTGTTGGTGTGTCACGAAATTTGGTTTGCTGATAAGCGTTGGTTGTTGTTGTAAATTGTTGGTTGGTGTGTCAAAGCAGTGGCACGTCTTTACTCCGAGACGGTTAGAGTGGAACTGATAATCTAACAAAAACGCCGCACATTTGTCGGAACCGGCCGCTAAAGCATACAGCTGCCATATGTTTTATTGAGAACCAGAAAGAAAGTCGGCCAAGCCCGACTATAACATACTCTGTACCTGTGAAGTGCTGCCCATCACCGCTGCGACCTGTGCTGCCCATAATTGTTTGTTTTCCTTATAACTCGACAACCGTTCATGCGATATTTACGATAAATAATCCTGATTACTAAATATGTCCAAAAGGAACGAACCTTCTTTCGACAAAACTGTGGGAGATATAACGTTTTTACCAATTTGCGGGAGCGGGAGGGGGCGTGGCAAAAATTGAAAATAAACTTGATCTGCCTGCAAGTATAAGAAGCATATGTCCCATATATGTCAAACCTCTATCTCTTACCATCTCTGAGAACTGTGCGTTCATACGGACAGACAGACGGACATGGCTAGCACAAACTTATTATATTTACTCTATGTACCTTTGGTAAAGAGTATAAAAATTTTGATGTTTTCAATGGAAACTTCGTATTTCTTATTTTGCTATGCTCTCCATGACTCCACTAGGTTTGGTCGAAATCGTACATCTATATAATATAGCTGTCAAAGAAAACAAGTAAGGGAGCTGCAGTCGAGTGCCCCGACTACAAAATGCCCTGTTCCTTTGATTTCGTGTGTTTTTTCTTTACATACACACACTCTCACACATACACACACTCCAACATACACACAAACACATGGCATGCAGCCGCGCGCGATACCTGACAATGCAAGACCCCCCCTCTTTCCCACAAGCAAAATTGATTCGTATATAACTTCGGTGTTTATTGTCCGATCTTAGTGATCTTTTCAGAATAGACAGATATTGAGCCTTACTTGATATATGTAAAGTTTGGAAGGTCTATCTAAAAAATTGTAGCAGTTTTTTGCGCTTAAAGGGGGGAGGGGGAGGAATTTTCCAAATCTGAAACAAACTCGTTTTGAATCGGGTGTACACCTATCTACATGCAAAAATTTGTGGCTCTAGCTCTTATAGTCTCTGAGAAATACGCGTTCATACTGACAGACGGACAGTGCTAAATCGACTCGGCTCTTAATGCTGATCAAGAATATATATACTTTACAGGGTCGCAAATGTTTCCTTCTACCTGTTACATACTTTTGCACAACTTCATGATCCCCCTTTTCATATTTTCAATGGGAACAGGGTATAAAAAGAGTCGGAAAGGAGTCTTAGTTTTTGTTTTCAATGAAAATGTCCCTAAAATTGACATTTATTTATTTGGTATGTTTTTACATAGTTCTACAAAGATTTAGTAAAATCGGATAACTATAGCATATAGCTGTCATAGAAACGATCGGTCGAAAAGCTAGTTCTAGTGAGAAAAATAGGGGAAAGTTAACTTCGGCTCGGCCGAAGTTTTGTATACCCTTGCAGCTTCCATTGAAAACAAAAAAGTTTTTCTAAGAATACTTTTTGGACCTATGGGATCTATACTATATAGATGTCTGATTTTGACCAAACTTTGTAGAATTGTGTAAAAGTATATAAAATAAGTGTAAGCCAATAAAAAGGACGTTTTCATTAACAACAAAACAAATTTTCTCACTAGAACTAGTTTTTCGACCGATCGTTCCTATGGGAGCTATATGCTATAGTCATCCGATTTCGACCAAACTAAGTGAAATCATGGGAAAGGATAGTAAACTAAGAAATACGTACTTTGGAGGCGTTTTCATTAAAAACAAAAAAGTTTTTCTCTTTAAGACTAGTTTTTCAACCGATCTTTCCTATGGCAGCTATATGCTATAGTCATCCGATCCAGCCGTATTTGTACCAAAAGACTTCGCGCAAAGTTTGGTGAGGATAGCTTTAAAACTGACGGAGGAGATAGCATAGAAACAGACGGACAGACGGACAGACTGACAAAGCTAAATCAACTCAGCCCGTCATGCTGATCAAGAATATATATACTTTACGTGGTCGGAGATGCTTCCTTCTATGCGTTACAAACATCCGGACAATTTTATAATACCCTCTGCAAGGGTATAAAAACTTATGCTATATATTGCTATGCTTTCCCATGATTCAACCAAATTTAGTCAAAATCGGACATCTATATAGTATAGCTGTCATAAAAAAGTAGATTCTGAAAGGGAGTCTTAATTAGAAAAACGTTTTTGCAGGAATCAATGCCGGAACAGTTAACCGAAATAAACCGTTTCAAATCATGTACCGGAACCGATAAAATTTTTTTTTTTAAACCGAATACCGTTATTATTATTGGAACCGGAACAAAACCGAAACGTTGGTACCGGTACGGTTTCGGTTTTTTTTTTTTTAATAATTTTGGTCAGATGTTTGTAACGCAAAATAGGAATCATAAGACGTCCCTTTACACTATGCCAAATTTTCTTGTCACTTTTCTAAGAAGGCTTAAAACGTCTGGCAGTAGACATAATCAACATTTCTTCAATTTTGCGGTCGCCAAACATGAAATTCTGCTATATCGGAAGAGTGGGACTCAGTTCGCGAAATAGTACACATATTAGAAACAGCTAAGGTGACCACAACTAAGCTTCAATCCGAAAATCTAGACAATGCAAACAGGAAATATCTAAAAATACGTCTTCTCTATCGCAATCGCTCGTTCAGGAAATAGAAAAGCTTGAGAAATTACTTTTTGAAAACGATGCTTTTCAATGTGGCATATTTTTGAACCCAATCCATAACGTAATGCTAAGTCCTGAGCAAAATATTTTGTATTACTCTTTTTACAAATATTTATGCTCAAATTTCTTCGGTTGCTGTACAATCACTGCTTAATGATTAATGTTTTGATACTGGCTTATCTGAAACCGATGACGAAGTAGATGAATAAGCAGCTGGATTTCAGTATTTTTTTCACAGAAACGTATCCGAAACCATGAAAACATTCTAAAGTGGTAGTCAAAGTTCCCAGTATTGAATGAGATTTCAAAAGTAGTGAGAGTGAGAGTGTCGAAATCCGCTAAGAAGTATTATTTTACTACGACCACAAGAATGCTATGTTATATAAATAACTAAATTCGAGATAAGAGTATTTCATATAACGTATAATCATAAGTTCTTACATATTAACTTCGGAAAATAAAACGAAATGTGAAAAACGATTATAATTTTACTTTAAATGTGAAATAACTGAAACTTTTATGTTGAATATTGTTTCTTTATATTACATCAAAGGAATAAAATGATTTGGACTTATCTCAGAATTTACTTTTTAAAATAATAAAAAAAATTACCGGTACGTACCGGTATACCGAAATAAAAAACTGGGTACCGTATCGAAACCGAAAACCGAAATAAATTAAGAACCGAAATAGTACCTTTAACCAAAACATTCATTTCGGGTGGTACCGGTACCTGTACCGAAACCGAAAATCGTTTCGGTATCAATCCCTGCTATTTTGTTTTCAATGAAAATGTTCTTAAGATTAGCATTTATTAGCATTTGGTATGCTTTTACATAATTTTACCCTGTTCTCATTAAAAATGGGAAATGGAGGATCATGAAGTTGTTCAAAAGTATGTAACAGGTAGAAGGAAGCATTTGCGACCCTATAAAGCATATATATTCTTGATCAGCATCAACAGCCAAGTCGATTTAGACATGTCCGTCTGTCCGTCCGTCCGTCCGTCCGTCCGTCTGTCCGTATGAACGCGTCGATCTCAGAGACTATAAGAGATAGAGCCACACATTTTTGCATGTAGGTAGGTGTATACCAGATTCGAATCGAGTTGGTTTCAGATTTGGATAATTCTTCCCTCTCTCCCCCTTAAGCGCAAAAAACTGTCAGAGCCACAATTTTTAAGTTAGACCTTCTAGACTTTATATATATCAAGTAAGGCCCAATATCTATCTATTCTGAAAAGATCAATAAGATCGGACAAAAAACACCGAAGTTATTTACGAATCAATTTTGTGGGAGTTACCGCGTTTGCGCGTGCGTGTGTGCTTATGTTAGAGTGTGTTCCTTATCATTGGCATATACTTATCTTTTATACTTTTACACAATTTTACAAATTTTTGTCAAAGTCGGATGACTATTACATATAGCTGTCATAGGATCGATCGATTTGGTGAGAAAAACTTTTTTGTGTCAATGGAAACGTTTCCAAACTTCGTATTTCTAATTTTGCAATGTTTTCCCATGATTCAACCAAGTTTGGTTAAAATCTGACATCTATATAGTATAGCTGTCATAGAAAAGTTGAGTCTGAAATTAGTAGTCCTAGTTAAAAAACGTTTTTGTTTTCAATGGAAATGTTCCTAAAATGGAAACGTCCCTATCATTGGCATATACTTATTTTATATACTTTTACACAATTCTATAAAGTTTTTTTCAAATCGGATGACTATAGCATATAGCTGTCATAGGAACGATTGGTCGAAAAACTTGTTTTAGTAAGAAAACCTTAATTGCTTTCTACGGGAACGCCTCCAAACTTGCTTTCCAAAGATTCAACCAAGTTTGGTCAAAATCTGACATCTATATAGTATAGCCAAAGCTAATATAATCTCTAAGACGCCGAACGGCCATACAATGGTTTTGCAATATCCAGCTATTTTTTTTGGTGGCTGTTGTTGAGTTGAGAGCGTAAAAATCTAATAATAGAAAGCTTGCGTGAGTAAACACAACGAACAAGCGCGTATGTGTGCGTACTTGTGCTGTAGAAAACGAATAGAAGCAGGCAAATTAACAATGCTTGAGAATACGTGTGCACACATACAGTCGTCGGCTTTAGCTGTATGCGTACAAGAGAGAGGCTGGCTCTAGAGCGCTCTCTCTCTCTGGCTTCTGAACAAAATTTCAAGAGAGCCTGGAGCCAGCTCTAGAGCAGCGTTCCCCAGCCATGCCCCGGCTGGCCGAACACATTCGACGATTCAAGCCGAATGCGTGCCGAAGCAAAGCCTCAAAGTGTGTTAGAGAGAGACAGAAAGAGGCAGAGAGCCTCTCTTCTTGGGGAACCCTGCTCTAGAGCAGGGTTCCCCAAGAAGAGAGGAGAGAAAATGTGTGAATGTACATATTGTGTGCCTTGCAAAATTGGGAGCAAGTCAGGGCGATTGTGGGATTTGCGGCAAAATGAATTATTGTTTTAAAAATGTTTTTTTTTTATCGGTTTGTGTGAATGGCTCCGCATCGCTTTTATTATGCAACTCCTTATGAATGTTATAGTGGCGCTTTATATTATATAAGTATTTTTTTACCTCTAATGCGATTGCATACCATGCATTCAGCTTCATAAGTGAAATTTAATGAAAAAAATATTTGCTTTCCCATTCGAGGTCCCACATATTTTTTCGCTTGTCAAACAACCGGCGCAGTTGACCACCAATGAGCGAATCAAGCCTAAATGCTTATTTTCTACATGAATTCGACCCTTTTGGTGTTTCGATGCAGGGATGCTTTGGCGAACCCATCGACAAATCTCAATCAACAATAAAAAAAAATAATAAATAACCATGAATTAAGAATGTGACATATATGTAATTGTAAAGAAAAAAAGCCTAATGTTTGTATTTTAGCAATTTCAGTATTAAAAAAATAAATTAAATATAATAATATATACAAATATGAAGAGTAGCCATTGTAATTTTTTGCAGTGTAGCCCGTAGGCAAAGCGCCGTCAATGTGCACGACTCGACGCACAAACTGCGACTGACAAATTTTGTTCGGCTGCCTATACATGTGAGTTGCCGAAAATTTTCGGCCCCCCGGGGCATGGCTGGGGAACGCTGCTCTAGAGCCAGCACGAAAATATCGTGTGAAAAAAAATCGAATGGCTGTATCACTGTATTCAGCAGGTAAAATCGGTAATCATAAATCAGTAATCGGAAATCAGATTTCTCTGCTGAATACGCCCATGGAAAAGCATAACAAACAGTTTATTTCAAAATTTGGAGGCGCTCTTAGTTAAAGCAAAAAGTTTTTCTTACTAGAATTTATTTTTCAACCGATCATTCATATTGCAGCTATTTGCTATAGTCATCCGATTTTAACAAAACTTTGTAGAATTTTGTATATTAAATAAAGGAGGAGGAGATATCATAGAAACAGATGGACAGACGGACAGTGCTAAATCAACTCAGCTCGACATGCTGATCAAGAATATGTATACTGTATGTGGTCGGAGAAGCTTCCTTCTGTGCGTTACAAACACCCGGACAGTTTTATAATACCCTCTGCAAGGGTATACAAAAATCAGCGTTTTATATTCTTACCATGGAATCATAATGCTCACAAGTCGATAAGCCTTTCTTCCAGGAATTTAAGATGAGCAACAGCCCTAGAAACAATTTAAGCATACGCACTGTATTTTTCACCACTCCTCAATTGAATGGAATCGCAACTGATTTAGTAAAGTCGACAAAAAAATAAACAAAGCTGGCAAATATAAACTGGAGCATACTTATCAGAGGTCACGACCCACACAGAATCTGGTCTCTGTCATGGAAATGGTGTGATAAGGAATTTTAAAAATAGAATTTGGCAGCCTTGGGGCACTTAAAAACAGATTTGTACGCTTTCAGGAAAAAGCAGAGTACTTCATTTTGGACTGCTGCAACGTAACTTGACCACGGCGATTGGCAACCCTATGACCATAAACAAGTAATCATTACTTAAACTTAAAATTTCAGTTTGATAGTCCTAAAACTTCACTAAGCACTGCGGCAATAAACGAGGATGGTCAAGTGCCCAAAATCATCAATACACAACACAATTTATACTTTTTGTCCAATTGACTCTGTGCTCTTTTGCTTGAGAGAGAGCGAACGCTCAAAAATTCACTCAAAACTTACTCAATTAACCTCTTGCTTAAGTCTCAACCAATAAAAATCGGGTGTGTCCCAGAAATCTCTAGAGATTTTCGTATAAACGGTTTCGTTTTGAAATAAATGTGCTTGCGTTTATACGTGAAGTGTGTTCAAAATGCTAGGCTAATAGATTAGATGAAAAAAGTTGAGAGATTTGAAACCGACTGCTCAAGGCTAAGTATATTTGATGCGTACGGTTTTCCTTTGCCATAATCTAGTAATAAACATTATTCTTGTCTTTTTACATAAGTATAAGCCCCTCGTGGTTTAGTTGAAAATCTCTTTGTTTATATGAAGAGAAAGATTTCTGGAACACCCAAATAATGTCTCAATAACTCGAAACGCATGCGTAGTGAAAACTTGTACATTGATCCGAAGTCCGGACGGGTTTCTGATGTGGCTGCAACTACACTCAGAGAAAAATAGAGAATTTCATACTTGGATCAAGAATTTTTGTACGCAATAGTTTGATAAGTGTGAAAATTCTCGATCCAAGAACGAAATTCTTGATCCAAGTATGAATGTTTGATCCAGTTTTTCTTGATCCAAGAGCTGCAATTCTTGATCCAAATCGGGTACAAAAATTCTTGTGTAAAAAAGAAGGGGGGGTGGGGAGTCGAATTTAAGGTGAATTCGAAAGGGGAAGGTGTTGCCTGGGAATTTAGGGTGGGGGCGGTGAGGGGCTGGTACCAACCACACCAACCCACCACCCCAACCCGCTCCATTTATTGTGAATTATTTTTATTTTTTATTTTATTTCTTAACTTACCTACGGACCGAACCCGGGCCCGAAAGCTCACCAGACACCACCGCTGAACCCCTTACCTTTACTGTGACTCGAACTCGGGTCCTCACAGACACTACCGCTTAGACAACAACACCACATGTAGGATGCCTTGAGCATCGTCCAATTTTATATTATAAACTGACGGGGAGCGCTCTTCACTCGATGCAGCGAGAGCAGGTTCATCGCTATTCTCTCAAATGCTCTCCTCTCTCACTTTCTTATTCTCACCCTCCTCGCCTTAAAAACACCAAACAGAACGAATTTAACTCGATTTCAACCGCGAAATTCTTAAAAAACTCAAGAATGAATAAATTTGTTTTCAAGAGCGTTCGTTCTTAAATTATTCGTTCTACTTTTTTCTGTCTGTAGTCCCTCAGTTTTGAAGCTTTCGAGCTGAAACTTTGCATCTTTCTAATGCCACTCAACTCAACCACTAACACTTTCACATGAAACCTATTCAAAGGAACCTAGTATATGTATTATTTGCAATTTTTATTTTATGGCTACTCCAATTCAGACTCGGTTGGTCAATAGTTTTAAGCAAGAGCTTGGCGAGCTTTCCACAAAAAGGTATTCCTTTAATGATGGCGTTAAATTGTTAAATAAAGATGCTTTCGATGTGAAATGAGAAACTATCTTCAAAATGGTTCAATTCAAGGCATCCTTAAAAAACTAACCCAAAAACAGAAGATCCAAAATTTGCAATATTAACCATATACCATTTATTTGACTTTTCATTAGAGAATCGTAAAAATATGAAATTTAGGGTTGCCATACGCGGATTTTCATTGAATGAAAGTGGGGCCTTGAGCCTAAGGATGGTCGTGTCATTTAACCAAGTCGGTTCCTGTTCCTGTTCCTCCTCCTTCTGGCAGCCCTCCTCCTTCTTCTGGCAGCCCTCCTCCTCCTTCGGGCACGAATCCTCCTCCTCCTAGCAGCGTTGCTGGTGCTGCTGCCGCTGCTGCTGACGGTAGCCGTCGTGGAGGTATCGGATGCTAAGGAGGATGGCGTGGGGTCACGGGCGCAGCAGTAGTAGTGCCTGTTGGTGCTGCCGTCGTGGTCGCACAATCCGCGTTGTTTGCGTTGGCAGCATCCGTACAATCCGTGCAGCCATCGGCAGCTGGGGTTTGAGTTCCTGTACAGGCGACTCCTTCGCTTGTTACGAAGCAAATGGCCAAAATGGCACAGCCCAAGAGAAGAGTTGCTATTCTCATCTCGGCTCAACTCGATTTTGTTGGATGATAATTTCTATTCGGAGTCTTCTCCTTTTATACTGCTATCACCTCATAGAAAACTTTCAACAGCTGTGTCAATAGATTAAATATTCTCCACTTTGGGTATTCTTTGCTATCTGCGAATAGATCATTGTATGCCAGATGGCATTCGACTTAGTTTGAATGCCATCGCATCTAAATTCTATTGTGCGAAATTTGAATTTCCATTTAGTATATTTAGTCAGCTGTATTTGGCCTCTTCTTGTTCTTGTCAAATTTAGGGTTTAATAATATCTTTTACGAGTATGACGTTAACAGTCGTCCAACTTTTTACGAAACTTGTTTTATTTTTAGGCTAAATATTTGTTTGTAGCATACTAAATTAAATAAGTCTGCAATGTAATGGTCTTATCGACACGATAGTGAAGACGTCGAAGAGTTTAACATGATTAAAATAATTTATTTTAATTTTGTACTTAAAAATACTTTTGATTTTAATGTTGGCTTTCCTAGAATCATCCAAGGTTTGAATTGCTTACTAGAAAATGGAAAAAATCACAAGTTTAACTGTGTTGTTCTTAAAGACATGATCTTCATCTCGAGCCAGCAAAACCAAACTATTGGTCAAAAGCTTTACTTAGTAGTCTTAACAATCTGTTAAAAAGAGAGCGTCAGTTTAAGTCGGCACTCTGGGAAAAAAATCCTAAAAGCCTTCTCTTATGTTAATTAATTTATTAAAGCGAAGCTCTTTTAAGGACTGTCGACTGGGGGCAAATCCAGAAAACGATTGTCTTTGCGACAGATTTCTTTGGCTACGCTTTTGACTTTGCAAAGTCAGCAACTTTGGTTTTTGCAAGACAGGCATAGCAGCAGGTGGCGGTGGTGGATTAGCGATGACCAATCAGTGGCCGAATCTGTGCCAAAAGAATGAACAAAACAGTGACCAAAACAGTGACTAAAATAGTTACTAAAACAGTGACTACAACAACCAAAACAGTGACCGAATCTGTGCCAAAAGAGTTAACAAAAGAGTGACTAAAACAGTTACTAAAACAATGACTCCAACAGTGACCAAAACAGTGACTAAAACACTGTCCGAAACAGTGACTACAACACTGACCAAAACAGTGACTAAAACACTGTCCGAAACAGTGATTAAAACAGTGACCAAAGCAGTGACCAAAACAGTGACCAAAACAATGACCTAAACTCCTAGCAAGTAAAGTTTGGAGCGCTCCAAACTGTGGGCCGTTCTTAAAAGCATTTTTCGAGTAAACACATAAATTTGAGGGTTTTCGAAGCACTTTCCGTGTTTTCTAATCACGGGCTCATAAAAGCACTTATGTCTGGGCAATTTCGGAGTTGATATAGGCAGGTAATCGAAAATATTGTTTTGGTTGGATGTTTTGCTTCAAGTGCCTAGAAAAGTTACTTTTATGTGTCTCTTATGAGGTGTTTATATGCTTCATTGGGAGAGTTTATATGCTTCATTGGGAGAGTGAAGCACTTATATCCATGTCAGAAAAGAGTAAGATTAGACTTGGAAAACTTTCACATTAAGTGCGACCGTTTTCATAGAAAAAACCGCTCATTCCAGACTCTTTCTTTGGTTACACTCGGCGGTGTTCCAGAAATCTCTTCCAACCAAATTCCAACCCAAAACCAATTCTCGGTGTCCTAAAAATCTCTTTCGATTTGTTTCAAACCTCTTGTATTTTGTTGGGAGATTTTGGCAAACCAACCAATACACAAACCAGCCAATACATCAACCAACCAATAGCGAATTCACGAACCCACTCAATATATCACTGTTTTTGTAGTAGGACCATAATCTTATACACACACCTTTCGAACTCGACTTTCGAAATAGACTTTCGAAGAAAACGTAATCTCTCGAAGTTCTGGGACACCGACGGATTTCTGTAGCGATTTGCAAACCAACCGAAGGCAATATCTCTAGAGATTTCCAGAAAACCCCGACTAAGACGGTGAATGCTCATAAAAAAAGGTGTGTTTGGCTAGCACTCGCGGGGCCTTTATGTGAAACATGTTGTATACTATATGCTACGCCTTTCACATTCTTGCGGTTTTTCGGAATTGCTCAACTGCCCGCGCCGTGGGCAATTTGTCTTGAGCCGAAGGGCAAACTGCCAAACCGGCGCACGAGGGTAAGCCGGTTCTTTGTTTACAACGTCAACAAACATACAACAATTTAATAGTCACTTCCTCAACACGGAGAGAGTGTTTCATTGAGCACCCTTGACCCTTCTTTTTCATTTTTGCGAACGTCTTTCCATTCAATTAATTTGGCAACCATCCTTGCTTGTAAATGAATGTCCAGCGACAAAATTCTCCTCCCACAGATCCATGAGCTTGAATTCATAGTAGTCCTTCCAAGACACTGATGATGAGTCTCCATCACAAAAATTTCATGATGTACTACAGCGATGTTCCTCCATAGCCCCCAGGGTCCGAGCGCAATTGGCTATTTTCACGCACACGAGCCGAGCGCATGACGAAGTCGGGCATATGAGCGTAAGCAGAGCTCTCTTTACCTTCATTCGCTGCCCAGCCGTCGTTGAGGGCAGTTCAATTCAGTTCTTTTATATCGCACACCAATACACTCTCACTTTTTGGCCACGCTCTTCTTGAACATCCCTGATGTACTAGTATGATTTGTTATCGATAACTGTCAATAATAAATAAAGAAAATTGTATACGGGGGTGTCCTGGAAATCTCTAGAGATTTTGGCTTCGGTTGGTTTGTAAATCGCTCGAAGAATCCGTCGGTGTTCCAGAACTTCGAGAGATTTCGTTTTCTTCGAAAGTCTAGTTAAAAGGTGTGTGTGTATATAAAAACAAAATACGTGTTTGAAACCAACCGAAAGAGATTTCTAGGACACCGATAATTGATTTTGGGTTGGAATTTGGTTGGAAGAGATTTCTGGGACACCGCCTATAAACACAAAAGCAAAATGAGTGACCCAAAGAGTTTAATTATATTAAATGAATTGGCGGACGGCGTGGTGTCGGGTGCAAATCACCTAAGCAATTGCAAGACGTTGAAATCTCTCCTGACAATAGTAGAGGAGGAAAATTTGTAGAAGCGCCTATTCAAACAAGCTGTCGCGCACACGACCCCAGTGGTATTTTGAGCGGACAATCAAGAATTATAGAACAGACCAATTTAAGGAACATTTCAGAATGTCTCGTGCTACTTTTCTGGTACTCTTAGATTATAAAATAAATCGTATATTTATTACTCTACACTTTCTACTTGCAAGGGTATACAAAAATTCAAATCTTTTAAAAAGGGCCAACATTTTAATTCTCTTTAATTTGTATATTTTTGTGTAATACACACATAAAAAGGTGAAAAAAGTGTATAAAAGTATTTAACTTTCTAAGAGAGATCGCAACGGAGCGTTCCGCTTCTTCAGAGCTTGCTTGCTTTCTGTTAATAAAATGTTGGCTTCTTCCAAAATATTTCTAATTTTTCGGATTTCCCCCGTATGTTCAGAATCGGCTTCAATGGCTCTTTTTCTTTGGTGATACTGCTGCCTCTGCCCAATTGTCTTCCTGTACTGCCGTTGGCCTTCTCAGTATTCTACTCCGCTTCCGTTTTTGGCAAGGAGCTACAGGAAGGCCCATCTGCCTGTAAATCCTCATAGGATAACAATTGCATTTGCATCTTTTCCTCCTTTGCCAGTGATGCCAATGTGCGGGCACCGGACACCGCTGGGTCCTTGCCGAAAATACCCTCCATATCGGTGATTTTTGCTGTATGATGTATGCTGCTGAACACGACCATTCTTTAACTCGATTACCCCTTAAATTCGAATATTTTTTTGTGTCTCTTGAGAGTTCCAATTAACTTGGTTCGACCCGTAGTTATAATATCAAAAACTAAAATAGTGATTTTTATTTTAAAACTATAAGTTAATAAACTCTAAAAAAAATACTGAACTATTGTATGTGTAATGTGAAATTATAAGATTTACTTGGACGATTCCTGAAACGATTTCAAAAAGAAGTTCAGTTTCGGGCAAAAAGAAATTTCCAAGTAACATGTCAGATAACTTAATAAAAATATGATTATATATATTCTAAAGGATCTCGGAACTCACAGCGCATCAGTTTATGTTATGGATAATTTGGCTCAAAGATATATACGAAATTTTTGGCGTTCTGTTAGTTTTTTGTTACACAATGGACACTTCTTTGTTGTGCGAATGGCAGTGTCGATGCAGATCTGGCAAAAAACGTGTCCGCATTTCGTTGACATTGGATTACGATGAGCCACGGCCTCTAAGCATACAGGGCATTTATAGGAACTATCCTCCTGGGAGTTGTTCGCCTCAATACGCGTGCGTTTGGGAGCTAATGGATTGCCAGAAGTAAGAGTATTTGTTGTATTCGCTTGACGACTGCGACGCCTCCCTGGACGTGGTGGAGGTGCTGCAAACGATTCATCTAAGTCAATGAAGGCGGGTAGTGGCAACGGCCGGTTTGGAGTACACAAATCAATTACAACGGGTGAAGTGCGATGGTCAAGAACTGACAGATCAATGACTTCCACTGGATCATCTGTAAAAATAATGCAACAAATATATAACGATTTCGACACCATGCAGATTGGTCAGAAAGCTCAAAAATGCGGCAAAAAGTCAATGTATGGAGATTTCAGATTCAAATTTTGCACAGTTAATGAAATTTTATAATACCCTCTGCAAGGGTATAACAACTTTTTTTGTTTTTAATGGAGGCTGCCTTGCAGGCGAAATGATATCTCACCTCCGGATTCAGAAAAATGCAAAATAGGGAAAATATCGTAAGAGACAAATGAAGAGGCATTAACTGCGTCTGTCGTGAAAATGGTTTCCACTGACGGCAGGCCGTGTTTGCTTTTTGAAAAACGAAGTGTTTCTCGAAATTCTAAGCCCCATATACAAGTAAGAAGCGAACAGGCAACGACTTGCTCGAATATGTAACTACTTTACTATTTTTTATATGTATTTACATACATACATATATACCGTTCATACCATGAGTTCCAATTTTGAAATGGATTTGATTCTTACCGATTATCAACGGGCGCACACGCGCAACTGTTGGTGTCGAGGCAGCAGGCACAGGGTTGCTGCTACTGTCCAATTCCAAACCGAATGTAGCTAAATTACTTTCAATACTCTCACAGTAACGAAGGACTGGAAAAATGAATCAAATATGATAAATGGCAACCATTACTTGACCTTACTTCGACTCACCGCGTTCGACTTCAGCTGTAATGTTGTCAGTAACGGGCGACCCGGGACCACTGAATAGCGGAGGCAGTGTAGAATTATTGGCCAAGTCAGTGCGGGACGTCGACTGGTCGGACGTGTTGGTGCTGCCCTCGCTGGAGTTGTCCATTACGCTGCAATCGGCGAAGGACTCGCTGGAGCTTCCGGGTCAAATTGGAGATCAATGTGTAAATCTTCAGCAGTATTCCTATTCCTAATCTGTCCTGTATTGTAAAAAACAATGAGAGAAAGCATCAAATGAACATCTTTATGCAAATCTTAAGCAGCAAGCAGACTCACCAAGGTCTGGGAGCCAGAGCTGTAGCGGCGAAACGAATCTGATATGTTTTAATAGCTATTCCGAGCCTAATCGTACAGGTATACAATTGACAAATCAGGCAACGATTTGTAGTCAATAATTAACAGAACTCACAGAAGTTTCAACAAACAAATTAGCAGCAACTGGCGGCTAGCGCCTAACAAGGGAAGAGACTTTACCGATAGAAATTATCAACAGCTGTTTGCCTATGCACTAGTTCGTTTTGCTGGCTCGCGGCTTCATTTGTTGTTCATTTGGTTCTTATGTGACTAATTGTTTTTGCGCAGCTCTCACACCAATGCAAAAATGTGTATGTATTGTTTCCTGCCTCTGATCCAAACACTTATTTAATAGGTTAAACAATTATCTATCATATGCCATTTAAATTATTCGATTTTCTTATTTGGTTCGAAAGTTATGATTTTTGCAACGGAAAAACTTATATGGCCTCACTGAATGATAGTGAACGGTGCACAGTGGCTCGTTTTTTAAAATCTCGTTGCAAAAATCAAATTTCGAGTTGTTGAATTTGGCAAAACTATTGATACACTTTAATTAGGAATTGGTCAAGCTATTAAATAACGTTAAAGAAAGAATTTTACAATTTTTTTTAGATGTAGGAGCTTTGTAAAGTGGAAACATTTTTCAACTTTTAAAAAGATGGAAAAAAATTACTCTTAAGTAAAGTTAAATAAATATCTCTTAAAAACCACTTAAGCTACAAACCTAAATTTTTTCCCCCGAGTAAAATGGTTATTTTAAAATACAAATTTATAATTTAGAAAAAAACATTTATGATTATTAGAAAATTTTTTTTTGGAAAACTTGTATTTTGTTTTGCATTTTTAATATTTAGCTTGACTTAAAAAAAAAAAGTCGGGCGTGTTCAGAAATATGACTTCACAAAAAGTAGAAGATAACATTCAAGACACAAATTGTGCCCGATTGGAAATATTAGGCATTTTTCATGCCAACCCATGCTAACCAAACGACCCCGAGAGATTGGTTTATAAAGATTTTACTCAAAAACTTTTTTATTTCAAGTTCTAACCTGTTACCAATTGAAATGCATATTAATAAAATCACAATATGACAATAACTGAAAAAAATTTTGTTTACTGAAAATTTTGTATCAAAAAAAATTTTTTTTTAAAAAGTTTTTTCTTAAAAATGAGTGAGAATGAAAATTTAAAACATATGTCTAGTTTCTTTTCAAATTTTTTTTTAAGATTTCTATTAAAATCGCCAATTTTGATAAAAAAAAACATGAAAATTTTGAGTTTACCGATCTAATTACGCCTTTTTTAGTGGGCGTAACCCTAAGAACTATACGTCAAAAAGGTTTCCAGACTATTAGGAAAAATTGTGTGGATAATTCGAATAGATCAAGAGCTATGATTAATGCAACTTGTTTTGAGAAAACGAGCCACTGTGTGGTGGCAGTATGAACACGATTTTAATTTTTTCACCATCTTCTCATCGTTCCGCTGAGATGGACTGTAGTGTGAATAGGCTATAAAAGAGTGGTCAGACCAGTTCAAGCAATGAACTAGTGTAGAAGTCCACAACAAGCCAGCAAGACCTCTGTTAACTATCGATAAATATGAATGTTTACGGGTCGCTGTTAAGCCTGCTCTAACAACGGCACGTCACCAGAGGCCCTGAAATTCCACTCCTTAAATGTGAATTCCTCAAAATACTGACATGGATAAGGATAAATTTACACTTCAAGCCATACGGCAGGACTTGATTGACAACAATCTACAGGCAAAGGCCATCATCCAGGTAAGCTGCGATAGTCAATCGGCAAGTTCTCAGAGTCTCAGATCGAACCACATTCCAGGACATTCTAAACAGTCGGACCTCCATCGGCGAACTGGAGGAGTTGAACGAGGCCGGACGTGCCAAATTGTCAGCCATACGGAAGAATATCGAGCGTTTGGATGACTGGGCCCGAGACATGGCCGACTCGGCGCTGGCCAAGGAGGTGGACACGCACCGCGATCAGTTCTCCAAGACGCTACAGGCATTCCGGAAGGCGAACGTATCCACTATGCTGGAAATTGAGAAGGCCAATCGAGAGGAGCTCATGGCGATAACGGGCGAAAGTGATCTGCGACAGCGGACGACGGCCGGCACCCGGCACAATCGTGGCAGTCTGGTGTCTCAGGAGAACGATGTGACCGAGAAAATGCTGGCCATATCTCGCCACCTGTCAGAGACGACCCAGAAGAGTGCCATTACGCTGGAGACGCTGGTGGCTTCCTCGCAGAATGTGGAGGCCACCAGTGACGAGCTGCAAAACACGGCGGGCAGCATCACCATGTCGGGCAAGCTGCTGAAGAAGTACGGCCGACGTGAGTGCACCGACAAGATGCTGCTCTTCTTTGCATTTTGTCTCTTCCTGGCCTGTGTTTTTTACATAGTCCAGAAGCGGCTGTTTTAGGTAGAGTTCTTTGCACACGTATGACTTAGGCGCTTGGGTAAGCGCTATTCGCACCTAATTAATATTTATTATCTAGTCTAATTCACAAGCTGTAAGTGTATAAATATATGAATCTATGTATTCTGTAGAGCTCTAGTAGGGACAACGTGGCACTCCGCCAGGGTTGGAGAATCCATTTGTGTTAACCAATCGACAAATATCCTTATACGAACGCTGAGGCTCCGCAGAACCAAATCTGGACTGCCTATAAGTATAAGGGGTATACGGCATCTGGGCTGACCTCTGGTAATAACCGCCGCCGGCACTTCCCACTCCGGAAAAGAGTTGATCGAACACGGTGGTGCCATCGGAACATTTCAGTGTGCAGCAACAGAGAAGCAAGGCAACGATAATTGAACGCCGCATCATTAAAACAGTTTGACAATTTGGGATTCGCACTTTCAAATGAACTTTGCATAGATGCTGCCCTACTTATAAGACTTTCGCAGCCTTGTCTGATTCGAAAAACACAAATGCCACGGTCAGTTTGATTAGCCACCGTCACTGATAACCGAGACTTAATCGAAACGCTCGGAACTTGTTGATTTCAGTAATGTGCCATGTTGATACTCGTGCCGTTTTGATTAGCCCAGAAATATGATTTTGATGGGAAACATCTTTAATTTTGGTACGGAGGATTTTAGTAGGGGTAAAATTTGATTTCAGCAACAAAAAAAAAACAAAGTCAATAACAAAGACATCTTACTGTTTTTGCATAGCTCACGCTCAAAGTGGCAGTGCAAATTCACAAAATCCACCTAAATTTGCAAAAACAGGAACATGAGAAAACGGCCCTTAGTCACTTTTTGGCTTTTGATGTTCCAGGAACTTGGCGACAACCGACATGTCACGAAATTGGCTGCTATTTTTGACTAACTAAAGTTAATCATCATGGACGTCACCGATTTGTAAAATATGCTGAGGCGGAGTCTTTCTCAAAGCCGATCTCTGAGATCTGTTTGTTTATACGGACAGACAGACGGAAATGTCCAGATCGACTCGGCTGTTGATGCTGATCAAGAATATATAGTCTTTATAGGGTCGGAGATGCTTCCTTTTGCCTGTTACATACTTTTGCACAAACTTAATAAGCTCTGTGTACCACTGCTACAGAGTATAAAAATCGTATGAAAGGCTCGTGGTAACTCAAAGAAGTAATGATGCAGTTTCATTCCTAGGACCCTAAACAGGGGGGATCCGTCGAGTTTGGTAATGTATTTTTCTTTTTTGTTGATATGACATGTCTTTAATTTGTTGCTTTATTGAAAATTCTGCTCGGAAAATCCATAAATCTTAACATTGCCCGCATCGCGGCGTCTGTCATTGTCCTTTTCATCGCAGGCATATGCAAGCAGATATTGTTTGGGATGCCAAGCCACTGTGAAGGTAGACGCATCCACATGAATATCCGTCACACGTTCTCCAGTCTCTGTGTAAGCAATGTCTATGAGCAAATCCTCGCTGGCCGAAGCAATCAGTCGCTCATCGTGGCTAAAGGATATGGTACGCACGGGCCACTCCAAGCGGCTGATCATACGCAGGCAGGCTAATTCATTCGCATCCCAGAGAGAAACCTGAGCATCGGCCGAGCCCGTGGCGAAGTATTTGCCTGGAACGAAAATCAGATTATATCGGAAAGGTCTCGTCAATGTCTAAAGCCTGCCCACCTGTCGGTCCGAACTCGATGCATATGCAGTTGGCGGGATGCGCTTTCAGTGTCATGTGGTGCTCCAGGCTGGGGTAGCTCAGCACGTGCATGCAGCCCATACCATTGGTTAGGAAAAACAAGTCGTTTGTATTATTCCACGAAATCTCATTCACCTCAAAACTGAACGGCTCCTCCACGCGTATCTTGTTGGTGCGCGTGTCTATAAATGTGATCAGATCCTCCTTGTTGCCCACCGCAATGGTCTTGCCGTCCGGGGACCAAGCTATGTTAATGTTCTCGCCCTTGGTACTGGTGACCGAAACACATTTACCCACGCGAATATCCCAGACGCGCACCGTCCTATCGCCGCTGGCCGTGGCGAATTGGTCAGAATTTGTGCGGTGCCAGCAGAGCTGGTCGACGGATGCCGTATGCCCGCGATACGCGCTATCCTTGATGAAACGATCGCGTTCCAGGAGGTAAACGACCACAGTTTTGTCAAAAGATCCTGAGGCCAAGTAGCGGCCGTCAGCGTTCCAGCACACCGAATGAACCTGCAGGGGGTCGGGGAAAACGGGTCAAATTGCTGCTGCGAGTTGCGACTATCCTTACCTTGGACATGTGGGGCCGTTGTTCGCGGATTTTGCTGTGACCCTTGAAATACGACTTAAGGTCTTCGAATGTTTGCTCTGTTCGACTCATAATGTAACAATTTCCACTATTATTGCTTTATTTCAATTTATAAACAAAATGCCGGCAACAAAACTCATTCAACTGCTCTAAAACTGTAGGTAAACTATCGATATATCGATATGCCATACTTTTAGCATGAGCGGAACCAGTTCTAAGTTGGACAACGAAGATATTACCTCAGTAAACAAATTTTATGTGATAAATATAATTCTAACGGTCACGGACTGCTATAAATATTTTTGGTATGCAGTTTTATTATCTTTAGTAAAGCTTAGTATACACCTCAACAAAGAAGCTCCCAAATCAAAAAAGTTCATACAAGTAGAGAGTATGTTTATTGATAATATGATTATATGGTTGATTACATATTAGTTGTGATTATTATTATAATATTAAGAGTGTTTGACGCGACAATTAGTTTGCGAATGTACATTAAACGGCAGCAAGAATTCACGGCAGAAAGAATCCACGGCAGCTTTCGAACAACTTAGCAACTGAACAACTTAGAACCCGGCGTACAACAACTTAACGACTTAAATGTACTCGGATTAAGACAACTTTACTGCAACTGACTTGGACAACTTAACAACAAGGACTTCTTGGTACAGCTCGACTGCTACGACGCGCCAACTCAACTCGACTACAACTCATATGAACGAACAACTGCTTATGAACTACTACCAGGGTTGCCAGCTCATCAGTACATCTCCACCTTACATACATAAGAAACTCACAAAACCTTTCGCGCTCGCTTTATTGCCAGTACACACTTCCCACAAAAGGTCTGAACAAAGGACCATAAATATATTAGATCGGTATTTTTCCGATAACTCAAGAAATAATAAATTTCTATTTTTTGAAGAGGTATCGCAAGTTGCCGCTATACACATTTGCTGGTATTCACATCACGAGCATTTCCACTAAATTTGGTCGAAATCGGACATCTATATAAATATATATAGTATACCTCCTATAGAAAAGTAAGGTTCGAAAAGTAGTCTTACTTAGAACATGAAAGAAAGACGGTCAAGCCCGACTATAATATACTCCGTACCTATGAAGTGCTGCTCATCACCGTTGCATCCGGTGCTGTCCATAATTGTTTGTTATCCTTATAACTCGACTATCGTTCATCCGATCTTTACCATTCCTTTGGCGTAGGAACGAACTTTCTATCTATAAAACTGGGTGATATGAAGCCATGCTCCCATTTTTGCAATCGCAAAAGTTTTGCGATTTAATGAGCAAATTTGTACTAAAAACCGGTTTTAAATCGCACGGACAGACAGAGGTTAGAGAGACGGACACTTTTGCACAAACTTATTCAACTCTGTGTACCTTTGGTACAGAGTATAAAAACAAACTGCAAGGGTATACTAAACTTCGGCCGAGCCAAAGTTAAATTTCCCCTATTTTTCTTTACCCTTTTAAAGGATATATCGAAGCTTTTCTAGGAGATCCTTTCTGATTTTCAAATTGAAATTGTGTCTTTGGGAGATCGAAAAGTATTTATCTATGGCAGTTGACTATTTTGAAGGTCTTGGAAAAGACTTACAAATGCTAAGCTCAGTGTATTGAAGAATAGAAGACAACGTAAAACTAATGCTTGATTTGAAATTGAATGCCATCTGGCTTACAATGATCGTTTATTCAAAAGCAAAATATTTGTTAATCTGGAAGTAGTCAATATATTGACACAGTTGAAATAGTTGTAAATGTAGTAAAATCGCTATAAAAGGAAAAGCCACCGCGTAGAATTTATCATCCAACCTAATCGAGTTGAACTGAGATGAAAATATCAACTCTTCTCTTGGGCTGTGCCATTTTGGCCATTTGCTTCGTAACAAGCGAAGGAGTCGCCTGTACAGGAACTCAAACCCCGGCTGCCGATGGCTGCACGGATTGTACGGATGCTGCCAACGCAGCCAATTCGGATTGTGTGACTACGACGGCAGCACCAACAGACACTACTACTGCTGCGCCCGCAGGGAGCACCACGCCAGCCGCCGGTACAGACACCACCGTAGCAACTGTTACTGAAACCTCAACCACTAGCAACAGGAACAGTGCTGCTGCCAGAAGGAGGAGGGCCCGGAGGAGGAGGGCCAGGAGGAGGATGGCTCGTCGACGTCGCCTATTGGCTATTAGGCGTGCCAGAAGGAGGAACAGAAGAAACCGACGAGGCTAAACGGCATTCCCTACCAAAAACCTACTTTTAATCTGGGATCAACTCTTATCTTGGGCCTAATATCTGTATGACCATTCCAAATGCAGGTTTTTTTTATGGAAAAGTTAAATAAATAGTAGTATTGCATATGAAGGAAGGACTTGCCATTTCTAGAGCGGTAGTAACTGAACAAAGAGCATGTAATGAAGACTAAGGTCAATTGTTGAGACCCAACTTTAGTCGTAAATGAGTGCTTAACTTTTCGATACCCACTATTATACTGAACTAAAAAATTGATCCATACGGGGTCAGCTCAATCAGAAGGCAATAGGATAAAACTTTCATTTACATTTTCAAAGTAATTAGATACAGTTTTCCTACATCACCTTCCAGCTGACTGAACCGGCTTAAAAGTGGTTCAGAATCATGTCTCAGAAATTATTTGGTGCAGGTTGGAAATTTAAAGTAAAATACATTCCCAATTTAAAACTGGTTTCAAACAAGCAAATTTGTTGAGGAAACTAAAATCTAGAAGAGATTTTGTAAGTTCTTAAGGCTTAAGTAAATAAGCAACATGGTTTGTGTGGGTCAGCAAGCTGGCACACTGGACCAATTTGTTAGCCTTGGCGTAAGTGACAGCCACAGCTCGCTTAATGTGGTAAGACCAAGTAAGTTTCCAGCACAGTGTGCAGCAACAGCAACAGATGTTGTAACTGTGTGTTGCTAGTATAAATGTGCCCATAAAACGCAAGCTTAGGGTGATCAAGAAAAACTGGGTATGAGGTGTTGCTACCTGACGTGCTGCAAGGTTATAGTGGAATCATGGAAAAGCATAACAAACTAACATATACGTAATTTGGAGTCGAGTCCATATAAAACAAAAGGTTTTCTCACTAGAACTTCTTTTTCGACCGATCATTCGTACTGCAGCTATATGGTATAGTCATCCAATTCTGACAAAACTTTGTAGAATTGTTAAAGTATATAAAATAAGTATATGCCAATGATAAGTACGTTTCCATTGAAAACAGAAAAGTTTTTTTCACTAGAACTAGTTTTTCGACCTATCGTTCCTATGGCAGCTATATGCTATAGTCATCCGATTTCGACCAAACTTAGTGAAATCATGGGAAAGAATAGTTAACTAAGAAATACGAAGATTGGAGACGTTTCCATTGAAAAGAAAAAAGTTTTTCTAGCTAAGACTACTTTTCAGACTTAACTTTTCTATGACAGCTATAGTATATAGATGTCCGACTTAGACCAATTTTGGTGGAATCATGGGAAGGCATAACAAACTAAGAAATACGAAGTTTGGAGGCGTTTCCATTGAAAAGAAAAAAGTTTTTCTCACAAAAACTAGTTTTTCGACCATCGTTCCTATGGCAGCTATATGCTATAGTCATCCGATTCGGCCGGTTCCGACAAATGTGCAGCGTATATGTACCAAAAGACTTCGTGCAAGATTTGGTGAAGATACGGGGGAGAAAGCATAGAAACAGACAGATGGACAGACGGGCATGACCAAATCAACTCAGCTCGTTTTGCTGATCAAGAATATATATACTTTATATGGTCGGAGATGCTGTTGAATCAAGTGCTAAACGTACTCAAATAATGTATCAAGAGCTCATCAGGTTCAAGAGTAAGATAGTTCACTCATGAATCAACAGCTCCACAGATTTAAAAGTAAGTCACGAATATTCTAATCAAACACCAATTTAAAATCAGTTGCTTTTTTGCATTTTATACCCCGTTGTCATTAAAAATGAAAAAAGGGAATCGTAAAATTGTGCAAATGTATGTAACAGGGAGAAGGAAACATTTCTTGTTAAGCGTCAAAAGGCGAGTCGCTATACCCATGTCCGTCTACTGTCTGTCCGTCTGTCTGTATGAACGCGTCGATCTCTGAGACTATAAAAGATAGAGCCACAAACAGAACACAGAAAAAAACAAGTAAGGGAGCTGCAGTCGAGTGCCCCGACTACAAAATACCCTGTTCCCTTGATATCGTGTGTTTTTTCTTTACATACACACACACTCATACATACACACAAACGCATGGTATGCGGCCGCGCGCGATAACTGAAAATGCAAGACCCCCCCTCTCTCCCACAAGCAAATTTGATTCGTATATAACTTCAGTGTTTTTGGTCCGATCTTAGTGATCTTTTTAGAATAGATAGATATTGGGCCTTACTTGATATATGTAAAGTCTGGAAGGTCTATCTTAAAGGGGGGAGGGGGAGGAAAACTCGTTTTGAATCGGGTATACACTTATATACATGCAAAAATTTGTGGCTCTAGCTCTTATAGTCTCTGAGAAATACGCGTTCATACGGACAGACGGACGGCCAGACGGACAGGGCTAAATCGACTCGGCTGTTGATGCTGATCAAGAATATATATACTTTATAGGGTCGCAAATGCTTCCTTCTACCTGTTACATACTTTTGCACAACTTCATGATCCCCCCGAGATATTCGGGATTAAATGAATCCCAAACGATGTCAGAAGTCGGTCAATCCCGGATTTTCTCATTCCAAGTACGAACAGGATTGACTTGATCTTGGATTTTTCAATCCCGGAATTCTTGTCTTGATCCCGACCTTATGCCACATGGGATTGATTTAAGCTTGTTTTCCGAACTTGACTTGATCCCTTAGTAAGATCCAATCAAAAAGGCCCGACTTTTGACTTATGCTCAAAAATCGTACTTGATTTGATCTACAAATCGGCTTTGTGCAAGTTTGGCCGAGATTAAATTGAGCTCGATATTTAAACTACACTCAATCCGAAAAAGGATTGCTCCAAAAACTACCGAGATTGATTTATGCTCGAAATTCGATTTGATCTGTGAATCGTCTTGTTGCGTGTTTGCACGAGATTTAATCGATATTGGAACTGCACTTAAGCTCAAAAAGGATTGCTTCATAAATGACTGAAATTGAAGTTATCTCTTTAATAAACCCTGTTCCCATTCAAAATGGGTAAAATGGGATCATGAAGTCATTGTCAGCTAGAGCGTCCTTGCTCGCTTGCCAGTGCCCTAACTTCCTGAAACTTTATGTTACCCCAAAATTAGCTTCTCACAAGAGAACTTAATGACTTAATGAACGACATTTTTGATTTTCAAACCAGCAAGTTCTTGCCGGCTCGAGGTCATTACCCCCGGTCATTGTTTGCATACGCCCGGTTAAATCTATAATAGAATTTAGCTTTCTCCTCATGCCGGCATTGCTATGACTGTTTGGGAATTGCAAGGCATCAAAGTAGAAAAATCGACAAATAAAATGAAATACTAAGTTGATAGTGGCCTTTGCTTATGTGTGTGTACCCATTTAGTGAGATACTAGTGAGAGAGATTTTCTTGCTTTCATACTATTTCGCTCTTTCGCTTTGATATGGGACATCCGAACTAACTTTAATCTCGTGTCAGGGTTATTTAATATTGACATTCGATATCCGTACTTACTTCAATCTCGAGTCAGGATTATTTGACTTTCAAGCACGGATTCGAGATTGACATTAGCCTTTTCGGATTGATACCAACTTTTCAGGATTGTTTCAAGCCTTTCGAAGTTGTATCAAGCTTGAGCTTGAGATTTCAATCCGAAGGACGAGATCATATCAATCTTTTTCAGTTTGATTTTATCTCTCCATTTTTTTTTCTGTGTACCCATATCAAGTTGATTTTCGATTTGGAAAATATGCCCCCCTTCCCCCTATAACCGCAAAAAGCTTTCTGTCTATCTATACGAACGTGTCTAGCTTAGAGACTATAAGAGATAGAGTCACAAAATTTACCTTGTAGGTAGGTGAATACCATACCCAGATCAAGTTTGTTTCAGATTTGGAAAATTATTTGTCAAACTATGTATCAAGCTTTAGTCGGCTCGAGAAACAACACACCACAAAACGGCAGCAATTTTAGCATGTCAACTGTCAGTCCAATAGCCGTCTCTCCATACCAGCAATGCCATAACTGCTTGGGAATTCCAAAGCAACCCGATTGCAAAAATCGATGGCGTTTCTCTCAAATTTCTTCACCTCATTCCCCTCGCCTAAAAAAACTAAGCTGAGAACGAATTTAACTCGATTTCAAGAGCGATATTCTACAAAATTTTTCAGGAACGTTCGTACTTAAATTATAATAATTATTCTCCTTTATTCTGGAAGTGCCAATGATATTGATACACCCCAACAAGATAAGTACCTGACATTCATACAGGAAATTTGGCTGCTATATTTTTTTTTTATTATTTAAATTGCGAAAACATTACGTTGTCTTGCCAATCAAGCTGCCCCCGTCTGGGCAGTTGCATGTCTAATATTGATGGGCACCACCTCCACTTAATGGGGGAAACCTCAAACTTTGCCTGGTCACGTCGCTGCTGCTTTTTCTGAAAAGGTGGAATATCAATTTCATCAAGGCTAAGCCGTAACTCTGCCGAACATGCAAGTCTTAACCTCTTCCTCACGTTCCTCATAAACTCCTGTCTTGCCGGCATCAATCAACTCAAGGATGCAGCCAAGAGTGAAGTAAGAAATAAGTGTTTCAATTTGGCCCACTCCTGCATCTTGTATCTCTCACTCCGTTTAATGCAAGCCAAATAACGATCACATGTGATGGCCCATGATAGAAGTTTACGGTTATGGCTTCCTTACATTCTGGGCTATTAATCAGTGGCAACACTTTTGGAGACAAAAGGTCGCCTCCAGCTGCAGTTGGCTGCACAGGCTCGTATATAAATTGGCTCCATTAGCGGCAAAAGCTTGGGCAAAAGAAAGTCAACAAATTTCTTCACAAAGTTTGGCACTGTTTTTTGTTTGCTTTCGATTTTTGTTGCCATGAACTATCAGCGACAGGCACAAGCAACAAACAAACAAGGCACCATGACATTCGACCAGGTCAGGACCTATGTAACACCCCACCCACCCCATGTGTACATTCATGGCAGATGTGCGCCAAGTGCAGCTGCAATACAAGTCGTCGCTCGTATGCCACAAGCTCGAGCACGTTTGTCGGTGCACACAGCTCTTCCTCCAACACCACCACCACTCAAAAATACATCAATATTTGCTTTACTAAAAGTTTTCGATAAATTTGGCTTGTGGGTTGTGAAAGTGGGTGTGGTCTAGCTTAGCTAACAACTTCAGTAGGAACATTAATGAAAGCTAATTGCTGTTAATGGACTGTTAAATGAGCGTTACCCGTAAGATAATAATAAATTTATTTAGTTTTAGATTACTGAATATGTACTATATGCATGTAGTCAGGGCTACAAGGCTGCAGCCGCTCCAGTGTCGAAGTCTGAACCGAATCTCAATAGTATTGAATATACATATGAATTTCATTAGTGAAGAGTTTAGCTGGCTCGAGGTCAAGAAGTGGCGTTTGTTCACAACTGCAAGCAAATTATGCATTGACACACCAAAAAGAGCGTAGATACCTTCACAGCTGTTTCATGAATGTTTAATCCAATCATCAGAAGGCGTTTCGCTAAATGACTACTGATCGTTGAGTCAATTCCATGCAATCAGAACTTTGAATAGTTGGGAACTGCAAAGCGCAATGAAAGCGAAATTGGACTCACATACAGGAAGCCAAACTTAATGGGTGTCAATGCAAAGACTTGGGCTAAAGTTTCTAAGTGAGGAAGCTTTAAGCTTTCTAGCGAGCTTCTTGACCTAAAGCCCACTAAACTTCTTACTAATTAAACATTAGAAAGGTCGCCGAATTAATTACAAAAACATACGAATTTCACGGAATTCATCTGCAACTCAAACGTTAGTTGGTCGTCGGTCCTTTCGCATGTTAATTTGGAGACATGCTATGATAGCTTTATTAATATTTTTTTAACATCGTTATCGAAAATGCTCAAAATAGGAAACATGGCTCTTACAAACTGCCATGGTACACACAAGGGTTAAAAAAATTGAAAATTTTTCGAAATACATTTTACAAGCGCTTCACAAAAAGTCACGATCCTGCTGATGGAGAGAAATATAGGCTGCACAAAACGTGAATTCGAGCTCCTTAATAAGTTTTGTGGCCGGGTGGCTCAGCGGCTAGTGTGCGCGACCGCTGTGCATGAGGTCGTGGGTTCGATCCCGCCTCGGAACATCTAATGAAAAGTTTTTTCTTTGAATAAACTTTACACCCGGTCACGCCTCTCTGCTGTTGGCGCCAGCTTTGTAGTAATTAGCCATGAAAAGCTTCTCAAGCTGCCGTTCGGATTCGGCGTTAAACTGTAGGTCCCTTTCTCTTGTGCGAAAATTAGAAGTGCACAAGCCAAGAGATTGAGAGAAGCTCGGCTTTGGCCCTTTGGGGCTGTGTCAACTAGACAAGCCATTTTACTTTACTTTACAATAAGTTTTTGTACACACAGCATATATCTAATGTCGAAAGTCGATTAAAGTCTTATCCAAAGTCATTTTGGACCTTTATAAACTCGAAAAGATCAAAGAAGAGTGGATAGTGAAGAAGGGATAGTGAATCTTTTTTCTGCCGTTTTTAGCGCCAATTTCGAGCCAAAGAGTATCTGGGATGGCCAATTCACTCTTGATTCCATTCTTTCAATACTTAATGTCTCGATTATTCCCATATCGGATGTTGATATCTTAGAAGCAATCAAAGACTTTTATGACTCACTTAAGTCGGACAGTGATGGAATTTCTTCATTTCTTCTGAAGAACTGCATTGGCTATGATCTTTTTTCTCCCTAGAGGTTGGTCAATTTATAAGAAAATGGAAGGTAGCATCAGTTATACCTATTCATAAAAATGATTCAAAAAGTGATGTCTCTAATTATAGACCAATTGCTAAGCTTATTTAATGTTGGGCTTTGTAAAGCGCAAATCCAAACTCGGCAAAGTTTATACTCTGCCTTAGTGAGTTCTAGGCTTGAATATGCTTTTCTTATATGGAATCCTTCTGCTGCCGTTCACGTAAACAGGCTTGAGCGTCTACATAAGCGATTCCTTAAATTTGCACTTGCTCCTTAAAATTTTTCCGAGCCTTTTCCACCGTATATGAGTAGATGTCGACTATTGCATATCTCTACACTTGTTGGCACTACCTTGAATTCATTGTAACGTGAAAAGTATCTCCAAAATGCAAATCTAAGTTGAAAAATTTGAAACTGATTGCTCAGCGCCAAATAGACTTAAGGCGTACGGGTTTCCTTCCCTATAATCTGGTAGGCGATATTGTTATTATTGACATTTGATATATAAACTCCTTCTAGTATAGTTCAAAGTCCAATCGATTATACGAAAATCTATAGAGATTTCGGAGACACACCCTATTACAAGTTTTAAGTCTTACAAATTTATCTCTGCCCTTTTGTATCTTCAAACTTCGAATGATCAAACCTATCGACTCTAGGGCACTTATATCGAATACAAGTGAATCGGATGTAGGTTAATGGAATGAATAGAACTGATATCGATATACAAATAATAAGGTTCCCACCTAACATCTAATTCAAATTTCAACTGATATCTTAAAGTATTCAATTTCTTAACAAGACTGTTCTTCAGAAGTCTGCTGGAAACTAATTGCGATTGGTAAGTATGTGAACTCTAAAACAATACGACGGCCTTGAATGCGACCACCTTGAATTCCATTTGGCTTACAATGGTTGTTTATCCAAAAGCAATAGACCCAAAATATTTGTTAGTCTTGGAGTAGTCAATCTATTGACACAGCTGTAAAGTTTTACTGAGTTGTAATCACTATAAAAGGAAAAGCCACCGCGCAGAATCTATCATCCAACTTAATCTAGTTGAACTGAGATGAAAATATCAACTCTTCTCTTGGGCTGTGCCATTTTGGCCATTTGCTTCGTAACAAGCGAAGGAGTCGCCTGTACAGGAACTCAAACCCCGGCTGCCGATGGCTGCACGGATTGTACGGATGCTGCCAACGCAGCCAATGCGGATTGTGTGACTACGACGGCAGCACCAACAGACACTACTACTACTGCGCCCGCAGGGAGCACCACGCCAACCGCCGGTACAGACACCACCGTAGCAACTGCTACTCAATCCACAACCACTGGCAACAGGATCAGTGCTGCTGCCAGAAGGAGGAGGAGGAGAAGGAGGCTTCTGAGAGAAAGGAGGGCCTGGAATCGTCGCTTGAGAGCCATAAGAGCCAACCGAAGGAACAGGAACCAAAGAAGAAGAAGAAACCCTCGTGGCTAAGTGTCATGCTCAACCCAAAGTCCACTTTGAATCATATGAAATATGTTTCTGACCGTCTTAGTTTTCATATTTTGTTGCGATTCTCTATGGAAAAGTAAAATAAATGGTGTAAGGCATATATATTGCATATAAAAAAGGGACTGACTTTTTCTGAACTTACCCGGTGGTTTGATATAAGCCTTAAGAAACTTGTTCCTATCCCAAACGAGTTTTTCAGCTGTTTTTACTGCTGACATTCGGATTGCTACAATTGCGGAAAATCAAATGCATGTATGGCGCTTAAGTTCCCAGTTTAGTTATCAGCCGATTAAAAGTCCCTTGAGGCAGGCAAATTATTCTTTAGTCGATTTTTTCTTAATCTAGTAGTTTGCAAGTTACATGATAAGGACATTTCCATTGAAAACAAACAAGTTTTTCTAACTAGAACTATTTTAACAAAACTTTGTAGAATTGTGTGGAAGCGTATCAAAACTATTAGTGCCAATTTTAAGGATATTCCCATGGACAACAAAAAAGTTTTTCTAAGACTACTTTTCAGACTGTACATTTCTATGACAGCTATACTATTTAGATGTCCGATTTTGACCAAACTTTTTGGAATCATGGAAAAGCATATCCATTGAAAACAAAAAAGTTTTTCTCACTAAAACTAGTTTTTCTACCGATCGTTCCTATGAAAGCTATATGCTATATTCATCTGATCCGGCCGGTTCCGACAAATGTGCAGCATATATGTACCAAAAGACTTCGTGCAAAGTTTGGTAAAGATAGCGTTCAAACTGACGGAGGAGATATCGGATGACTAAAGCATATAGCTGCTTTGGAAAACAGGCTTTTGATAGAGTATAGCACGAAGGCCTTCTGTGCAAGACTAAAAGTTTGCTTCCTCCTCAACTCTTCGATCTTGTGCGAAGTTACCTCGATGAGAGAGTTTTCACAGTGATTCTTGACGGAGCTGAATCTATTGTAAGATCTATAAGAGCAGGTGTTCCTCAGGGGAGTGTACTCGGACCTACTCTTTACACGCTATTTACAATGGATACGCCAACAGGAGATACAGTTCCCATTGAGAACCCTCAAGATCTGCTCCTGGCTACCTTTGAGGACGACACGGTCTTTATGGCAAGAAACTCCTGCAATTATAGTGCTACTTACATCATCCAATAATATTTATTCGGTTTTGGCACGTTGGAACATAGCCTTGAATCTGGCCAAGTGTGTAAATGTTACATATGTACATCTGCCCAGGCGTATTTTTGTATGACGAATTACTCCCGCATAAGTCAGGACACAAATATTTGAGAGTTTACTTGGATAAGAGGTTGACTTTTAGCACACACATCAACCAGCTTACCAAGTCTCTCTATGCTAGAGTAGACAAACTATCCTGGCTGCTAAGCAGCAGAAATAAGATGTCACTGAAGAGCAAAGTCCATATGTACAAGGCCATAATTGCTTCTGCCTGGAGATTTATGGCATAGCAGCAAAATCTCATCTAAACAAGATGTATGTTACAATTCAATGTAAGTTGCTCCTCAGTAACAATAAAATTGAAAATATAAAAAAAAAAAAAATCAATGGAAATGTCCTTAAAATTGGTAAACGAGGTGTGTTCAAAAGTATCGCGAATTTTGAATTTTCGCGGGTTACGTATATTCGAATTTCGATTTTTTTGTGGCGTTATGTTGGTACTCATGTCTCTCACTTATGCCGACAAGCTCGGCCATTTTGAATGTTCACTTAATTGTTGACAGCTGCTTTGCTTGCACGTGTTTTGGATCGTCTTCGATTTTTTCCTATTCAAAAAAATGGATCAAAGAACCTGTATCAAATTTTGTGTGGAAAACGAAATTAAGTGCGCGGATGCATTCCGAATGTTGACTGTGGCATACGGAGAAGCTACCTTGGACCGAAGCAACGTTTATCGGTGGTACAAAATGTTCTCAGAAGGCCGAGAAGATGTGAACGACGAAGAGCGTGCCGGACGCCCGAGCACTTCAACAACAGACGAAAAAATTAATGAAGTGGAGAAAATGGTATTGGCCAATCGTCGAATCACCGTTAGAGAAGTTGCTGAGGACCTAAACATATCGATTGGCTCGTGCCATTCGATTTTTATCAATGATTTGGGCATGAGACGGGTCGACGCGAAATTCGTACCAAAATTGCTCAATTGCGACCAAAAACAGCATCGCATGAACATTGCTAATGTCCGCGACGACCCAAATTTGCTCCAGAGGGTCATAACTGGTGACGATTCGTGGGTTTATGGTTATGACGTGGAAACCAAAGCTCAATCATCTCAATGGAAGCTGCCGCACGAACCAAGACCGAAAAAAGCGCGCCAAGTTCGGTCGAATGTAAAAGTTTTGCTGACAGTTTTCTTCGATTGCAGGGGCGTGATGCATCATGAGTTCTTGCCACAGGGAAGAACGGTCAATAAGGAATATTACCTGCAAGTTATGCGCAATTTGCGCGGAGCAATCCGCCAGAAACGCCCGGATTTTTGGAAGAACCAAAATTGGCTTTTGCACCACGACAACGCCCCTGCTCACACATTATTGATTGTGCGCGACTTTTTGGCCAAAAACAACACACTAATGATGCCGCAACCACCGTATTCCGCAGATCTGGCCCCCTGTGACTTTTTCTTGTTCCCTAAACTGAAGAGGCCCATGAAAGGACGACGTTACGCTACGCTTGACGAGATAAAGACGGCATCGAAGGAGGAGCTGAACAAGATAAATACCCTAATCTTTGGGAGCCGATGTATAGGTATATATTCATACAGATAAAACGGGTAGGCTCACTTGGTAGGGTGGGAGATTCAGTCCCGCTTTCGGCACAGTATTTAAGTATTTTACATCCCTCGCCTTCACTGCAACCGGCTTCAGCTGTGAAATAGGTAGATAAGGCAAAGTTTCTTAAAAATCGAAATTAATACGAGGATTGTTTAGGTTAGCTAAACACCGGCCGAAGTTCTTTCAAACGGGGCAAGCGGGCCTTTGGCGAATCGATAAATAACCCTGATTACTACATTCAGAGAAAAAATATAGAATTTCACGCTTGGATCAAGAATTTTCAATCTCAATAGTTCGATAAGAGTGAAAATTCTCGATCCAAGAACGAAATTCTTGATCCATGTATGAGTTTTTGATCCCATTTTTCGTGATCCAAGAGCTTCAATTCTTGATCCAAATTAAGTACAATTATTCTTGTGTAAAAAAAGAAGGGGGAGTGGAATTTTGGTGGATTTCAGGGGGAATTTTGGGTAAGGGGGCGCAGAGGGGTTGCCACCAAAACACCAATAATTTTTATTTTATTTTTACTTACCTCTACTGCAACTCGAATTCAGGACTTCGAAAGACTGCACTCACTGACACCGCAGCTTAGCCAACAGCACCATACCTTGGATGCCTTGAGCACCGTCCAAGCTTATTTATAAACTGACGGGGAGCGCTCTTCGCTTGATAGTTTTCCCATATACCCCTCTCCCAAATAAAAACCAAACTGTGAGAGCGTGTTTAACGCTATTATCTCAAATGTGTTTGCTCTCCTCTCTCAGTTTCTTTACCTCACCCCCTTGCCTAAAAGCACCAAACACAAACGAACTTAGCTCGATTTCAAGACCGAAATTCTTTAAAAATTCAAGAACAAAAAAATTTTTTCATACGGACAGACAGATGAACATGGCTAAATCGAATCAGCTGTTGATACTGATCAAGAATATATATACTTTATAGGGTTGGAGATGCTTCCTTCTGGCTGTTACATACTTTTGCACTGTGCACATTGGTCGGAAAAGCCATTTTTTGCCATAAAGTTCAAAAATAATAAAATGGGGAAAGTTAGCTTCGGCTGCAGCTTCCATTGAAAACCAAAAAGTCTTTCTAACTTAGACTTCTTTTTGGACCTTACTTTTCTATCAGATCTATACTATATAGATGTCTGATTTCGACCAAACTTGGTGAAATCTTGGAAAAGCATAATACACTGTTAATTACGAGCCGTTAATTTGGAGGCGATCCCATTTAAAACTAAAAAGTTTTTCTCACTAGAACTTCTTTTTCGACCGATCATTCATACTGCAGCTATATGCTATAGTTATCCGATTTTGATAAAACCTTGTAGAAATATGTTCAAGTATATGAAATAAGAATATGCCAATAGAAAGGACGTTTTCATTAAAAACAAAAAAGTTTTTCTCACTAGAACTAGTTTTTCGACCGATCGTTCCTATGGGAGGTATATGTTATGGTCATCCGATTTCGACCCAACTTTGTAGAATTGTGTAAAAGTGTATACAATAAGTGTATGCCAATGATAAGGACGTTTTCATTAAAAACAAAAAAGTTTTTCTCACTAGAACTAGTTTTTCGACCGATCGTTTCTATGGCAGCTATATGCTATAGTCATCCGATTTCGACCAAACTTAGTGAAATCATGGGAAAGGATAGTAAACTAAGAAATACGTACTTTGGAGGCGTTTCCATTAAAAACAAAAAAGTTTTTCTCACTAAAACTTGTTTTTTGACCGATTGTTTCTATGGCAGCTATATGCTATAGTCATCCGATCCGGCCGGTTCCGACAAATGTGCAGCGTATATGTACCAGAAGACTTTGTGCAAAGTTTGGTGAGGATAGCTTTAAAACTGACGGAGGAGATAGCATAGAAACAGACAGACGGACAGACGGACAAGGCTAAATCAACTCAGCTCGTCATGCTGATCAAGAATATATATACTTTATGTGGTCGGAGATGCTTCCTTCAATGCGTTACAAACATCCGCACAATTTTATAATACCCTTTGCAAGGGTATAAAAATGATTTTTTGAAGTACTTCTCATGGGGATTACTTTGAAGGGGACAAAATAGATATTCATGAATAAATAAATAATTTTTGAAAAAACACAAAATTCGCGATACTTTTTGAACACACCTCGTACACTGATTTGGTATGCTTTCACACAATGACTATAGCACATAGATTTTTTTATAATTTTTTTTATAAAAATGTTAAAGCTGAAGCTTCACGGAGAACTGCATAAGGGTTGATAAGTAATTTGATAAAAAAATATGTCTTGAATTTTAGATTTTCAATCTCATTTCAAGTTTTTCATTTTTTTTGTTTTAGATTGCAAACTTCTTGAATAACAGATTTTCGATCTAGGTTACGTTAAGATTGATTGTTTTTTTTTCTTAGTATAGGTGATTCGTTGAAAAGTGAATGTTGGTTTTTTTTATATTTAACTCATTATGATACGTTACGTAAAATACGTTGTAACAAAATGTTCTGTAATGATTGTTGTTGTGGCTTCTGTTAATGCGAAGCAAAAACTTACGGTTATTTGCAATTACATAGTTTGTTATGGTTTCTTTTCTTACTGAATTTTTCAGTTCTGATTTTAGGCCTGAGCACTTCGAACTGATACAATTCAGGACTGATTTCTGTACCATTTTCAGTAAAACCATTTTCAGTGCTACCCGTGAAACTCATCCAAAACTATAAAATAACATAACTAAACGAACCGAACTTTATGAAGTGTTTATATTTTAGACTAAAACCCAGCAAAAGAAACAGTGATTTTAGTACCAGCGTTTCCTAAAAAGGGCTCATTCAGCTTTGATTCAGTAGTAAGCCGGACTAAAGGTCACTTGGCGTTGAGTAGTCGGTTTCTGGTGATAATACAATTCAGGGTTTAAGTAAACCTTATTTAGTAACCATATATATGCTTTTCACCTACTATTTAACGTTGTTAAGTTTCGAAATATTTACCACCGTATTGACTTGAAGTTCGGAACAGAGTTTGCTTATTCCGTACTAAACGAAAAATCCCCAGAATGAATTAATCCGCTTATACAAAATAGCTGAAATGTTATTATTTTGCATTTCTCCTTCACAACTGCTCAACACAATTTCGTTTTATTCCATTTTCATAGGAACACTTGAAAAATCGCATGCGAGAAAAATGTTACCCATTCCCACCCTCATGTTAACTAAGCCAACTGAGAGTCTTTGCAGCCGTGAGAAATGTGCTGAATGGCTAAAGGGGAACGAATGCCCAGTTGACTGCTAACTGTTAACCATTCATGTTACAGCTACTAAAATATAAGTTCAATGTTAAATAAAGAACTTAGAGATAAAGTAGGAGAATGAGAATGTTAACTTCGGCTCGGCCCTTGCAGTTTGTTTTTTTAATTAGTCTACTTTTCGTATCTTACTTTTCTATGGGGCTATACTATATAGATGTCCGATTTCGACCAAATTTAGTGGAATTATGGAAAAGCATAACAAACTAGCATGATTTTGACAAAACTTTGTAGAATTGTGAAAAAGTATATCAAATAAATAAAGGGTGATTTTTTAAGAGCTATAGGAAAGTTTTTCAAAAAAACTCATAAAATTCAGAAAAATGCATGAAATCTTTATTTGAATCGATAGTACGGTCCATATAATTTAATGTTTGAAGATTATTTCATGCAAATGTTGACCGTGACTGCGCCTCAAATGGTCCATCGGCTTAGTTCAATTTTGGCATACTCTTTCCAACATTTCGGCCGGTATCTCACGAATAAATGCTTCAATGTTGTCTTCCAATGCGTCAATTGAAGCGGGCTTGTCTGTATAGACATAAGCTTTAACATAGCCCCACAAAAAAAAGTCTAAAGGCGTTGAATCGCACGATCTAGGCGGCCAATTGACTTGACCGGTCCCGAACGTGAAATAAAATGTTGACCGAACACGCCTCTCAGTAAGTCCATTGTTGCGCGTGCTGTGTGGCATGTGGCACCGTCTTGTTGAAACCACATGTCATGCAAGTCAAGGACTTGCATTTTGGGCAAAAAAAAGTTGGATATCATCTCACGGTAGCGCTCACCATTCACAGTTACGTTTCGATTCGCATCATCTTTGAAGAAGTACGGTCCAATGATGCCACCAGCCCATAAACCGCACCAAGCTGTGTCTTTTTCTGGATGCATTGGAAGCTCTTGCAACGTTTCTGGCTGATATTCACTCCAAAATCGACAATTCTGCTTATTTACGTACCCATTGAGCCAAAAATGAGCTTCGTCGCTGAACACAATTTTTCGGTAAAAAAGTGGATTCTCGGCCAACTTCCAAGAGCCTATTCACCAAAAATTCTACGTTGCGGTAGGTCGTTCGGCTTCAATTCTTGCACCAGCTGTATTTTGAAAGGCTTCACACCTAAATCCTTCCGCAAAATTTTCCACGTTGTTGAGTAACAGAGGCCCAATTGCTGCGAACGGCGACGAATCGATAATTGATGGTGATCATTAACACTGGCCGATACAGCTGCGATATTTTCTTTAGTTCGCACTCTACGTAAGCGTGTTGGTGGTTTAATGTCCAACAATGTAAATTTGGTGCGAAGTTTAGTCACAATAGCCCGAATAGCCGCTTCAGTGGGTCGATTATACTGACCATAAAATAGAATAAGCGCGCGATGAACTTTCTTAACAGAGCTTGATAATAAAATTCAATAATTTGCACAAACTGAAGATGTTTGACAGTGAAACAAAACACGAAACGAGCGTGAGATGTTTAAACCAGTGTTGCCAAAAAGATAACAGCCAGAAAATCACCCTTTATAAAGTTTATAAAAATTCATATAGGTCGTAGCTTTTCAGAATTTTCTCATAACGTTAAGAAGATACGTATTCTCTTATATCCAGGAAGAAAAGCTGTTTTATTACACAGAAGTTTTTTTTTAATTTTTTCTTATCGCTTTTTTATCGCTCAGAAGAGAATTTTTTCTATCTCCCAGGAGTAATCAAATTGATTTCTGTACGTAAATTATTCATAATTCGCGGTCCATCGAGGGCTATTTTTTTTAACATTTTTGGAGTATATGGATGGATAGTAAACATTTACCCAATATATAGCTCAGTTATAGCAGCCTTTAATTCGCAATAAAAATATTTTTTTTTTTAAACAAGCAAGAATTTGGCGCTCGTTAATGCCAATCGATAACTACCTAATATATATCGATAGCCGAGAATTAGTATTTTTCCGGATTGTTGCTGCGGTCACACTCTTTTAGCTTTAGCTTACCTATAAACAAAACGTAAAATTATTTTACGAAATTCATTGTCATCCAGTCACAAACTAAAGCAAAATGTCTGTGCGTCACGACTGGTATCAATCGGAGGCCAAGGTGGTCATTACTGTCCTGCTAAAGAATGCCATCGACAAGAACTACAACGTAGAGATTGAGGCCCAGAAAGTACACATGACTGCCGATGGCTATGAGCTGGAGCTGCCATTGCTCCATCCCATAGTGGTGGAGCGTTCCTCACACAAAGCCTATTCGACCAAGGTGGAAATTACCTTGGCCAAGGAAACGGGCGTGCGTTGGGAAAGCCTTGAGAAGAAGGACACAATGGTTGCAGCTACACCGTCCGCACTGCAGTCAAAGACAAAGAACTGGGATCGTCTGGTCAGCGAGGAGGAAAAGATTGACGAGAAGGAGGCCAAAGGCGAAGCGGCTCTGAATCAGCTTTTCAAGAAGATCTACGGCTCTTCCTCTCCGGAGGTGCAGAAGGCCATGAACAAATCATTCTCCGAGTCCGGGGGCACCGTGCTGAGCACCAACTGGAATGAGGTGTCCAAAGAGAAGGTTACAGTCAAACCGCCTGAAGGAACTGAATTTCGCGGATGGGACCAGTAATCCAAAATTCAAGAAACGGAATTTGCGCATTTTGAGCAAAGCAAACAAACACACACACACCCACACATATATATTTAATACAGTGAAGCCAAGGAGCACACAAACATAAAAATAAGAAGGCAACAACTAACATGAGAATCTAACGAATTAACGAGAATTGTTTCAATGTAAATAAATTTGAGTTTATCAATTTAACTGCTTGCAAAATGATGTATAATATGGAACATATTTTTAAGGGGACCCCATAAAGTATATATATTCTTGATCAGCATCAACAGCCTCCAGTCCGTATAAACGGACAGATCTCAGATGTGGTAAGAAATAAAAGTTTGACATGTATGGGACAAAAACTTCTTATAATAAAAGGCAGAGCAAGATTATTTTCAATTTTGGCCACACCCCCTTTCGCCCCCGCAAATTGGAAAAACGTCATATCTCCCACTGTTTTATAGAAAAAAGGTTCGTACCTTCTGGATATATTTAGTAATCAGAATTATTTATCGATCCAAAGATCGGATGAACGATTGTCGAGTCATAGGGAAAGCAAACAATTATAGACAAACAAAATTTCTAGTTCTAGTTTCACTTTTAGTTTTTGTGTAATTTAATGTTTTGTAAACGTTTAAAAAATGGCAACTGAGGTTTACAGTAACTGCCCTCTCTTTTCTATTTTTGGGTTCGTCACTCTGCCGCCACCCTCGATAGCATGAAATACCCCAATCAGCTTCAAAAAACTTTTGAACTAAATTTGACGACTTTTGCCGGCTCTCTGTACCACTGTGCATGTTGTGGGGGTTACAATTGGTACAATGCAAACAGCTGATCGCCAGACCGGGTCCGCCATACGTGGATTAGTTTTCGCTTGCAACGCACAATTTTCATAAATTAACTAAAATAAAATGTATCAAAATCTGGAGGAACACAATCGGCTGGTGAACAAATATCTAAAGATATTCTTTGTGGTGGTGCTGTACTGGTAAGGGGCAAAGCTACGACCCGAAAATTGTGATTGTAACACGCGGCTTTCCGTCCACACAGGTGTACCTCCATTCTGACGGTGTTTGTGAACAAACATCTGTTGAGCAGCGACACAGTTAACCTCGGAGCCCCGCTGTTCATGTCTTGGTTTCAGTGTGTCGTCTCCACCTTAATCTGCTTTGTGATGAGTCGTCTCAGCCGCAGGTATCCCAGTGTGTTTACCTTTCCCGAGGGCAATCCCCTTGACATTGACACATTCCGCAAGATCCTGCCGCTATCCGTGCTGTATACGCTGATGATTGGTGCCAACAACTTGTCGCTGGCCTATGTTACTGTCGCCTTTTACTACATCGGACGCTCTCTGACAACTGTTTTCAGCGTTTTGCTGACCTATGCTATTCTACGGCAGCGGACCAGCTTCAAGTGTATGCTCTGCTGTGGCGTCATTGTGGTGGGCTTTTGGCTGGGCGTGGATCAGGAGAGCCTGACGGAGGTGTTTTCCTGGCGAGGCACGATTTTTGGAGTGCTTAGCTCGCTGGCTCTGGCCATGTACTCCATACAGACCAAGAAATCGTTGTCGCATGTCAACCAGGAGGTTTGGCTGCTCAGTTACTATAACAATCTCTACTCCACGGTACTCTTCTTGCCACTGATTATTCTCAATGGCGAACTGGAGACTATTATAACCTATCAGCATATGTGGGCTCCCTGGTTTTGGGCAGCCATGACGCTAAGTGGCATCTGCGGGTTTGCCATAGGTTTTGTGACCGCTCTGGAAATTCAGGTGAGTCACATATGTATGTTACTGCACTGAGCTGCTAGAAATCTCGTGCGAGTTGAGAAAAGGTGGTTAAAAACTTTTAATTTAAAACTATTCTAGTTCTGGAAACAGAGCCCAATTGAAGACTGAAAGTCAAAAAGGGTTCATAGACTGTTAGATAGTTCGCAGATATTAGTCTCTACTTTCGGTCAAAGTTTAGACATATTTTTGTTCAGTACAATGCGTCCAGTTTACTAAGCTATTTTGGCAAATCTTCAATCAGTGGTCGAAAGGACCGCATGCTTTATTATCATTGATAGGATCTGTACGGAGTCTTCCAAATGATGTTTAAATGTGTAATGGTAACCTAACCTACAACGTTCATGAATGTACGAGATATGCTTTCCACTTCTCCAACTTGACTTGGGGTCGATTTTTTACACTTGCAAATTGTTTTATAATTTTGAACAGAAGTTTGCAACGCATAGATGGAATCATCTCTGACCAGCTAAGTCGATTGAGCTTTGTCAGTGTGCTTCTACGCAAACTAGTCCCTTAGTTTTAAAGCTATCCAGATGAATTTTTTGCGCAGTCTTCTTTTGTCTGCACACTGCTTATATATCGGAACGGTTCGGATCGGTTGACTATTTCTTGTAGCTGCCATTTACCATACTCCTCAACATCATTTAGGTTTAACTAAAATGACTTCAAGAACTGTGAATGCAGTTTGATTAGGACTTGATTATAGGTTATAAAACAGTTTTCAGTGAAATCGTAACTGCTCGTTTTTCGAGATATCATCGAATTAGTTATACTAGCTAACAAAAATAAGAAAAAAAGAGTGAAACGTTTGCATTTCAATTTTTAATTCTTTATCTTTATATGTAAAGCGATAAGTATATCTTTGGAACATACTACCTAAATCTACTTGGCATTGAATAGTCGGTTTCAATTCGCTCAACTTTAGTCACTTTAACTAGTACCCAGGCACATTTCCGCTTTTTCACATACGTATAATTTCAAGCAGATTTAGTTCATTATACAATCGTTTATACGAAAATCGCTAGAGATTTCTAGGGCACCCCAATAAAGTAATTTTGTTTTGATTTGCCCTAATGAAAATTGATGTTGACGATAGTGCTATGACAATTATTGTCGCAAATTTTAGTTAATGGACGGAACTCGCTGTTGGGAATTATCTCAGCCTCTTCTAAACATTTTGAGGCAAATTCAAGCAAACTTTGACTCGCTTACACCAACAACTTTTCCTCGTAGAAAAAAAAAATTGTGACTAAACTTGTCTCTAAAAATTGAAAGTGTCATTTCAGTAATGTCCAAACTCACACACAATCACCAAACTTGCCAACCACGCGTGGCTGCCTTTTCAAATTTTGGACATCGCTGATTTAAACCAAAGAAGTTGTTGCTGAATTTCCCAATTTCACTAATTATTGACATTTTTATTCAACGTTGTTTTTTGAACTACAATGAAGTCATAGTATCAAACTTAATATTTCTTAGCTTTCAAATAAAGGTACCCAAATAGTTCTTTGATTTTTTGAAGTGCAGGTATTACGAAATTCTTCTGAAGCACTTAAAGGTTGGTCACTGTTCTCGTCACTGTTTTGTTTTAGTCACTGATTCGGTCACTGTTTTGTTTCAGTCACTGATTCGGTCACCGTTTAGGTCACTGTTTCGGTCACTGTTTTGTTTTAGTCACTGATTCGGTCACCGTTTAGGTCACTGTTTTGGTTATTGCTATAGTCACAGTTTTGGTCACTGTTTTGTTTTAGTCACTGATTCGGTCACTTTTTCGTTCACCGTTTAGGTCACTCTATCGGTCACTGTTTTGGTCACTGTTTAGGTCACTGTTTTGTTTAAGTCACTGATTCGGTCAAAGTGTTTCGGTCACTGCTTTAGTCAGTTTTATTCACTGGTTTGTTTTAGTCACTGATTCGGTCACTGTTTCGGTCATTGTTTTTTTAGTCACTGATTCGGTCACTGTATCGGTGACCGTTTAGGTCACACTTTGGTCATTGTTTTGGTCACTGTTTTAATCAAAGTTTTGGTCACTGTATTACTCACTACTTTGGTGACTGTTTTGTTTTAGTCACTGATTCGGTCACTGTATCGGTCGCCGTTTAGGTCACTGTTTAGGTTACTGTTTTGGTCATTGTTTTGGTATCTGTTTCTGTCACTGCTTTAGTCGCAGTTTTGGTCACTGTTTTATTTACTGTTTTGGTCACTGTTTCGTTTTAGTCACTGATTCGGTCACCGTTTGGGTCACTGTTTCGTTCACTGTTTTGGTCACAGTTTTGGTCATTGTTTAGTTCTCTGTTTCGGTCCCTGCTTTAGTCTAATTTTTGGTCACTGTTCTATTTACTGTTTTACTGTTTAAATCACAGTTTTGTTATTTTTTGCTCACTGTTTTGTTTTAGTCACTGATTCGGTCAATTTTTTGTTTCAGTCACTGATTCGGTCACCGTTTAGGTCACTGTTTTGTTTCAGTCGCTGATTCCGTTACCGTTAGGTCATTGTTTCGGTTAATGCAATAGTCACTGTTTTGTCTTAGTCACTAATTCGATCACTTTTGGGTTCACCGTTTAGGTCACTCTTTCGGTCACTGTTTTGTTTTAGTCACTGATTCGGTCACCGTGTAGGTCTCTGTCTAGGTCACTGCTTTAGTCAGTTTTATTCACTGTTTTTGGTCACTGGTCGTTTACTGGATTTGTCCCCCAGTCGACCGTCCGTAATAGAGCTTCGCACTAAAAACGTCATATCTCCCACAGTTTTATAGATAGAAGGTTCGTTTCTTCTGGACATATTAATAATAATAATAAGGATTCTTTATCTGTCCGCCAAATGAATGGTAAAGATCAGAATAATGATAGTCGAGTTATAAGAAAAACAAACAATAATGGGCAGCACCGGCCGCAACGGTGATGGGCAGCACTTTGCAGGAACAGAGTATATTATAGTCGCGCTTGACCGACTTTTTTATTTGTTTTTTTTTTTATATTGTGTAAAGCATTGGCTGAACCAAGGTTCGAACCAAAACCTTTGTCCAAAAACCTTGAACCCGAATTTTCCGAACCTTACCATTGTTAAATTTTGGTTCGAACCCGCGAACCAGAACTTCGAAAAATTTGTTGGGTTGGCAACCCATATATACATATATAGATTAATGCTTAAACGCAGATTTAGCCAATTTGGTCAAAATCAGAATAGCAGAACGATGACTTGCACAGACGAAGTTAGCTTAGCCTTTTCGTTTTGGTTCTGTTCGGGAATATTAAAGGTTTTGTGTTACCATTTCTTCATTTGAAACGCCTCGGTTTCATCTACATCAAAGAGGAGGTAGATTCCTCTTCCGGGTTGTCTGGAAAGTAATATATTGGATAATGATTGAGGATATGAGGGAGGTTTTGGGAAAGTTTTGAGTGTTTTAAGAAGTTTCATTGGAATGTAGATCGCTAATTTCAAATAAATCCTTATCTCATGTAATTTAAGGTGACGTCACCGTTAACGCACAACATTTCGGGCACAGCCAAGGCCTGTGCCCAGACTGTTATAGCCACACAGTATTATCATGATGTCCGCTCGGGTCTGTGGTGGACCTCGAATGTGGTTGTTTTAATGGCCAGTGCGGCCTATACTCGGGTCAAACAGCTGGAAATGTTGCGACAGCATCAGCAAAGGACAGCAGCCACCCAAAAGGCTTGATCATCGATGACTGCAGCAGCCAACAATATCCTACCAAAGTAAATTTGTAATAATTCCTTAAGACTCTCTTGTAGAAGTAAGTTTAACATTTGCACAAAAATATATTTAAACCAAGTGTGTGAACAACTAATTGGCACTTGCCAAAGCTTGAGCCTCTGCAGGCTCCTCCTCTTCAGGCTTTTTGCTTGCAGCTTCTCGTTTCGCCTTGGCCATGCTTGACTTGTCCCACAACTCGGGCACATACACAAAAGGGTCTATTTTTAGCTGTTCGCTGCTGGGCGGACTCTTGAGCAGAACGCGGCTTATGAAGCGTCCCTCGCGCTTGGGTCGCATTGAGTTCACATCCTGCAGCAAGTAACGTATGTTCTCCTCCAAGTGATGGGCATCCATGTCCAGAGTGCCCACACTGGTGGTGATCAGACCAAAGTTCTGTTGGTACTCATCTTTGGCTGCACTGTAGCTAATGCCGTTGGAGAATTTAACAATCATTTCGGCGAGATTTGTGCCGAGGGTTTCGCTCTTGGGATTGGGAAACTTGCGTTTCATCAGCCCACGCAGCGCCACAAGTTCGGCCAGAATGTTGGGATGGGCAATAATGAACTGGTAGTCGGAGAGCAATAGTTCGCCCCCTGTTATATCCTTGATAAGGTCCACGCCGCCCACAAGCGAGGCCCCCGCTTCACGTGCCTCTGCGATTTCGTTCTACAAAAAGAGCACACAAATGAGAACTGAGCAGCCAGCTTTTCAATTTCTTACATTGCCCTTGGTGAACACGATGATCTTGCGCTCCTCGCCATGCTCAAACTTGTGCGGTATCATGGCCATGCGTTGGAAGTTGTCCACAAATCGCGTGGCCTTCTCGCCCTGCATCTGCAATTCGATTTCCACATTTAGCGGCGCTTTGGGGACATTGTACATGCTCGGGTGATGCGTCTCGCGATGACACTGTATGGCCTCGGCTACTGTGTACACCGGCCAGCGGTAGTACCGGCCCACATAGACATCATCCTTGGGCACCTGCTTCCAGGAGTCGTCCACATGTTTGTCCGCTCGCTTCACGTTGATTCTGGAAACGCTTGAGGTTAATCACTTAAATATGTTACTTTTAGGGCTCACTCACTTCTTGTCGCGCTGATTATGTGGAATGAATCCAACCTTCTTGACTTCCACTTTGACCTTCTTCTTGCGTGCCTTCTCCCTGGTGCCTTTGCGAGCCGCTTCCGTAACAGCCGTCAGGTGCAAGCAGCGCAGGACATCACCTGTGTGCTGGCGCACGGTCAGGGCCCGCATTGAAGATAATATTGATTGCATTTCAGTTAGAAATATCTAATCTAAAGTTATATTCTGTTTTCAGTGGCCAAGTCTTTGCATAACCTCGCCGCTATTGTTATGCTTATCGATAACAGCAGATTTAGATAACCCTCAGAAGTAGTTCGCCTGCAATAGTTTGAACTAGTTCTGACTGAAAAACTGGTTCAGATTGAACTAGGGCTGAAAGCAAATTGAATTCACTCCACGTACTGTGGAAGAGGAATTAATTTGAATGTGAAAAAAATGGGGACTTACGGAAGGGGAAGTGGGTAAAGTCTAATAAAAATCAAATGAGGTATCGTTCAATGGGTTTTCTGTGCTCTAATTTCATATCTGAACATATTTTTCTGATCAGGATATCGATGAGCAACCAAAGGAAGTAAAGGCCTTGCGTTTTCGTAATTTTTCCACCAATGGTTTTTTCTTTAACAATTTTTGAATGTCTGCATTAATTTTGTTTTGTAATTGCTTTCCTTCTTAAATATGGCCATTTCCACAGCACGCACGCGACAGTCGTACGAATTTCTTAACCTTCATCATAAAGAAAAACAAAGAAAAATTTTAAAATAAATTTTTCCATATTGGTTTTTGAATAGCATTTTAGTAGCACTATTTTTAATGTATAAGCTGCGAGTTGTAGAAAGAGAAGGTCCCAAGATACTGACAAACAAAAAATAATACGTTATGTGACAGAATATGGAAGTGCGTTTTTTGAATTTAATAAAAATTCAAAAATCTGCGAAACCCGTTCGAGTTTCTTAACACAACTAATTTTAGTACGATCTGCATAATGTGACATATTTTGAGCATTCGTTGAAAATAAATGTTGGTGTTTTTTTTTGACCATAGGTGAAATCTCTCCCAAATTCCAACCCAAAACAATTCTCGGTGTCCACAAATCTCTTCGGTTGCTTTCAAACCTCTAGTATTTTGTTAGAGATTTGGAGAAACCAACCAAGCCAAACCACACGACCAAGAAACTTAGCAACTTACAACCAGGCGTCTAAACAAAAATATGACAAAATCTGTTATCATTATTTCTTTGTATTGACTATTTATCACACACCTTCTAACTAGACTTTTTAGAATATGAAACCCTCGCCTGTTTATACTTTTTGACAATCCTTTGTTTTTTTACCGAAATTTTACTATTCCCCTACAAAATAAGATCGAGAATAAGTATCTGTGTAAGAGATCATAACACCTTAATTTTCCCACTCTCTGACTTCCGATTCTTGATTCGCCCTTGCGTTTTCCTGATAGCGTTGGAAGAACACAGATGAAACTCATAAGAGGACCGACCCTCACCAGGGGAGCTCACGTACACCCCCCCCGCCCCAAGGCCAAGCCGAGCTTTTCTCAATCTCTTGGCGTGCGCTTCTAATTGCACAGAAAGGACCCACGCCGAATCCGAACGGCGCGAAGCTTTTATGGCTAATTACTGCAAAGCTGGCGCCCAGCGGAGGCGGACCGGTGTAAAGTTTATTCAAAAAATAACACCCCGACATCTTACAGCGTCGCACTCAGCCGTGAGCCACCCGCCCTATTCTCAATCTACACGAACCCTAAACCCTCACGTTGAATCGTTTATTAAATCCTTATTGACAACCGCTGTTAGTCCCACGACTTCATATTCCTTCTTTGTAACCTAACCCACATTTATCTTATTCCACTTCTTTGAAACACTTTCGTTGTCCACGCGCCCCGAATTAATAGTCTTTCGAGAGTGAAGAAGCATGCTAAAAATCGTTTCTTGCATAAGCGCCGAGATTTGTTTAACCATATTACCCAGATTTTGAAGATAACACAACCCTAAATTATTGTTGGTTTATCGCTCGAAAAATCCATCGGTGACCCAGAACTTTCGAGAAATTTCATTTTCTTATTAGAAAGTCTAGTTAGAAGGCGTGTGTATAAGATTATTGTCCAACTACAAAAAAGGGATGCGTCGCTCGCAAATAATTGATAACAGATTTTGTTCATAGCTGTATTGATGGTTTCAGACTTACCAGCCCTGTTTGTGTCTTTGCTAAGTTCGCTAAGTTTGCGTAGGTTAGCGAAGTCGCATTGGTTGGTTTGTGTATTGGCTTTGGTTGGTTTCTCCGAATTTCTTAACAAAATACTAGAGGTTTGAAACCAACTGAAAGTGATTTCTAGGACACCGAGAATTGGTTTTGGGTTGGAATTTGGTTGGAAGAGATTTCTGGGACACCTCCGAATATTGCAAATTTTTTCATTCAATCATTCAAAAAATTAAAATAGTTTTAGAAAATATTTCGCAATCTTTGATGGGCTGAGAGTTTTAATTTGATTTTCAATTTGGAAACCCGTCATATCTCCCGCTGTTTTATAGATAGATCATTTAACCTTCTAGACATATTTAGAAATCAGTATTACTTATCGATCTGCTGAAGGAATGGTAAAGATCGAACTCAAGTGCTTTGAGCTTCAAGTTTGCATCCCTAAAGATAGTTCCACCGTAGAGGAAGAGAATTTTGAAATGACACCAAGAGAGATGCGATCACCCTCACTCTTCACTCTCTTTCCCTCTCTAAATATAAATCTCAAATTATCCGACGATTTTCCAATGCGAATGAAAAACACTTTGCCGTGCGCATTGGCGCTCAGAATAGCTTCGACCAACGAACGGCACGGTACGGGTTTTGTTTTCCGTAAAAATCGCGAAATATACAAGCATATTGTATATAGAGAGCGGAAAGAAGAAAGGAAATTCAGCGGTGGGACGGGCGTTTGGGGGTCTACGAAAAGTGCAAGTAATAATTTGAAAACGAGTAAATACCAGAATTATCCATCCGAAAAGGTTAATACCGTTGGGCATCTCCAACAGAAGTACCATCCAGTTAGCAGGGCGTTCGAAAATATATATAACATTCGCCTAGTGAAAGTAATCGGCTAGCAAGAAAGATACAGATACACTCCCACTTTTGCATAAATTGGGAACTCTAATTGCGTGTAACCTAAAGGAAATGTGCGTACTCCAAACTGAACTACGGATGGGGATGTGCGGCGGGTGTGCTCGGGGGGGCAAACAAAAGAGTGTCAGCATTTTAAAAATAGTTTGCGGCATTGTTTCTATTTATTGTGAGGTTGTTTTGCTTGGTGGATCGGTAGGGGTCCAGTCGGTGTGTGTGTGCGCAGCACCAGGGAAGTGCATTCGTATTTGGTTCTCCGTTCCGCTTCAACGGCGGCGGCCACACGCGTAAATATTTTTAGAACTCGAGTATTTTCAAAACTTTTGCACATGTGGGGAAACGTGCTGAATTTCGGTTTTCAAAATTATTGTTTACATTTCGTGGATTTTAATCGTTACACTTTAAGACATTTCACATCAACATAGAACCCCTTCTGTCTGCGCGGCGGCGGCGGACGTTCCACATTTGTCTTCCTCTTTTATAAACAATCTTTCGAATTTGATAATTCTGGGATTTTCTTGTCTTGTGTGCGTTTTTAGTGGCATATCTCTGAGAGCGAGTAAACAAACAAACGCCGATTGAGCATTTTTCAAATACGCGCATGGAATAGATGGGCCTGGACAGCATGGACAAGGCACCGCCTCCGAAACCGCGACGCACTCGCCAGAAGGCCAATGCCCTGCACTACGAATCCTTGCCCACGGCTCCGCCTGCCATGTGTGGACGGGCCGAGGAGAACATTTTCCAGTTTCCCGCTGTGGCATTGCGGGCGCGTAATTTGTCCGCCTCGCCCAACTATAAGCGACGTGAAGAGAAGGAACTGCCGGTGTGCCAGCATGGCAAGCATAGCTGCTTCTTTTGTCAGCCCTATCGAGCGGACAGGGGCTCAATTGAACCGCTCAAGAGTCGCCTGAACTCGGCAATTGAGGCCATGGATGAACTTAATCGGACGTATGCTATGCTGGAGGGGTTTCTGGAGCAGAAACTGGCCACCATTACCGACAACGAAGAAGAGGAGGAGCAAGGGGAAGAAGAGGAGGAGGGGGACCAGTCGGATGCCACAATCAGACAACAGGCGACCAAACCCGCTTCTGACACCGAGTTTGAGCTGGAACACTCGCTGACTTGGCTGGAGTCCTTGCTGGGCACGGAGGTGGTGCCGCACTTTAAGCATGGAAAGTTCAAACGGTGAGAGTTCTTGTTCCTGGAGTGTGCGCTTGCTCATTTCTCATCGTTTGCAGCATACGAGAGCGCAGCAAATCAATGATGGAGGACGAGATTAACATGTATATGAAAAGCGATCGACAGCTGAAGACGAGTTCCTCAAGGCCTTACCTACTGCGGCGCCAAAGCACCTACAGCGACAACAAGTCCAAGGTGTCCAAGTGGACTAAAGTGAAGGCGGCCTTCAAGTGGGAGCGTGCCAATGTACCACCCACGACTAGTGGACCCGAGACAAGTGTGCTTCTACCCCTCAACAACGAGGTGGAAAGGTGAGTCAGAGTTAGTTCTTGCACTGCCTTGACATAAATTTCTGAACTTTATTGCAGATACCTCAAGGTGCCTCTTAGTGCTGCCGGTGGAGGCAGCTCAGCGGATAGCATTATTAGTTCTTCTTCCGGGCACTTTATGAGCGATACGGGCGGTACTCCGGGAACCATGAGCTCGGCCAGTTCCATGGACGAACTGGATGCTAGCTGTCGTCATGCCATGCGTAACTTTCTGTCACCACTGAAATGTGCTCCCTTAACGCGCATTCCTACTTTCAGGTCGCGACTCTTCCAAAAGCGAAACCCGTTGCGACTCTCGGGCCTCCAACGTTGAGTTCGAACGGGTGGACAGTGTCAAGTGCGCTGTACCCAGCAAATCATCTTCCAACAAATCTCTGCGTCGTTCGAAAGCCTTCTCCGACTTCGAAGTGCTGCCTGAAAATGATGTGGCCGAAATAAAATCAACTAGCAGTCGACGCCAAAAGCTGCCACCGAGTCCTTTGAATCTCAATCAGATAAGCTGTGACCTACCCCAGCTGCACTCACCGCTCAAAAGTCCCAAGGACGCCAATCAAACTTTACCTCGCATGCGTCGCGTAAACTCACCGGGAAATTCCTCAGTACCCAGCAGTCCGTCCAGAAACTCTGATTTCTTTGGTGAATTCGGTAAGTGAACCTTTAATTATATAATATTCACTCCTTTTAAACTATTGTCCTACTTGCAGAGAGCGAGGACTTTTCCAGTGGCGACTTTTCAGAGCCCACAACGCCAAATCGTAAGACTTTTTCACAGAAAGAAGACGAGGTAAATCAACATTATCAACTTCTCCGAATCAAACTAGATACGGATTTTAAGCAAAGGCAACGTGAACTCGAACGTTCCAGTTCCGGCAACCGTAGTAAGCCTCCATAGAATCTTCCACCTTTCGAAAGTATCAGCTCTGAGTGTTTTTTTTTTTGTTTTTAAGGTGCCAAATTGGGCAGTGGAGCTGCTGGCGGTGGTAGTGGTAAACGCAGTAGCGAGGAGCATTCACCCACCCAGTTGCTGCATAGCGAACTTATGTCCACCGAGCAACTGGAACAGAATTTGACGCCACAATTCAAGAAGAAACTGCACAAGTGGCGCGCCAAGAAACAAAGCTGCTACAACTCGTATCCTGCCTCCGAGCCAGCAGCCAGTCCCACCACCAAGAGTCAAAGCGGTGAGGTGAAGCCCAAAATCGATTGGAATTTATGGAGCATGGGCCAGCTTAAGCTTGAGGGTCAAGGTCTGTGTGCATTGCCAGACCAAAAAGATTTGCCTGAAAAATTCCAGAAAAAGTTGGGTAAGTCTCTATCACTCAGTATGAAAAACAATCCGAATATAGTGAAATGGTTCTTCAGATTTGAAGTCAAAAACTGATTTTAAAATCCACTTTATTTCGAAATTCGCTTTATTGTGGAGTTTTTTAGAGCTCCGATTTTCCAATTTTTACAAATTTTCTTCATTTCGCTATCAAAAACGTTTGTTCTCAATTATCCTGTTGGTGTAAGCTGAATTGAGATGGTGCTTAAATCTACTAAGTTGGTGTATGTCTCAGGTCTTTGTTCAGATCAGATCAGTGGTTTGTTCAATCGGTTTTATGTTTGATAGTTCTTCGTTCATTAATTGCAGAAGTTTACAAAATAAAGTCAACTTTTTAACCAGATAAGATAGCAAACGTTTCCTATGTATAAATTGTCCGTGTTCCCCCAGAGAGTCAGGTTTAAGAGAAATTTGCATAAACGTGTGTTGGACGATGTTTGTTTACATTTTTAGCTCCTGCCGGAGTTTATATACCCTTGAAGCTCATGTACATTTTCAGGACGCCTACTAAGACTGTATTTCAAACCTAACTTTTCTATGGCAGCTGTACTATACATTCTTCCGGTTTCAACCAAACTTTGTGAAATCATGAAAAGGCATAGAAAACGTATAAATACGAAGTCTGATGCCGATTCCATTTAAAACAAAAAAGTTTTTCTCAATCAAACTAGTTTTTCGACCGATCGTTTCTATGGCAGCTATATGCTACAGTCGTCCGATCGGACGGTTTTCATACTTGTGCAGCGTATTTGTACTACAAGACTCCGTGGAAAGTTTCGTGAAAATAGCTTTCAAACTGACGGAGAAAATCGAATAGAAAAATTAGAAAATTTTAATTGTTTTTGGTCCATAGCTTTTAAAAGCGCGATGATATGATCTTTAGTCAAAGTGCTTGTTAGCCATCTCGAGGTCAAGGATTGATTATAATTCAACAATCAATGAAAATCAACTAAGATATTGTGCATATTGAACAGCTTTGGATACTCAGACAGTCGTTTCGATGAATTTTCATTCATCTCATCAGTGAGTTTCAAGCGCTGATGCCAGTAAAGGATCAGTAAAGCTATTAATAAGACCGATACAGTTTTTCTTTTCCGACCGGGATTGGGTAACATTACCGTTATCGTCATCGTTTTCGGTATCATTATTGTTATTGTTATCGCTATCGTTATCATTATCGTTATTTATTTCGTTATAGTTATCGTTATCAATATCGCTTTTGATTTCTTTATCGTTATCGATTTCTTTTCGTTATCGTTATTGATACCTTTATCGTTATCGCTATCGTTATCGATACCGTTATCACTATCTTTATCGATACCGTTATCACTATCGTTATCGATACCGTTATCGTTATCGGTAACGTTATCGATGCACGTTATCGCTACTGTATCGTTTATTGACTTCGTTATCGTTATTGATATCGTTATCGATATCGATACCGTTATGATTTCCGTCATCGTTATCGTTATATCTTATTCTATCCTTACAAACCAAGTTTGAAGCCATGAGTTTTCCGACCCTAAGATCGATCTTACTAACGACAAATTTTCTATATCTTTAACATATTGGAGCATACTTTCCTTTCGCTTTTTTTTAAGCTATTCAAATATCCCCCATTTCGAAAACTCGAGTTTGCCCAAGTACTAAATCGGATGAAAAATAAAAGTTTTTGCCCCATACAAACTTTCTCCGACGCTTTTCCGAAGTCCCCATTTTGTCAAAAAATCACAAAAGAAAGCTCCGTGATTACTCAAATATTTCATTCGCCGCAATGACACCTTTTTTTCACCGTTGAGTCTCATTACTTTTGAACAGCCTATCAGGACAAAAAATTTTTATTTCTGACCTTTTAAAAAGCTTTTCTTTGCGTTTTCAAAGAATTTTTTAAAAGGGTCCAAACGGGTTTTGAATGAGATGACCCCTTAATTAAGCAAATATTATATTAAAAGCATCAAGACTATTATCAAGCATGTTCTCAATTCCACTTCCACTGCAACTCTTCAGAAAAGGAATTTATTCAGTTTCTCGCAACACGAAAACAAAAGCGTTTTTCTTTTTAAGAAGTAATGCTTGCTGACAGGTGAAATAAAAATTATGACAATTATGCCTCGTACAGTTGCCACATTAAGTTAATTTTCCTTATTCTGTGATTAATGTAGAACTTTTTTATGTACTTTGAATTGAATTTAAGTCTTTAACTGAATTAAAAATAATTTTTTGTTAAGTGTCTCAAGAAATTGGCTGCGGCTGCCAAACCGAAAAATAAAACGTAAAAGTCAACCTCTTCGCATGATCCATATTCCATCGTTTCGCTTGATTCTACCGGTTCGATTTCGTTTGGTCCGTGGCTTGCCAAAAGTAAAACGTAAGCAAATTCATTCGGAATCGAGAACAACAAATCCAAACCGAAACGGAATTGATTTCGGTTTACTTTTCAAAACGTAGCGGAGTTGAGAACATGCCTGTATATGAATAATTAACACACATGTTCTCTAAATTACCCGAAATTATGACAGAACCCTGGGTTCAGCGACCTTCTGAAACCGCTCCGTAAGCCCGAACCCCAAAAGATTTGCGGGTTCGTAGCCCGGAGTGAACCCCTCCCGATTATTTGACAAATTAAATTCACGAAAATGTGAGGAAATTGGTTTGAAACAAACCACGGCTACGGACTTCTGTAGCATTTTAAGGGCTTACAGCTTTGTTAAAAAATAATAATCTTCTTCCCCAGAGCAATGGAATCGATTGAAGTGCACCCCTGGTGGCGGCACCAACTCCGATAATGACTCTCTCAAGCGTGGCTCCAAGCACAGTCAGTCCACGCGTCGTGGTTCGGATGATGATCGCTGGTACAAGCACAACAAGTCGAACGAAAAGGAGAAGTGTGTTTCAATATGAACTTCCATCTACCGATTCGTATTAATCGTACATTTTTTTCTGCAGACTGTCGCTACTCAAAGCCATTGTGGTCCCGGATCATACGTCCAAGAAAATTGAAGTAAAAACTTCAGCGGGCGAAGTCATGAAATTCGAGGGCATATCTAGGAAATTCACACGCAAGCTTTACGAGTGGGAAAAGGCCAGAGGAATTGGGCCGGAGGCATCCACTTTTGCCCTATTGCATCCTGGATATTGCCCCATCGATGTGCGTCGTATCAATAAGGAGTGTAACAAAGGTGGGGTTGCAATGGTCTGTATAAGTCAATGTTCTTACTTCATCATCATCCTTAGTCGCAGCGGAGCACTCGCCGACGTTAAGTCGCTCGCTATCGTTGGACAGCGTGGCTCCTAGTGTTAACCAGGCCCAGGTTATTTCACAGCAAGCTTCATCGCTGTCGCTTAACGATGTCAACGACCTGAAGGAGATCGAAGACAGCACCGATGCGCTGACAGATCACGAGTTTAAGAAGTACGACGAACCCGAGGCAGTTATGGTCGAGGTGGAGGAGCACATACACGACACTGCTTCGCCGCTGGTTACAGCCCATACGCTGGTTGAGCAACAAACTCCGATCTACAAATATGAGGAAGTGCAGTGCAATGATTACGTGTAGGTGTTGGGACGGTATCTCTATGGTTTCAGTATTTGAATAGTTCCATTCTTCTTACCAGCAACTCTCGTCGCGTGCAGAGCTTCGAGTCCCACACGAACCTGGCTCCGCTACTTGGTGCACTAAAACGTGCTGATGAGCTTTTTGGCCACCTAAAGCATGCCTCGCCAGACTTGGTCGAGCAAGCGGTTATGCGTGATTGCCAGGCCGCATTGTTGAGCATACGCAGCATTTATCCATATTACTCCAATAATTTGATGAAGGCGAACGTGCTAAATGCGGTGTCCGATGTGCAAAGCGAACTGGGTCGCCTAGCCGAGCTGGTGAGCATTTCTCTTAACCAAAATTAAAGCCTCACCATGTAGTATGCTTTCACATCACAGAGCCAAAAGTCACCGCTGGACGAGGCCTGCTGTCAGGAAACTATGCAAGAGCGAACAGTGGAGTACTTAGAGGAGCTGCAGGGCTTGCTGGAGTCACTGCAGTGCCTCAAACTGAGCATACGTATGGCATTATCTGTTTACTTAGGCTGTATCCTTATATATGTTGCTCTTACAGAGGGCGGTTCGAATCGTTATCCCCGTGACATTGTGCCGGACATCAATATCACCAGCGAGGATGGCCAGCAGGTGGAGTCGAGCTCTGCCTATGCCACTTGCGACAATTCCAGTCGCGATCAGCTAACGCAAAATGATCATAGCGGCGCCTCACCTAAGGAACATGAGACGGAGACCAGTACCACAACTGGCACCTTGTGCCGCACCAGCAACGTTACGGCCAATTCACACGTTATTGCCGCCAAGAAGAAGCTGCTGCGTTTGCGTAAAATGGGATCACGCCAGAATAGCAAGACGGAGAGCGACAGCAGCGATGCGGACACGCACAGTGTGCTGGAGACTCCACGTCGGCTGCGGCGCAAAAACTTTCGGCTGAAGCAAAGATCGTTGGATGATGACTTTCGATTGGATTCGTATGCACCCACAGTGCAGGTGCCCACTGAGGCAGAACCAAGGCCGGACGAGGTTATTTGCACCTCGCTGAAAGTCAAGGCCGGGGAGCCTATCGAGCAGAGTCAATGTATAGCTCCGAGTTCTGCTTCTACTACAAAGTTGAGTGGATTTATACCTCCTCCGCTGCCTGAGCTGCACGCACGTGCCTACAACACCAATGCCAATGTTTTTGTCAAGACCAAACGCAAACTCTTCACCACCATTGTGGAGCCCAACGCATCCGAGGGCATTGCCCTTATTGAAAAGGAACTGGAGAGTCCCTCCCACAGTGTGGATGAGAAATCGGAAAAAGTAGAGAAGATCAAGTACCAGCCACGTCCACTTAGTCTATACAAATCAATCAGCCTGGATCGTTTAACGCCCTTGCTGTCCAACGAGGAGCTTCGAAAGTGTCAGAGCAGTGAAAGTCTACCTCGTGGATGGCATACAGTGCGTCCACCGTTGGCCAGTGACAGTATGAAGCACTTGGCCCTGTCTAAGCGGCTGCTGGAGGGCGCTTACCCGCAGGTGCCGCCTCGCAGAGCTCATCTCTACAAGAAGCATACGCTGCACAAGTCACATAGCGCCACTGTGAGCCACAACATCCAGCACAAAATAGCCAAAACAAGTTCCGGATCGACGGTATCCAAGGCCTATGCCCCAATACCAACTCTAGCTCAGTTGGTGCTACCCAATAAACTGGACAACACGTTGCCACGCATTCAACGCAAACTGGAGGGCAAGACCACCTCACTGACACCCACCAAGCCCAAGCAATTTGAGTTTCCGCCCGCTATTATTGTGCAAGATCGTCCGGCCACTCCTTTGACCGAGCGTGCGCTACGTCTCCAACAGGCGAGGGCGCAGTTTCTGCAAAGTGCTCCTGTGACACCCAGGCAGGAGCCTACAACGCCCACAACTAGCCACGATGCGGCAGTTCTGCAGAAGAGCATCAGTGCTGGAAGTATTAGGGGAGGAGAGTCACAGCAGCACGAATCTACCACAGATCAGGAGAGTCTGGGTGGCACCGACAGCCTACCTCGTTCTGTCAGCCGAAGTGGAAGGATCTCTAGCAAGCTGGGTTTCGCCACACTCGCCTCTAAGCTGCGCCGCGGCGGTAAGAAACCCAAGGAGACTTCTACCTGCACACCAAGTGGCAGCAGCGCCCTGTCGGCTCTTTGCCGTCAAACTCTGTTGGCTGATGTGATAGCCCTGCCCCAGGTCTTTGGCGGTGTGAAACCGCCACCCACTCCCACAGGAAGGAATGTGCACAAGTCGCAAAGCACACCGCAAGCGGCTGGCTCTTCCTTCGACGTCCTGGCCAGCTACGATGGGCTGAACAAGTCGCTTAGCGAGCAATATGTGCGCCAGCTGAAGGAGAGTGACGTCTAGTCAAAACCTTTAATTCTCGGGATCTAGTCATAGCATAAAATGTAAATTGTGCTGAGGTTGGATGTGAGGAATCCTGCCTTAGTCTTTCTTTTTCAAACTGTATTTATTTCTCTTTCGATGTACGCAAAAATTAAGCTATATGTGTGGAATCGTAGCCTCAAGTATTATCAATCACTCGTAGTCATTGTTGTTACTCGCACTCACTGCCGCCACCTTACCGGTGATCCACATAATCATCCACATCATCATAGTCATCATCACCATCCTCCTCAACCTCATTTTCATGGGGTATTTCTGGGGGGTCTGCGCCAGTGTTCCAATACCGATCTGCTTCCGGGCGCACAAACTCGTAGTCCAGCTTATCGGTATCTACAAAAGCAATACAGCTGGTAAGGTTCTGGGCCGTTTCAATCATGTGCGGTATACTATTGACGAACTCCACTCCACACTGGGCCGACTTTACTGCAGCGCCCGGTAGTTCATTATTGATCTTGTCATAGCCACTTATTCCCACGGCTATAATATCGTGAACCCGGCGAATGGCACTAAACACATTGACTGTGCCCGACAGTATCTTGCCCACCAGTGTTTTCTTAGCTGCAATCTTCTTGTATACCTTCACTAGACCCAGCACATTCTTCTTGATTTCCTTTACAGAGGCCACCGTTTCGTCCTGAATGCGTAGAATAAGTGCCATGGTATAGCTATAGCAATCTACACCGTCATTGACGGCTTGTATTGCCACCTGGAACTGCGGTACAAGTGAGTAGCTACAGTAGGCCGCCTGTGCGGCACGACCCCAATAGGTCCACATGAAACCCAGTCCACCGATGGCCGCCGTAACTATTTTGGGCTTGTTGAGGGCCAGCAAATTTGACTCCAGCTCACTGGCTCGCTTGACCAACGCTTCAATGCCCATCTCTGCCTCATCGATGACATCCTGTAGAATAGCCCGGAGGTCCTCAAGCTCAGCCTGCTGTTCTTTGCTCATGTCTGCACTGGGTACGCCAATGAGCTCCTCCAGCGTTGGCAATGTGGTGTCGTAGACCACACTGGTCTGGTCATCCAAATATTTGGAAAACTGTTGTCGAAACTCTATAAAGACTTGCTGATAGTTATCGTCCAACTCGGGCTGCATCATCTCATACGGCTGGGCACTGCCATCACCTTGCTGCAGCTTTTGGCTATAGATATAGTCATATTGGGCCTGCAGCTCACGATAAAGAGGACGTAGCGCCTCAGTCTCAGCACTGGACAGTTTCAAGTCCTCTTGTTGTTGCAGTAGTAGGTTGGTCAACTCCTGGTGGGCGCTCACCAGGGCACAGAAGGACAACAGTAAAACCAATGAAACTTTTGCCATTATTCCCCACCAATCGATACAATCCAACTGGGCGGTGCACTTTTGACCAGCTGAATTATCAGAAAAAAACTATTTATGAGCAAAAAGTAAGCACTATCGCGACGACTGAAGTTGGATTTTCTTAAACGAACCGATTAGACAGCGCTAATCGACGCTTATCTTTATCGCAAATTATAGCAGTGTGTAGGTATGTTTTATAACGAATTCCCTGGGACAAAGTATCAGAAATCCTAAACGATTTTATTGGAAGAATCAAATTTGTTTAGTTGTTTTTTACATTACTTTCTGGATTTATAATTTCTAAAATGGTAAAGAGAGATTCTTTAAAGGATTGGGAATAAAAAAAACGTTAATAGAAAGATGATGTACGTGATAAATACTAGGACCAACTTTTGGGGACACCACCAAAAAAAACTTTCTTCTGGTTCCTACGTTAAGTAGGCCTCCTGGGAAAACAGCTTTTAAAAAATTGCCCCTTGAATTTAACCTTAAAAAGGTGGAGTTGAAAGAGCTCAAAACTGTTCCGATAGTACAGTTTTCATTACTTTCGCACTCAAATTCAAACAATCGTACGCTTAACTCACAAGCAAAATAAGTTTTCTTCTAGGTCATCAAAAACTCCTCTCTATTCGAGGCTTTGTTAATGTGTCAGTAGCTGGGTTTGATCATTTCTCAGCCTAACGGGTGACAACTAAAAATCTGCACAAACTTTAAAATGCTGCCATAACCAAAATTCTCAACGGGTCTTTATGAAAATTTTACAGTTTATTTATGACTACATATACAAAAGAATTGCACGAGTGGATTTGGTCGAAAGGACCGTTTTCAGCCACTCGACGTAGCTTCCGGAAAATGTCTCCGTCAGGCGGCCTGTACGACCTTGGGGTCGTATTTCCGGTTACATAAGCGAATCCTGTTGTCGTTTTGATATTTTTGCTTCCGTTTTGTGAACTGCAGCACTCAGACTTCCAAAAAAATCTTCAGTTGGACGACACTTCGGCAAGTTTGTTGGGTTCCGTTCCTTTGGTACAAAAGGGATGTCTTTGCTGTTCAGGAAATCCGTCGTCATTTTAGCGTAATGAGAAGAAGCTTTGTCAGGCCAGAAAACATAATTATTGTCGGAATTAAAATCTTCTTTAAACACTCGCTTATGTACACTTCCTGGTTGACTGAAATGCCAACCAAAGTTCATCGTCTAAATCAAGGCCCTCTTTCAGCCATGATCCCATTTTGTAAAGCAAAAACTTTGGGTTTGTCTCAAATCTTAAAGTTTAACTTTTATTTTTTCACATCACAAAGTGTTGACGTTTTTAACCCGCGACTCGGAGTCCGTGAAATGAAAAGTCAATATTAGTTTCCTCGGCATTGGCCCCCGACTCTAGACCACAAGCCCCCACGTGGACCTTTTTAAGAGACACCGATGGCAGGCGTTACAGCCCAACCCGGCCGGCGATGAAGCCCGAAACGAACAATTGAAATGACAATCGATAATAAAAACTGAAACGAGCGCCTGAATTGAAATCGACAATTGGCTTAAATCGTCAAAATCAAGAAAGCAGATGTTTGCCACGATATTGGTTCCACATCCACCGACATTGAGATTTGACAGTTTGTATTTGATCAGGTGTGTAACTTGGTGCTCTTTGCTTACGTCTGGCAACAATATTGTTCTTTTTCAGCACTTTACTGACGTGTTGTTGGATGCAATTAAATTTTCTGACTGCATCTCGTTGACTTATGTTGTCTTTGTTGTTAAAAAGTTGGGTTAGCTTTCTGACAGCTTGGCCGGTCATAATTTTTGCTTTCCGACCACTTCCAACTTCTCTTTTTATCATTTTTCGTTGCAAAATACTATAAATAGTGCGTTTGGACTTGCCCTCTTGGGTACTGAGTACTTGGTTTACTGTAAACACTTTACCTTTGTCAGCGTGCATTTCGTAGAATTTTACAAAGCGATCACGAAGACGTTCTTGCTCGGACGGCATGATGGCGACTATTTGTCAATATTTTTGGCAGGGGTGCATGAAAACGTGTTGACAGGGGAACAAAGAGAAAGAAATGTCATCCGGAAAGTTTTTATGTGAAGCTCAGCTAAGGGCGCGATCTCTCAAAGTTTGTGCAGATTTTTAGTTGTCACCCGTTAAAAACAAGTCAGTTCGTCAAACCCCATATACATGCAAAAAACACTGTCCCGGTGTAATGTTTGTTATAAACCTTTGCATTTTGTTCAATCAAATCTGTGGATTATACCATTTGCTTCAATAATGATTGTTCATAACTTGCTGATTGCTCTAAAGCACTGGGGAAATCCGAGTGACGCAGTTCTCAAGCCTGGCTTGCTCAAACAAATGTGGCCCCAAGTATTCCGGTGTCATATTTTGCCACACTAAGGCACATAACTCCTTCAGTATGTTGCATACACTTGCAGTCGACACGCCAAATAATCTGGCAACAGTCTGGTATTTCGCGGATGATCATAAACAGAGCTATTCCTATACGCTTCTCTAATGGGATGCACAGTCTTAAATTTGTGTCCCTTTTTATACCCTGCTCCCATTAAAAATGGGAAAAGGGGGATCATGAAGTTGTGCAAAAGTATGTAACAGGTAGAAGGAAGAATTTGCGACCCTAAAAAGTGTATATATTCTTGATCAGCATCAACAGCCGAGTCGATATAGGCATGTCCGTCTGTCCGTATGAACGCGTCGATCTCAGAGTCGTAGGTAGGTAGGTAGGTGTTTACCATACCCAGATCAAGTTTCACGTCTATTTAAACTTCGGCTCATAAAAAATTATCTTTGCTTTCTCGTTTTTCATCCGATTGACTTGAATCTCGGTTTGTAAGCAAAGTAAGCGAAATTATAATTCCAAACTGTGTTTGACCGATTTTTAGCTTTATTTATTAACTTCAAGAATTTGTAAAGAAGACAATTTGAAAACAACATAACTAATCAATCTGAAACGACATAATGTCGCCTTAAGTAATTTTAGAACGACACCGACAAAATGTATTGGGTCGGAACTATGTTGTTATGCTGTTTTATCCCTGTATGCAAATCTCAATCTTAGCAGACACCTCGTCGAATTGCAACTTCAACTGTTGATAGCCCTGACAGCTCGGTGTGTCCAACTCCTCCGATGACATCTCCAGCAGAATATCCACACATAGCTCCAAGTTAGCAGACATACGCTGATTGATACTCCCAATGCCAGATACTGCGCAGAGTAGAACCGCCGCCTGATTGATTGACAATTGCTTTAGTTGCCACACTTTACAGATCTGCGTCAGTTTGTCAATCTCGAAAGCAGCTAACCTCATAAAGTGTGCTTCCTGTACAATTTCCTGTTCGAAATGATGCATTATGATGTCCAAAGATTGTCTGCAGAAATTGTACTTGTCGATCAGCTCCCGATTGAGGTGGGCCACTTCGCGTTCATGCTGTTTATAGCACGCCCGGAACTCTGCGCTGTTCTGGCTGCTAAAAAACAGTTCCAAACGAGCATTAACCTGACGTTGCTGATCATCAAGTATATCCTTTGCCTGATGCACTTGATCTTTTCTCTCAAAAATTGCTTGCTGAGTCTCATTCCAAATATGAGCGGCTCGAAGACTTTGCGTGGCTATCAGCAGTTTGGTGGATTTGTAAAGTGGGCCATAGTTGCGCCAGATGCGTTGGCCTTGGTTGATTGGCTGTAACAGTTGACAATTTTTGTGGTGAAATGAGTAGTTCTAATTATTGTAAGTGGTTAAATTATATGAAAAAATACCAGCAGCAGGAGAAGTAATGTTAGCTCAGGTGATAACAGTGCGAATCTCATCTTGATACTGATTCACAGAGGGCATATAGAAAATGCCTGAGGCATGCGTTGGCCAATCGAAGCTTGTTATTCCCATGAACGGGCTCATTAGCTTTGCGCAGAGCTTGGTAACGCACAGAAGCATTTAGATCCTACAAAGTTGACGTGGAATCAAAATAAGAAAGAAATTTTCTAAAAATTTTGAGCCATAAAACATGGTAGCGCGGCATTTGAGTGTTCTTAAGTTGACTATAAAAAGATTTTGAAGTTTGGGGGTACAAAATTTTTCAGTGCTAACCTTTTTTGTAGAATTTTTAGAGTAGTATACTTTGTAGATTAAGGTGAGTTATTCAATTTGAAAGTTATGCAATTTGGCATTAAGAATAAGAAAGGAGCTGTAGTCGAGTATCTCGACTCCAAAATGCCCTGTTCTCTTGATTCCATGTTGTGTTTTCACAGCTGACGATGATTCCTTCTCCCTGTTACATACATTTGCAAAACTTCATGATCCCCTTTTTAATGGGAATAGGGCATAAAAGGGGTTTCTATACTCTGTACCAAAGGTACACAGAGAATATTAAGTTTGTGTATGTAACAGCCAAAAGGAAGCATCTTCGACCCTATAAAAGATATAAACACCCAGAAAAAAGTAGAACGAATAATTTAGGTACAAACTTTCTTGAAAAAATCTATTCGTTCTTGAATTTTCAAGAATTTTGCCGTTGAAATCGAGCTAAATTCGTTCTCAGTTTAGTGTTTTCAGGCAAGGGGAGTGAGGTGAAGAAACCGAGAGAGGAGAGCAAGCACATTTAAGAGAATAGCGTTGAGTCCGCTCTCACAGTTTAATTTTTTATGGGAGAGGGTTGTTTCGGGAAACTACCAAGCGAGGAGCGCCATCGATTTTTGCGGTCTTGTTGCTTTGGAATTCCCAACCAACTAAGGCATTGCTGGTATGGAGATACGTCTGTTGGTTGCTTGACAGACGAGTATTGCTGTTGCTCAGTGGTGTTGTGTATTCCTCGAGCCGGCTAACATAGTTTGACAATTCATTCATAAATTTAAACAAAAAATAATTAACAATTGATTTTAACTTGTTGCTTAATGGAACATGGGCGTCTTTACTTTTGATTCTGTAGAGTTTTTGATTGAAGAGTGAACGATCTTACTCTTGAACCTTAGGAGCTTATACACTGACGAACATTCTTGGTTTTTGACATTGCACTATGATCTCGATTCAAGAATGAGCAATTTCGGACTTGAGTAGGTTAAGCACTTAAGTCAGGAATTTGTATGCTTGGTTAAAGAATGTTTCGTACTTGGTTCAAGTATTGAAGCTCTTGGATCAAGAAAAACGGCTTCAAAAATTCATACTTGGATCAAGAATTTCTCTCTTGGATCAAGAATTTTCATTCTTATTGAACTTCTGACATCAAACATTCTTGATCCAAGTATTAAATTCTCTATTTTTTCTCTGAGTGTAATATATTCTTAAATCCAACAGCCGAATCGATATATTTATGTCCATCCGACGGTCAGTCTGATTCTATGATATCAGCTACGTCAGTTTGAAAGCTATCTTCACCAAACTTTTCACAAAGTCTTTTAGTTCAAATACGCTGCACATTTATCGGAACCGGCCGGATCGGATTACTATAGCATAAAGCTGTCATAGGAACGATAGGTTGAAAAACTAGTTTTAGTGAGAAAACCTTTTTTGTTTTCAATGGAAACGCCTCCAAACTTTGTTTTTCTTAGTTTGCTTTGCCTTCCCATGATTCCACTAAGTTTGGTCGAAATCGGACATCTATATAGTATAGTTATCGATCAGTTTTACTGTATACCCACGATGTCATTTCAGAAACTCTTTGACGTCAATATCCCTAGTAGACACGTCTGCGAGAACTTACCACATAGCAGAACTAATGCCATTAATATCTACACGGATTGATCTAAGCTCGATAACAAAGTAGGAGGGGGAGTTTTCTCCACCAACCTTGATATGGAAGTATCATTCCGATTCCCAGATCATTGCAGCTTATACCAAGCAGATCTGGTGGCCATCCAGGATGCCGCCAATTATCTAAACACACTCATGGTCGTAGAAAGGAATATATACGTCTAATCCAACGAAGTTTAAGAAGAGCGAGGCCAAAAAGTGAGAGTGTATTGGTGTGCGATATCAAAGCGAAACAGCCCAGCTTTGAACTGCCCTCAACGACGGTTGGCTTAGCGCATGAAGGCAAAGAGAGCTCTGCTTACGCTTAAATGCCCGACTTCGGCATGCGGTCGGCTCGTGTGCGTGTAAATAGCCGATTGCGCTCGGCCCCTGGGGGCTATGGCGGAACATCGCTGGTCTAATCAGACAGTTAAGCAGCTCTACTGAACGATGGAACAACCCTCCGGCTTACGCTGTATTGCTAGGTTCACGTGGCCCACGTTCAACCTAAGACGTACTAGTAGCCTTCTTACGCCAAAGTAGAGGAAACATCTCACTTCTGGTCGGAGCCCTAACGGGTCACAGCCTTATCGGTAGACATGCAGCTCGCCTAGGAGTCCCCCACAATGACTTCTGTAGAAGCTGCAAGTGTGAGGACTTAGTAGGAGGAGACTCAAAACACTTGGTCACCCCATTCTACTCATCCTCCCGGAACTATCTGAGATAGAGATTCCGTCTCTTATAAAATTATTACTGAGTTCACAGTGGTTCAATCGGGAGGAACCACCCCTGGTTTAAATAGGGAATATATATGGTATCGCAATGGGCCTATTTTGGCACAAGTGAAGGGACAATTTATTGTCCCATTTCAACCTAACCTAACCCAACCTAGGTTTGTTCTATAGGTAAGACTGTCTTTGATCCCCCTGTTGTAGCGATATCGATTTAACAATAAAGTGAAAATCTCGTTGAGAAAGCCAAATTATTAAGTCTTAGGTCATTTCAAGCAACAAATTTGTCCGGCGTTTACCTAACCTGAACTTTTGAGAAAACGCCACACTTTTAATAGAACCCTTTCCATCAGGCCAGAGCGTAGTAACCATGGCAAAATTGTATGAACCTATCCCGTTGAGACTATTCGAGTCTCAAAAATGATTAGGCGCAAGGAGATTTCATCAAATAAAAAGGTTTTCTGTAAACTGAATGCTTCTTTTGAGAACCTTGATCAATTTTATTATTTGGATAGCAAACAAAAGTGCGAAGTCGAACTGAGTTTGGCGTCACACGTAAGTGTAAAAAAGTTGCGGCTTTTTATTCTGTTCAGAAAATTGTTCTTTACACAAATTATTATTAAGCAAATTGCTTTTTGGTGTTCTCTGGTTATGTTTTTCTTTTCATTTTTATCGCTAGATATAAACACGAATGCCATGACTATATATATGCCATGGCTATGATAGGACAAATCACTGTAGAAAAGAAACATCATGAGTAGATTCAATACAATTTTCAGTGTTCTGGTGCTGGTTTTGGCTGTGAGTAGTTGACAATTGTAGACCGTTGCGCGTCATTTCCATTTCCATCTTTAGCACAGTTATGCGGAAACGGTGGACAAGTCAGAAACTCATACGGAAACCAAGACCACGAATTATGGACCCGTTACAATGGTGTTCGATAATCTTTCCCAAATTGCGGTCAGTGTGAGCGATGAATCCTCCACACAGCTCCAGTCTAAGATGGAACGAACAGTTGAAGACATCACAGGTAACATGGAGGTGTTGACCTCTCAAGCGATGGCCCAGTTGAGTGATGCCATCTATGATACCAATCAGTTGTTGGTGTCCAATCCCGCCTGCAATCCATCCTGGAATCTGGAGGAGCTCACAGCCAATATCACAGATCAGTTGAGCACCTGTACACTGAGCTTGAGCAACATAATAGAAACCTTTCGGCAAGATGGGCAGCAGATGGTGGCCAACGTGCAGGGATTTGTCCAGCAGATTGCCCAATTGCCGTCTCGTTGTCAGCTTATTGGGGAATCGTCTGATGTGAATGCACTTAGCCTAGGCTTTGCTGGTGGCAGTAATTGCTTTATACAAGGCATGACCGATATAAATAAGGGAATGGCTCAGGCCATGCACAACGCCTCCTTGTTGCTGGTGCGCACGCGTTCCATGTCGCAGGAGCAAATTGCTGAGGCGCAGGAGTGCAGCGAATCCGTTGTGGCTGAGATCCTTGCGTATCTAAGTGAAGAGCAAGCTAATTGTGCATAGTTTTTGGAAATATTAAAACGGCAATTTATTCACCCACTGGATTCAGAGGATACAGCATATCCTGCTCACTTATTACTTATGCATGCACAGGTCGGGTCTGGGACTGGGACTGGGCAAGCATTGACATTTATTTGACAACTTTTTGATTGATTTTACAGGTGCTCCTTATGCATGTCGTTTGCATGCATATTTTAGGGTCATCTTGTGGCTAATCGCAAGTTCACTTTTCAAATTCGCCTGCATACTAATTGGCCATTGTTCGAGTGTCCAATTGCCCAATCGGCCAATGGATTTGCCAACGACACGTGGCAACCACACGAACGTCAGCAACAGCTGGCCATAGAAAGAGATAGAGCGATAGAGTTGTCTCTCCCTTCGCTGGCGCAGCGAGCCAAATTATTTATTTTGGCCTGTCTGCGAAGTACACTGAGCCAAATGTCTGGCCAAGTATCAAGCAGATACTTTAAGCCACAACAGAGCTGGTCACAAATTCTTTGCAGTGCTCGAACCAATCGAGAATGTCTGCGACTTTTTTATTTCGGCTCTTTGGCGCATTTTCCATCCTATTTTTACTGCCTTGTAACAGTTGTTGCTGATGATCGCGTTGCTTTCGTTGTAGTTACACAAATTCTGTGATACGAACGATAGTATAAGTGGCAGCGGCAGCATCTACTCCAACATCTGTTAAGCATTTTTCTAGACAACTGACGGACTTGGCTGGTTGGACCCTTTTCTGTGGCTTTGAATGAAAATGGAAATGAATGAAATTCAATTGTCAAAGTAGGCTAAGAAAACTGAGGAAAAACTTTGACTATGGTGACCGGATCTAAGGATCCCCCAACCTATTTGTTTTCTGTTCTGTGGAAGACTTCAGGCTACTTCCAGTTTAGTAAATTCACTGTTCTGAACAAAATTTTAGCTTTTTCCTACACTAAGTAAAAACTGCGGTCCAAAATGCAGCCCAAGCGGACCCCTTTTTAAATCACTTCGTTCATGAATTTTTGTTCACAAAACAAACCCGACGCACAGGGGGCCTTTTCCCATAACACGTTGCAAAAATCATAGCTTTTGAGCTATATGTGTTATTCATTTAATTTTCTGCAAGCTTCAAAGATTTGTTTGATGTAAAGTTCCTAAGCTTACGCCCATGACTCACGGCGTAATTAAATCGTGAATCTCAAATTTATGATTTTTGGTCAAATTTGAGGATTTTTATAATTGAATTAAAATCAAAAGGTTAAAATATATTTTAAAAATACTCATTCTGATCATATTAAGCCAAAAAAAGACCAAAAATAAAAAAATTTTTAGGAGGAAAAAATTTTAAGTCCAAAAAATAAATTTTTTTTTTTCATTCTACATGCATATTTTGATCTTATTAATTGGTAGCAGGATAGAATTTATAGTAAACAAGTTTTTGAGTAACATCTCTACACGCGTTCGACTTCTTTCACAGCGACGCGCGCTTTTTTTTCGAGGTTAGGTCAGTGTTATTGACATAACTTCCGCAAACGCAAACCAAAGCAACCAATTTTAATCAATTTAGATAGATAATTGATTACTTTATGCTATCTAAGAAATGCCATCAAAAACTTTTTGAAACTTTTTTTGTGGGAGTCTACCAAAGTTGAAAAATGCGTCAAATTTGGAGTATTTTCCAAATGGCGCTATTTAAAAAAGTAAACCACCGTTTAACTTTTTTTTTTTCTTTTCTTTTATTAAGAACAATCACACTTTTCATAAAAGTTAAAAAAAAACAATGATCGGTGGTATAGTTTTTCGACAATTTAATTCGAGACTTTGTGTTTTTTGCAAACCTTCACATATCCTTGCAGTCATGAAAAAAATTAAGCTATATCTCCCACATTTGTTACCCGATCTCCAAATAAGTTCGGATCCGATGGTTTGGAATATAACTTTATCGAAAAGTTAACTTCTTTTGTCAAGCGCTTCAGTCAAAAAATTGATTTTTGCGGCAGAGCTCGGGCGGAGACCCCACTGTGCGACGTTCACTGAAAATTACCAGCTCTGGTCACACTACATTACAACAAACAAGCGCGTCCGTTCAAAAAGCGAACAGTTGTTCGGAAATCATGAACAATTGGTTTTCTGGTTTTGGTTTTTCACTTATGCTGCTTTGAAATTCCCAAGCAGTTAGAGCAATGCTGGCATGAGCAACCCTCTGCTTCTGCTCTAATGATAGAACCGGGAAGTTCCTTAACCTCCTGTTCAGTTGACCAGCCTCCTTTTGTGGTGTTGTGTTTGACTATTAAAGTTATGTGAAAACATAACATGAACTCTAACCGGCTTAAGCTTGCTAGTTTGAATAACATAAATGTCTTAAAATCAGTTACATAGTATAAGCAAAATGTTTTACCAAAATGAGACCGCGATGTTCCTAAAATAAGTCCTAAATGTTCCTAAGTTGTTTCCAAAATGTTGCCAAAACGATCCAAAATGTTTCTAAAAGATGCCCGAAAGTTGGTAAGATGACCCCAAAATGTTCCAAAGTTGAGCCCAAAATGGTATTAATGCAACACCAAAACGTTAATGAAGATCGAACAATGGGTCTTAAAATTAAGTAAAAGTAAAGTAAAATTGGCTTGTCAAGATGACACAGCCCCAAGGGGCCAAAGCCTCTCTCAATCTCTTGGCTTGTGCGCTTTTAATTTTAGCACAAGAGAAAGGGACCTACAGTTTAACGCCGAATCCGAACGGCAGTTTTTGAGAAGCTTTTCATGGCTAATTACTGCAATGCTGGCGCCAACAGCAAGAGGTGTGGCCGGGTGTAAAGTTGTATTCAAAGAAAAAAACTTTTCATTAGATGTTCCGAGGCGGGATCGAACCCACGACCTCATGCTCAGCGGTCGCGAACACTAACCGCCATGAAATGACACTGCCGTTCACAGTTCACGAAAAAGCGGGATTACTCTGCTATTGTCAACGAATGGTCTTGATTTCGGTAGATTTTGAACGCATTTTTTTCTGAGTGTAAGCAGAAACGAGAGCGTTAGTTAATATCGGCCCTGCCCGACTTTGATATACCCGTTCGAGCTAAGTTTAAGTTAGTTATTAGTAAGCTATCTTCAATACTGGCTTTTTGTATAAAACTCATCTGATACTTGCGATTCGGGAACAGCTAATGAAATGCGATATTTCTATACCCGTTATTCGTAAAGTAAAAAGGGTTTACTAAAGTCGTGCAAATGTATGTGACAGGCAGAAGGAAACATCTCCGAACCCATAATGTATGCATATTCTAGATCAGCATCAACCGCCGAGTCGATATAGCCCTGCCTGTCAGTCTGTCTGTATAACACCTACTTCTCGGAGACTAGAAGAGCTAGAACAACCAAATTTTGTATGAAGACTCCTATTGTCTGTACGCAGATCAAGTTTATTTCAATTTTTGGCCACGCCCCCGCAATAAAATACATTGAAAATCTCCAACAATTTAGAAAATACCAAGCTCATATTTTGCTATGTGACCAATATCTGCAATCCACACTGGGACAGAATGGAAAACTGACCGGCAGAAATTAATTACGTCGTTATCTTTGGCTTTAGACGTGTCAAAATCAGTATTCGGGGGTTTTTGGGTGCTCTGTATTTCATTCTTGGCCCTACTTTTCCGATCGGTTGTGTGGGGGCCGACTTATGGAGGGGGTATAATTAAACAAAAAATCAAATGGGGAGTCGTTTTAAAGTTCTTGGGTGCTCCGATTTCGTTTTAGACAATATTTGTTGTTCGTTGGGAAGGAGCCGTTATATGTGAAGTGTTTTTAAAATGCTAGGCTACTAGATTAAATGTCAAAAGTTGAGGGACTTAAAACCGTTGAAATGTGAGTCCCACTCTCTTGTCCAAAAGGAACCCGAGCGTACAATTAGTTAGCTAAACATTCAATTTCTGCTGAAACAATGTATTAATACGATTTTAATGGCCTTAACCTAGCGCCGTCTTAATCTGTGGACTATTTATGTGTTCAGATCGCTTTTATTAGCATTAAATTTGATTGATGCAGCTTTAATTGCGGTTGTTCCAAATGGCTACTGCAGAACTTTGGCAAATAACTGTAACCAAAACTAGACGTTGCGGTGCCGTATGTCTGCGCATTGATTAAAAGGAGCCGCAGCAGAAGCCCCAGGATATCTAGCAGTTGTCTACTACTTGAGTTTTTCTTAATTTTGGATTCTGTTGTGGCACCAACTGGTGCATATTCCACACTCACACACACACACATTCATATGGGAAGAGGAATTATCGTTATTATTATTATTTGCTGTCTACAGGAACAAGTCGCCTCGTGGCGTGCGAGTGAAAGCCAGCGAAAAAGGACGAAGCGAGATAGAGCCAAAGTGCAACATATGCTGCATAAGGATCCCGCTCTCGCTCAAGAGCCAGAACAATCGATCGGCGGCGCACGCCGTCATCTGGTGCTACTTTGACTTCGAAATTTGGGTTGCCTACGCTCTCTGGCTCCTTCGTTTATGTTATGTTTTGTAGCTGTTTCGTTTACGGTTCGGACGTTTTTTTTTTTTTCAAGGAAGCAGAAGCACTCCTACAGTTACTGTTGACTTCCGATAAGCACGAGTGGGGAAGGGCGCTCAGAGAAACGACAGCAGGATAAACCGCTTAAAGGACACACAGCCAGGCACTGAGGCAGGCTGTGCCCCAAGACAAATTGGAAAGGGTTGCTGCTGCCATTGGAAGAATGGGGAAGGTGTGAGGCCGACAAGGATACACAGATGAGGCTCGGTTTACAAATCCAAATTGAGACTCGAACTCTCGCGCATGTCGGCCAAATGAACACGTGTGCCAGGTCAGGCAGGACCAGGCCCAAACGTCAGCTGGCCAGATCAGAGGATCTTCGACATAATTATAAGGCTGGATATAACAAAGAAAAAAAACAGGAAAATCTATGAAAATCTTTTGCACAGGGTTTCACATAGAGAAATTATGCCGAGTCTATCTAAGGATATTGGGATGAGATATGTCAAGATAAATTGAACTTGGTAAAAGGACGTCAGATCGCAGCCCTGCCCTGAGACTAGCTAGGTCGATTAAGATTTGACAGTCTTGAATTGGAACTTCCACAATTTAGAAGCGATATGAGCAGAAACACCATCCATACCTATGGACTCCCAAATTTATTTATTTATTTATTCGCCAAATGAACATGGTTTTCCTACACTAATCTTAACCTAAATTAAAATATATAAATATATATAAAAAAAAGAAGACAAATTTAATGCCTCATGGTAGAATAATAATCTGCTAGCAGTGTCTTAATGAATGATTTGTTAGCATCGAAGTCAAAGCGCATGCTAACGGACAAGGAGTTAAAATTATCAAGGGCTCTAGATATGGGCTCACGAAGGGAATAATTGGTTCGTCAAATTTGATGGGAAAAGGGTTGAAAAGATCTAAGATTCCTAGTTTTGTACTGCCTAACAAAGGACGACCAAGGCCACATACCGCAATAGTTCTCCGATCTTCTAGTGTTGAAAGATGCAACAGGGCAAATCTTCTAGTATACGGTGGCAAAGGGTCAGAGAAGTTGAGCGGGAGAAGAGCAAATTTGAGAATTTTTTTTTTGTACCCTTTCGAGCTTCTTTATGTGAATTGCGCCAGAGGGATTCCAAATAAATGAGGCATATTTCAATTTGGAACCCACAAATGCCGAATAAAGGCTCAACCTGGTGTATGGGTCCTTAAACTGCGCTTAACAAAGCCAAACATGGAATAGGCTTTAGGCAAAATGTAGTTTAAGTGCTCATTAAAAAAGAAATTTTGTGTCAAATTTTACTCCCAAATCAATGGCCTCATCCCGGCTCGATAAAATTTGATTGGCCATTGAATAAGCCGCCGTAATGTTGTAGACACAATTGTGTTCAAAAAGTATCGCGAATTTTGAATTTTCGCGGGTTACGTATATTCGAATTTCGATTTCTTTGTGGCGTTATGTTGGTACTCATGTCTCTCACTTATGCTGACAAGCTCGGCCATTTTGAATGTTCACTTAATTGTTGACAGCTGCTTAGCTTGCACATGTTTTGGATCGTCTTCGATTTTTTACCTATTCAAAAAAATGGATCAAAGAACCTGTATCAAATTTTGTGTGAAAAACGAAATTAATTGCGCGGATGCATTTGGAATGTTGACTGTGGCATACGGAGAAGCTACCTTGGACCGAAGCAACGTTTATCGGTGGTACAAAATGTTTTCAGAAGGCCGAGAAGATGTGAACGACGAAGAGCGTGCCGGACGCCCGAGCACTTCAACAACTGCTGAGGACCTAAACATATCGATTGGCTCGTGCCATTCGATTTTTATCAATGATTTGGGGATGAGACGGGTCGCCGCGAAATTCGTACCAAAATTGCTCAATTGCGACCAAAAACAGCATCGCATGAACATTGCTAATGTCCGCGACGACCCAAATTTGCTCCAGAGGGTCATAACTGGTGACGAATCGTGGGTTTATGGTTATGACGTGGAAACCAAAGCTCAATCATCTCAATGGAAGCTGCCGCACGAACCAAGACCGAAAAAAGCGCGCCAAGTTCGGTCGAATGTGAAAGTTTTGCTGACAGTTTTCTTCGATTGCAGGGGCGTGGTGCATCATGAGTTCTTGCCACAGGGAAGAACGGTCAATAAGGAATATTACCTGCAAGTTATGCGCAATTCGCGCGAAGCAATCCGCCAGAAACGCCCGGATTTGTGGAAGAACAAAAATTGGCTTTTACACCACGATAACGCCCCTGCTCACACATCGTTGCTTGTGCGCGACTTTTTGGCCAAAAACAACACACTAATGATGCCGCAGCCACCGTATTCCCCAGATCTGGCCCCCTGTGACTTTTTCTTGTTCCCCTAAACTGAAGAGGCCCATGAAAGGACGACGTTACGCTACGCTTGACGAGATAAAGACGGCATCGAAGGAGGAGCTGAACAAGATAAAAAAAATGATTTTTTGAAGTGCTTCGAAGATTGGAAAAACCGTTGGCACAAGTGTATAATATCTCATGGGGGATTACTTTGAAGGGGACAAAATAGATGATTCATGAATAAAAAATAATTTTTAAAAAAAACACAAAATTCGCGATACTTTTTGAACACACCTCGTATCTGACAGTAAAGCATTTGCTTAGATTAAGTGGAAGTAGGTTGTGTGCACACCAAGAGCTGACCCTATCTAGGTCGTTTTGTAATAAGCTAACGTCATTTAAGTTTTTAATAGATCGACAAATTTTAAGATCATCAGCATAAAGCAAAAACTCAGAGTTATGAATACTCAAACAAATGTCATTAACAAAAATAATGAAAAGTAAAGGTCCAAACGCACTTCCCTGTGGAAGGCCAGAAGTAGAAACATATGGACTAGAAAGCGAGCTGTTTATTCTGACTCTATAAGTCCGGTGGTCCAAGTAGGATTCAAACCAACATAACGACGAGGAATGAAATCCTAGCTTAAGAAGCTTTGCAAGTAGTGCATGATGACAAAATTTATCAAATGCCTTGGATAAATCAGTATAAACAACATCAACTTGACAGCTTTTCCCAAAGGAACTGATGCAATAATAGCTGAAGACCGCTAAATTAGATGTGGTTGAGCGACCTGGCACAAAACCATGTTGATTTGGGTTTATGTAACTCTTTACAAAAAAGTCAGCTGCTTGGCTACAATCCGTTCAAGGAGTTTCGAAATATTGCTAAGCTTAGCGATAGGTCGATAGTTAAGTAACCTCAATCTTGACACCAGACTTTAACAGAGGTGTCACTGTGGCAACTTTCCACTTGTCAATAAATCGACCTGCAGAGAGAGACATTGAAAATATTGTTATGAGCGGCTCACAAAGCTCACCAATACAACTCTTCAGGAAGAACGATGAAATTCCATCACAGTCTGGATAACCCAAATTTGCCTATGGTTAAGGTTCGAGGTTTTCGGACGCCATTTTCCGCCCATTTTTTCAACTTCCCGGGCAAGCGTCTACCATTCCACAATGTTTCACCGATATTAAGAGTTTTGCAAATATCACGGTTTTGTGACCATTTCCCGCACATTTCTTAAACTTAGAAACCTTTCGGGACAAGCGTCCACCATTCTTAAAAGTTTCACCAAAATCCAAAATTTTGCAAATATGGCGGTTTTTGGACCATTCCCGACCATTTCTTCAACTTAGAAACCTTCCAGGGCAAGCGTCCAGCCAATACCCAATGATTCATTGCAATCAGAAGAACGATATAATTCTCAAATTCCATGTTTTTTTTATTCTCTGCACCAGAGGTTCGCAGAGTATATTAAGTTTGTGCAAAAGTGTCCGTCTGGCCCGTTTGTCTGGCCTACTGACTGACTTGAAAAACTTCAACCCACTCAACCTTACCACCCAATTCCCACCAAGGGGGCAGATTTTCCAGAAGACTGGAATGCAGTCATGGTTAAATTTGCATATAGATATTTGAAAATTAATTTGAGCGTGATCGGATGAAAAACAAAAAAATTGCATACAAAAGTTTTTTGAGTATGTTCCGCATTTCGCGACTGAATTTTCCAATACTTTCAGCATATGATCAATCTACTGAAAAAATCCAAGACTATCATCGAGCAGATGGAGGAGATATTTTCAAGGCTCGGGTATCCAGAAACCTTGACGGCCGGTAATAGAAGGCAATTTATTAGTAACGAATTTAAAGATTTCTTCAAAGTCAATGGCATAAGACTTTTATCAACCCCACCATATTGGCCTCAAGCGAACGGGGAGGTTGAGAACATGAATAGATCGCTCAAAAAACGTCTTCAAATAGCCGACGTCAACAGAAAGAATTATAAACAAGAATTACAGAAATTTGTAATGATGTATAACGTGACACCGCATGGTACCACAGGATCGTCTCCAACAGAACTCATGTTCGGCCGAACTATAAGAGACAAAATTCCGGGAGTTCAGGATCTTGTTGGAAACTGTGAAGAATCCGCAGAAAGAGATATTGATCTGGTAAATAAACAAAAAGGAAAGGAGAGAGACGATACTGCCAGACGAGCGAAAGAAATTGATATTCAAGAAGGAGATAAGGTGTTACAAATTTTGATACAACGGTATACGACGTTATCAAGCGCGAGGGCAATGTGATGCAAGTATCCGGAGAGGGTAAGTCATTTACCAGAAATATAAGTCACCTCAAAAAGATTGAAAGTCCCAAGAATTCGGAGTTAACGTGCAGGGATGGTGAGACCCTATCGGAATCTAATATTTCACAGGACCCTTCACAACTGGGAGTATATAGCCCACCGGATCATCAATCTGAATCTTCTGCAGACAAAAATGAAGGGATGTAATACACAGCAGGCTTAGAGGACGCTGTCAAGGCACACCGAAGTGAAATATGTTAAACATTTTGTATTTTAGTTTAGTTCAACCTAAGCTACGAGTCGGGCAACATAGCCCCGGAAATAAATTGTAATATAAAAGTATATCAGTATCTTTGGTAATCCGGAATAAAGCAGCGTGTTACACTATCTCTTGTGGTTTAGACTGTACAGCGGTCACCAGTGAGTCATGTTTTTCTTTATCATTATCGATACCGTTATCGTTTTTATTACCGTAATCCTTATCGATACCGTTATCGTTATCATTAACGATATCGTTATCGATACCTTTATCGTTATCGCTATTACGCCAACTTTGCTTACAAACCGATTTTGAAGTCAATCGGATGAAATAAAAAATTCTTCCCATACAAACTTTTCCGACGCTTTTCCGGGAATTTTCAAACATTGCAAGTTCCGGGAATTTTCAAACATCGCAAAATCATATTTCAATTTATTTCACTTACTATCCTAACAAACCGAATTTCAAGTCATTCGGATGAAAAATACATTTTTGCGAATCGAATTTCCCTGGAATTTTCCTTTGTGGGCGGATTTTTCGTATACTTCGCTTACAAACCGAGTTTCAAGTCAATCTAATGAAAAATAAAATTTGCCCCTTACAAAATTTCCCGACGCTTTTGAGCGAATTTTCCGACCCTACGGTCGAATTTTGCAGCCTCGGAAAACCACATTTCAATTTATTTCACTTACTATCCTAACAAATCGAATTTCAAGTCAATCGGATGAAAAGATTATTGCATATCCAATTTCCTAGGAATTTTCCTTGTGGGCGGATTTTCCGAAATCGGAAAAACACGTGTCCAATTTTTTCGCCTACTTTGTTTGCAAACTTTCAATCGGATGAAAAATAAAATTTGCCCCCTACAATGGGCGTATTCAGCAGATAAATCCGATTTACGATTACGTTTACGGCTTGCAATTTCTGATGATTCTCTGTTGAATGACACTGAATGCTTAGTTTGGGTTATTCTCTGGCTTATTACATTTGGTCAAAAATACATTGTCACAATTTTTAATCGCTGTAAGTTCGCAGTTCTTTCTCAATGCAGTCGATAAGCTGTCTCACCAATCATAACTACCAAATTTATCAGTTGCAATCGGCAATCCTTTCACCGCCTAAACGGCTTTCCCGACGCTTTTCCGACTTTTCCGGGTGGAATTTTGCAAGACCCCGTCTTAGTGCGCACTTTCACCACATAAGGAAACTCCTGTCCAAATTTCAGCCGTCTAGGCTGTGCGATGATTGCCAATCAGTCAGTCAGTCAGTGAATCAGGACAAACTATTTTATATTTATAGAGATGGGGTTGGAAATGCTTCTTTCTGCTTGTAGCATACATTTGCACGATCTTAGTATATCCTATTTACTCTACATTCCCTAGTAAGCCACATGCTTGCCAAAGTGCTATCTTCAATTTCCCACCGACTATAATTTAAATAAAATAATAAATCGTTTCGATTAACAAATTACCCCACATCGAGGCGTAAAGAATTCCAAAATTTCACTTTCCAAACCGAACCGTAACCGAAAACACCAGTCAATACAATGCACAATACAAAAAGTTAATTTACATTAAAATCAACAAAGAAATATAGAAATAAATAATGAACTTTGCTGGAAGAGACAAATGTAAAATTTTACAGAACGCGCAATTCAATTAGAGAAATCGCCCAAAGCCTTAACATCACAAAAAAATTGAGCAATAAAATTCGATGTGGTTCAGGCATATTCAAAGCGTAGAGCAGCATCAAAAGGAGCCACAAGGACATGCCGACCAAAATAGAGCAATGATTCAGGGTGCGGTGAGCAATAAAATGCCTATTCCTAGTTTTCATTTTCGTTTTCGTGTCATAATGTGTTGTAAGTAGTTGCCATTGTTTTCTGCCCAAACACAAAGGACTCGCTGGGCTGACTCCAGCTATTGTTCTGCTGTACTCTCAAGGACCTGCGCCTAAGAACACCCGCGAGGTTCCCAGCGTTAGCTGAAGTACGAACTGCAACCACAATTTGACTTTCTGACCACCAACATAAAATGTTGACAGGCGGAACACGCCCCTAAAATATTATGCGAAGCGAGTCCTGTGCGGTCCTCATCCTTCTGTCCAAGGCAGTGCCATTGCGCAATTCAATTGATTGCCTTTTGACAGTTATGAGCTGATCTTCGTGAGCAATCAGAACCATCTTGATGGACGGTGCAGTCGGTGCAAGGAACCCGTCCCTTCAGTTGCCAGAAATTTATTGATATTGACATTTTAGTTGGGTGGAATCACACGGATTATATCTGCTAATTGCACGTAGATAAGTTGTTCTTTGGCGGCACAAAGCGGCGCTGATTGATCATACCGATTTTATTGTCAATCACCAAAAAAAGGAAAACAACGCGCTTAGAATATTTTGACTTCAGTTTTATGTTTTCTTAGGAATGAAAAAAGTTTTGAGACGTCTTTTGTAGAAATTTTAGCAGAAGCAACATGTAAATGGGTCTTTCTTGATTTCTTAGCTTGTATTGGTCGGATAGGCCTCGGATTGATATTGCTGAATAGGAAATTTTCAATACTTAGTAATATTAACACAATAAGACAAAATCAAACCTTTGGGAAAAAACCCGGAATAAGACTTTTAAATTCAGATAGAAGGGACTTCTGTAAGCATCACCTCATACCCAGTTTTTCAACTGTAGCCTCCCTGCAGTACGCTGCACTAGTACATGGGTGCTGAGTTCAGTACTTACTGGTAACCAGAAGTACTTACAGCCCTACCCACCCGTAATGCATTTCAGAACTTACTTTTTGCTGGGCATGTCCTAGGAGGTAACCAATCGCCACCTCTTCGCTTTACATGTAAGTAGTAGAGTAAAAACCGAAAACTGTAAGCTGTAACTGTAACACTGTAGACTCCATTCAGTTTGTTAAGGACGCTGCTTTACCAAAAAGGCACTCCTGCAGGTACCCAACAGTAGGTACTTCCTGCAGTACTTACTTGTACAGCGATAAGGTGGCGATTGCCACCAGTAAGTACTCATAGTAAGTAGTACAGGTAGCTATCGCCACCTCCCGAAATGCTGGGCTAGGTTCACGTTCTATAGATACTTTTTCACGAGCAACACAAAGCGACCACAATTTCAACTTAATTGTTAATGGTTCAAGATAAAAATCTACAAAATTTAGCAAACACGGACAGGGTCATTGGGAAAGTAATATCAATAAATCGCGTTTATCGTACAATTGGTTAAGGTACTTCCAGAAGATGTCAAACCAAAATTCTTTAATATCTTTTAAACCGCACGGTAGAGTTTTATTAACAGCTAAATTTGTGATGGCATAATTGGGCTATTGGATGTCCCTAAGAGATGGTGCTCGTCAGCCAAAAAACCGAGAGATGGAGTACCGTTTTAAGTTTCACCCACGAACCACTCCATATAGGTCATAAAGTAGACCGAAAAATAGACAAAACTGCGCTTTTAATTTCACCAACGAAGCCTTGGTTTACGAATTTTGGGCATTTTTGTACAATCAAATGCCTTAGAAGTTCTAAGTTGGAGCAACTTTTCAACGCGATCATACTGACAGAATAATATATACTTTATAGGGTCGGAGATGCTTCCTTCTGCCTGTTACATACTTTTGCACAAACTTAAAATACTCTGCGTACCTTGAATACGGAGTATAAGAAATAAATTAAACGAGATCGTAAGTTAAAGTCGGTCCTGCCTGACCTCGATATATCAGAGAAATGTAATGTCAGGACAATAACATTAATTTGAACACTTGAACATTATGTTAGCTTCTTGACTCTGCATTCCTACATTTTGAGTCCAGGATTTCCACAGAAATGGCACATAAAAGTTTCTTTTGATCAGGTTCAGTCCTATCCTCACGGCCGGCACTGCGTTTTTTCTTGAACGATTCGAAGTTTGCACATCGAGAATTACGCGGAACTGCTGATTAGTTAGAAACGAGAAGGCGATGGCACAGATCCCACTTCTGATGTTGGGTCTCCGTTAGGTTAGCACTTGATAATGTCTGTTTTGATGTGAAACATCTTTAATTTCGGTACGGAGGATTTTAGTAGGGGTAAAATTTGATTTCAGCGTCACGCATCACGCGTCAGGCAGGGTGGTGGGGAGGGGTGTGCAATATCAGTTGGCCTGCCAGGCACACCCACCCGCCCACAACACAAACACAAAGTCAAAACACAAAAACAAATACCAAAACAAAGACAAAAACAAACACAAAATCAAACACAAAAACTTGGACAAAAGCAAACACAAAAACAAACAAAGAAACAAACACAAAGACAAAGTCAATAACAGAGACAAATAAAATCAAAAACAAAAACAAACACAAATACAAAGACAAACACTAAGACAAGAACAAAGACAAAAACAATGACAAAAACAAAGACTAAGACAAACACAAAAACAAACAGTAAAACAAACACAAAAAGAAAGACAAAAACAAACACAATAATAAACACAAAAAGAAACACAAAGAGAAAAACAAAGACACAAACAAAGACAAAACAAAACAAACAAAAAACAACACCAAAACAAACACAAAAAAAAAGACAAAAACAAAGAAAAACACTAGAACAAAAACAAAGACAAAAACAAACACCAAAACAAAGACAAAAAAAAACAAAAAAAACAAAGTAAAACCAAAAATCAAAGACAAAAAAAATGGAGGAAGTTAACTTCGGCTCGCCGAAGTTTTGGCTTACAATGAAAACATCATAAACAGTTTTTACTAACTAAAACAAATACTTTTTGGACCTAACTTTTCTATGAGATCTATACTATAATAGATGTCTGCTTTCGACCAAACTTAGTGAAATCATGTCGCTTCGAAATACATAATGATACTGAAAAATTATAAAATTTGAAGGCGACTTCTTTTATCTCTCTCATCTCTAAAAAAAAAAATATATCTCAACTAGCACTTCTTTTAATCAACAAACAATACCATTCGACAGATTGCAGCTGGATCATCGTCCTCGGATAGTCATTTTTCCAGTATTCTTAGATAATTGCATCTGTTAGAAAGCTTTAGGTTTATTTGATATTTTTGACATCAAAAAGAAAACTTTGTTTTTTTGATGTTGGATGTTTATTGACATTTAAAAACTATAAAGATTTTTCTCACTAAAACGTTGTTTTTCGACCGATCGTATCCTATGACAGCTATCCTCGTCTTTTTTTGTCATCCGATCCGAGAGTAAGTTCCGACATTTTTGTTGTTTTGTGCATCTGCATATTTGTACCAAAAGAACCTCGTGAAAAGGGTTTGGATTTTTGACGTATAGCTTTAAAACTGACGGACAAGGAAAAAATGATAAATTGTCGGCCAGATTCTTGAACTATTCCACCGCGTCATGCTGATCAAGTCCATAAAAATAAGCGTACTTTATGTGGACTGTAGATGCTTCCTTCATAGCAACAGTACTTGCCTCCAAACAAAAAACAATACCCTCATGCAAGTACTCGTTAAGGTGGAAGACAAAAAGATTTCTTCGATGCATCGCAAGTGGGATAAAACCATCGATGTTTTCAGCTTCGAGTTTTTGGAATCGAATAAGAAGTATCGAGTACTTAGTATCGAGTACTCAGTATCGAATACTTAGAATCGGGTACTGAGTATCGAGTGCTTGGTATTGAGTAATAAGTATCGAGTACTTAGAATCGAGTACTGAGTATCAAATATTGAGTATCGAGTAATTAATATCGAGTTCTAAGTATCGAATACTTAGAATAGAGTACTGAGTATGGAAAACTTGGTATCGAGTACTTAATACTGAGAAACAAATACTGAGTATCGAGTACTTAATATCGAGAACTTAGTATCAAATACTTAGAATCGATTTCTATTATCGATTACTGAGTATCGAGTTTTTAATATGGAGTATAAAGTAACGCACAACCGCAAGAATGTAAAAGGCGGAGCATATCTTATACAACATTTTTCACATCAAGGCCCCGTGAGTGTTAGCCACACTCACACATTTTTTTAATAGTTTCGAGTTAATTGTAGACACGAGCTTTGCCCTTCTAATGAGTTCCCCAGTTCTTTACTATTCGACAATCAAATTTAGACTCAATTTATCTGATTTCAATCACTTTGATACACACTGACACTCGGGAACACGTTCAGCAATAGCCTACTAAGTTCTACACATAAATTTTTCAATGACTCGACATACTTATTTATCAGTAAAACACAAAAAAAATCACGCCCGTGCGAATCAAGCCAAAGAAGCCCCACTTTCACGACCGTTTAAGCACAAATCGCCTGGAAAATCACGGCTTGCAAGACCGCTTCACCCTTGCTTAAAGGTGATAAAATTTCGCACATTAATACTTAATTACTTGAATAATTGGGGCCAAGGGATTAAATTCATGTCGCGACAGTCCCAAACGAGACAATGCAGGTGGCTGGCAAACAGAAAAAAGGGCCCAAAAATGTACCAAGAGCAAAGATGAAGTGATGCCAACGCCACCGACGTCGTTGACATTAAATTGGCTGCTGTCCTGTCCTGTCCTGCCTGCTGAGCTGAGCTTAAGCACAAAATACGAGCACAGCGTGGTTGCGTTTTTTCACACGAAATCCTGATTAATAAATATACAAGTTCCAAAATATTACTGATAATTTGAAAAGTCGTCAACCTGAGTAAACAACGCAGGGACACGCAGATCGGAGATTCCATGTGGAACCTGCGCGATGCTTTGGTGCCCAATTACAAGCAAATGAGCTGGAAAACTGTATCAAATGACCCAATGTCAATACAAAATTACAGAGCAGGCAGGACCAGGACCCGGCAGAAGAATCTGGCGTTAAGCAGTCGCAGACCAGACGCACCATCCCGTTCGCCCCTCGCCCGCGTGTACCAACTTAACGTGACAAAGCGATGGCTTGCGTGTGGCAATTTCTGTTAAAAAATACGGTTTAAGCATTTTTCAGACGTTCTATACCCTTTCCGAGGGGGTCTTTAAGCAGCATGAACGCACCCGAAAACTGATTGATCTCATTAGGTGTTTTGGAAAGATTTTTGATTCTGCGCCGTTGCTTATTGAACGGTAACTTGAGAGATAGGGTCTACAGACGTTCGTGTTTTGATCACTATGGTTCTTCCTTAATTTTGTGGCTTTTTTGCTCCCTGCCCCTGTTGGTAGCATCTTAGCGTTTTTGTTGTGTTAATTTGATGCCTCGCCAAAAAATTGTCAAAAATGAACGTCGACTTTGATTTTTGATGCACTTTCACTGGTCGACGATCTTCAATCTGGGATCGTCTCTGTTGATGATTTGGCTGCAGCGTGAGATACTGAGAACTTTATTGAGGGCCTTGGCTTGGACCTTTGATGCGCCCACCTACTTGGACAATTTGGCAACCAGAAATCAGTCAACTGTGCCGATGCGTCTGTGTGGCTAATTGAGTTACCCAGCGAGAGAGAAAGGGACAAGCACCGTTGGCCGTGCGAATTATTTGTCAAATGTGTAACGGTTAAATCAGTTGCTGCTGCTGCTCTGCTGCTGTGCTGCTGATGATGATCAGTAATCGGACCTAATTGATGGAAGATGCGTAGCAAATCTTTTGACTAATTGCCAATGGATTTTGCTTCCTCTATTAGACCAAAACTTCCTTAAACAAACTCTGGTCCTTTCTTCCTTTTGCTTTCTCCGCTAGCCAGGTAAGTTAAGTATTGATCTTTCTCTCCAGACCGCACACAATGCAGCTAGGGGCGTGGCTGGCGTGATTTGGTGTCGCTAATTACAGACTCTTGGCATTTTTTGCTGTCCATTTTATGACTTAATAATTGCATTCATTTGGCTTGGGCCCACACATGCGCACGCGAATCGGTCCCAGACTTGGGCATGTGGGAGAAGGGCTAGCCACAGTTCCAATCTTGCATCAATCACCCAGCCAGAGGGTTTCCATTTTTGGGGTCAGAGCTGACGCAGGCAATTATTGCGCAACAATTAAGGGATCAGCGCAAAATGTTCACACAACAATGCCAAAACAAATCGGCGGAAACGGAAACTGCACTTCAAACACAAAAAAAATAGAAAACGATACAAAAAATTGTTGTGGTTAGTCCTCAATTATTTTTTAATGGAAAATGTGCCCAAAAAGGCATGAGAAAATGTTTTGTGCGTGAAGGAAATTGTATGGAAAAATCCACATCAAAATAATTGTACATAATAAGACGAATAGAGGAACACGATTGATCCAGCAATGACTTTGGCTACCTGTGGAATCGACAACCAAAATATAAATGAATATATGGCTTTATACCACAAAGGGCCCAGCCGAGCTTGTTAAGGCTTTCTTGGCTTGTGTTGTGCTTCTAATTTTCGCACAAGAGAAAGATTTTTCAAGGCTACATAATTCACAGCTGGTGAAGGTGACCGGTTGTATGAAAGTTTTCTAAGATAAACCTTATCTCTTAGATGTTCCGAGGCGAGATCGGATATGGTTTTGTTTCAATATTTCATCAAAAATCACGAGACTAGCATGCTGTTTCTCATGCCATCAAAAACGGGTTCCAAAAGAACGTGTTACTTTTACACATTATTTTAGCAGCGAACGCCTCACACATGAAATATTGCCTGCCGGGAAAGGGAAATTGGAAGGGAATCCCCAAAGATTTACGAATTTCAAAGCAACAACAAAAGCACATGCTAAAATACGTTCTCATAGTGCATTCCACAACTCTCACACACAACTCGTGGAAGTTTGGTGTTGACCCCCGCTGAAAAAACGCCTCAGGAGGGAGTACACGAGAACCCATGACCCTGCGATCGACAGAGTATAAAGGAGGATTGCCTGACTTGGCCACAATCAAGAAAGAGTCCACAGACAAGCTCCTTGAGGATGCCACCCCTAATGAGGACTCCAAGTTCGCTCTATGGAGGCTCACTAGGAGGAACAAGTGGCAGGTGCAGCTGAAATTTCCGGTCAAGTAACCTAATGGCACATGGGCCAAACACCCACAGGAACGAGCTGAAGCCTTTGCCTGCAACCTCGAGGAAAGATGGTAGCCTTTTAGCTCTGCCTCAAACAATAGGCTTCAATTGGTGCAGGACTCACTGGACGTCTCAGTTCACTAAAAAGCAACAAGGCTCCCGTTGAAGACGAATTGAACAATGAAGCTACTCCCTCGCAAGGCGGTATTGTTCTTATTGCTCATATTCAATTCAGCTCTACGCCTCAACTACTTCCCCATTGCATGGAAAAGTGCCAACATTCTGATGCTTTATAAACCCGGGAAGCCCCCAGACGAACTGGATTGCTACAGACCCATAAGCCTCCTCCCAGCATTTGGCAAGCTGCTGGAGCGATGTTTATTGCGTAGAATCCTGGAAACTCCAGCAATCAAACATGGCACACCATAACAGCTGCACAGAGTGGTTAACTTCTTCCTGGAAGGATTCCACGCCAAGGAGTACGTTGTGGCATCGTACTTGGATATCCAACAGGCATTTGACCGCGTCTGGCACGATGGTCTACTGGTGAAGCTCAAGGGACCGCACAATCCTTAATTCTTCTTAATGGTCAGAACATTTCTCTCTGACAGGACCTTCAGAGTTGTCCAGGATGGAACCGCAGGACTTCCTTATTGCAACTTTTGCCGATGACACTGCAATCATGGCACGAGATATGTGCATCTTTATGGCAACAGATGCACTTTAGGAATACCTCAAGAGATTCGAAAACTGGGCTTGCCGTTGGAACAACTCCATTAACCCTGAGAAATGTGTCTGTGTCACGCACACACTCAGAAGAGACATTAGTCCTGGTGTCTTCTTGCACTGAGAGGTTCACCCGCAGAAGACGAGCCACAAATATTTAGGAGTGACTTTAGATAAGCCACTAACCTTCAAGCAGCATGCCGCCGAAAAAGCTGGAAAATTAAGCTGCAAAGCGAAAAAAATGAGCTGGCTCCTAAACGCCAACAATAAACTATCGCTAAGTAATAAAGTCCTTATCTTTAAGGTCATCCTAGCAACAATCTGGAGATATGGCATGCAGGTATATGGCATTGCCGCAAAAGCAAAATTCTACGAAGAATCACAGGTGCTGAGTGGTTTATTCTGACTTGAGAGAGAATATGGTGTCCCAATGGTCGGCGACACTATCAACAAACAGGCTGCGCGATACCTTGACAAGGTGGCATCCCATTCAAACAACCTTGCCAGACGCCTTCTCAGAAGGAGAAAGATACATGGGCAAGGAGAAAGCTCTTAAGGATCCACCCAACACATGCAAATAACTATCGGATAACTTACACTTACAGGATAATACACTTACAGGCCATGTAAAGAAGAAGAACAAAAGAGGCACTCCACAGGGGGAGTCTTATGACCTAGTTCTAATGGTAACGGGTAAGTTCTTACCCACAATCAGTAAGCTACTGGGATCTGCTCTTGCGAACGGTCTATTGGTTAACCCACAAAACCAACTACACCAAAACCTACCAAAAAGTCTTCCATACGGTTCGAAGAGCAGCTTGACTTGTGTATTACAGGATCCCTGACCCCCTGGCCGCCCTGAATGGAATTTTGTACCTGGAACCAGTAGACACTTTACTGAATTATGTAGCAGCGAGAAGCGCAGTGAGACTCCTCGTAATAAAACTTCTCAAAGCATCTACTTCAGTTCAAAGCAGAATCCACCAAGAAGTAGGAATAAATGCTGACCAGTTCAGAAATGGAACGACAACTTTGAAACCTGGTTTCCTGACAGACAGCGATGGAAGCAAGATACTACCATTATACGCCATCTATACGCCACAAAAAGCATCCTAGTCCGCAGTACTCCACTGTACCAAATCCATTCCATCTCTCGTCTTGGTGCCTAGTCAAGTAGGCTTATCGGTCAACGAGGGAGCAGACTAGTATGCAAGGAACGGTTCAGCCCTACATACTGTAAAGGACAAACAAAGACCCCTGCAGGTAATCATGACAGAAGTACAGCGAAAAACCAGAACTAGGACAGATCAAGCATGGTTGTCACATCTCCCAATCATTCTGGTTACGCACCCAAAATAACTTCCCAACTCCTACACTTTAGCAAGAAACCGATTAGAGCGAGGATAGGGGTCATAACGGGACGCTGCATCATTGGTCGTACGGCTATCAGGATGCACGTGCCCCTCCATGACTGCTGTCGTAGTTGTGGGAAAGAGGGTTGTATTGAAAGCACGCCACACCTTCTTTGCGACTGCCCTGCACTTCATAGGAAGCGCATCCAACATCTGGGTAATCCATTCTTTGAAAACATAGTTGTTTGTTGTGGTAATTGTCTAGAGAAGAGACCTGTGCTCAAAAAATTCCAAAAAAAAGCCTTCGATGGACCGCGAATTATGAAGAATTATTATACAAAAAAATGGACAACGCAGACACTTTTGTTTTTTAACGTACACAAAGGGAAAACCCGAGAACATTAGACTCAAATTGAACACAATCGGTCACAAAAATTTATCATGAACGGATTTTCCCACCTCAGGAATTTTTTTTTGAGAACGCAAAGACTTGATTTGAGTTCAAATGTTCCGTTTTTAAGAACATTTTAAGCTCACAAAAAAATTTGAAGTCCAGGTCCGCCGCCCAGATGCACTGTTTCAAGGCTCAACCAGCCCGGAACAAGTCCGCAGAGACATCGCTTCGCTTGTACAACACCCCAGCTGCTTTGATTAACTTTTATTAAATAAATAAAAATCTTCCGGGACTGACTGGGAGTAGAGCCCAAGACCTTTGTCGCGCTCAACGCCGTCGGCCGTCTTAGACGGTTAGGCTATTGCCCAGTGCTGGCACGTCTGAATGGTAAGTTATACTTTTCGGTGCGGTGGTAGAGGTGAGCTGAATTGAGCTTATTTCATGAACATTTGTTCTTTTGAATTCGCATCAGAATTAAAATCTTTGTCAAAATCAAAAGTGCGGCCCTTTGATTTCTAAATGAAGACACTATTGTGGAAGCAACTTCTAGTCTGTCTAGATTTTACCAATTTAAACGTAAAAACAAAATGTTTGGTATATTGAATCAACAGTTTTTTTTTTTTTTAGCCGTGCGGGTTTTTTTTTTTTTTTTTTTATTTTTTTTTTTTTTTTTTTTTTTTTTTTTTTTAAAATAAAAAATTAATTTAACTTAAAGTTACGCTATCGTTTAATTAAAATTTGATTTTTACTTATCTTCATATCAAGATAAATAGTTTATGAAAGAATTCTGAAAAGTTTTAATAGTCCCCTTTGAGTTTTCTACACTGCTTAATCAACTACTTATACACTTCCTAAACAATTTCGAACAAGTCGTCTAAGCACCTCATCAATTTTCGTTACTCATTTGGTGGATCCTTTTTTCTTAGCCTAAGTTGGGCCCCACATTTTTTAACTTACCTCATGCTGTTGCACTCAAACACTGAACCCCCGCATTTACCTCAACCCAATTCTCCTGCCCCCTGGCGACACTAACAAGAAGTGACAAATTGATGGTGTTAAAGCTCATTAACTTATTTAATGCTGATACAGATGCAGATCCACATACTTACTAAGCTCACTAACTACTTAAGCACTGCCAAAAATATAAAAAAAAAGAAACACAAACCTCAAAACGAAGCTCGCCAATTATCGACATGACAAATTGTGGAACATCCATTCTGTGTGCCGGTCCCGACCCGACCTGTTGCCGACAGTCCGCAAAGAAAAACCCACAAAATGTGCAACAGGGCGACGCACCCCGAATCGACACCGGGCATCGAGCATATAATAATACGTGTTAATAATGCTCAGGCAAGCTGTCTATAAATTGACAAAGACATGCAAGGCAACTTCTGCTTCTGCTCCTGCTCCTGATGCGGCTGCTGCGGTTGCAGTTGGCGGCATTGCCAAAAAGCTGACTGGGGTTAAGTTCCCATTCATGGATTCTAACTAATTGTATTGGCCAGGCAGTTGCATTTTGGATGCTGAAGCTGAGGCTGGATCGAATCTGAATCTGTGCAGCTGCATGCAGGTGGCAGCGGCGATATCGGGATCGAAACGAAGTCCCACACCGACCACAAAGCTCGGCAGGAAGGGCCGCATCTTTTGTTGTTTGTTGGCCATGTCGGGACCTAAACAATTTGTGTAATTGACAAATTGACGGCAGCGCTTTGTGCGGAAGCGTTCAAAGCCGTAAATTGTCGCTAACAAGAGCGAACGCAGTCGGGGACTGGACAGGATATCGAGGGCTCTGCGTATATGGAAATAATTGCCAGGCTCGGGCTGGGGAGACGCCCGCGCCTCGCGATCACTAAATTAAGTCATTAACAATTTAACGAAGCCCTGTCGATGGCGATGCCGCTAACTAATTATGTGAATTTCCTTTTGATTGGGAGCCCAAGTCCAGCGATTCGGCGACGCCCGAATATGGGTCCATAAAACAAACAAAAACAGCCCACGAAATCCGGTCGCTGCCCCTCAGCTGCCGCCTACAAGCGCCCCAATTCCCATAGTGTGTGTGTTCAGGGACTTCGGGAGTCGATCGTCAGCAGTCGCGCTATCAACAAATTGGTTTTGTATCTTCCGAATGATTGAATGAGGAAAGCCGAATGAATGGCTAAGCTTCAGCCAGCTTCAGCTCCCGCTCCCTTTGTCGGATCATCGATCGAAGTTCGCTTTAAACGATTTGTGTTTGGGACTGGATGTGACCTGCGACTGCTGAAAGCAGATCAGCCCAACACTTAACTTAATTTGGCAGCCACACTCTGGCGCGTCGTGCCGTGTAATTATTGGCACAATACTGTTTTGGGCTCTTCGGATCGTTGACGGTCCGGTCCTGGCGATTGGGGATCACTCATCGAGTATTTGTTTTGGCCCTAATTTTGTTGAACTGTCTACAAATTGATCGCGAAGCGCCAAATCGATCACCTTGCCCATATAATAAAGTTTAATTCAATAGGCCCCGAAAAAGCTGTGTGAGAATTGATATGCCTTCGAGATAAGGAGGCGCCCCGAAAAGGAAGCAAAGAGAAATGATCACAAGATGGTTACATTGAGAAGTCTCACCGATTACTCGGGGATGCGTACACATACATATGTGTTGAACGTTATGGAGTGGATCAAAATCATCTTCTTAATAATTCTGAGTCGATTTTCGTGTAAGCGTTTGCTAGCTAAGACCGGCTGAGCGTTGCTACGACCCCTTTAGCCCTCTTATTCCCCCGTCAAAACTTACCATCTAATTTACTTACAAATTACTTACAAATAGTGCTTACAAATCAAATTAATAAGTAAGTAGGCCAAATGAGTGTACGTAGAGTACGAGAGCACATAAGAAAAGTGGTTCCACATGAAAATTTTGGATTGATTCAAGGTTTTTCCGATTTGATGCTTATGGTTGACAGTTCCAGCTATAATTAAAGCCTAATTAGAGGCTTCTAGCACCTCAGCCTTATTCTCTACATGTTATTGAAACAAGAAAGAAAGTCGATCAAGCCCAACTATAACATACTCTGTACCTGTGAAGTGCTGCCCATCACCATTGCCCCCAGTGCTGCCCATAATTGTTTGTTTTCCTTATAACTCGACTATCGTTCATCATCCTTTCGTTTGGCGATCCTGATTACTAAATATGTTCAGAAGGAACAAACCTTCTATCCATAAAACTGTGGGAGATATAACGTTTTTTCCAATTTGCGGGGGCGGGAGGGGGCGTGGCAAAAATTAAAAATAAACTTGATCTGCCTGCAAGTATAAGAAGCATATGTCCCATACATGTGAAAGCTCTATCTCTTACCATCTCAGAGATCTGTTTGTTCTGACAGACTGACAGACGGACAGACAGACTGACATGGTTAGATCGACTCGGTTGTTGATGCTGATCAAGAATATGTATACTTTATAGGGTCGGAGATGCTTCTTTGGAAGGCAGGAACTCTCCTGTGGTTATGACCGGCTTAACATGGAAAACCCAGCGCGATCCTGGCTTACTGCGTCCCAAGTCGACTCGCACCTTCCCGTGGTAGCCCCTGGTAACAGAGCGATGCATCCGCAAAGCTGCTGGCTAACGTGAGCGGCGATCCTCTCCTTGGGACAAACAGGGGGCGTCGCATCGGGCTCGGCACCCGGCAGGCGTCTATTTCCCTCCGCCAATGAAAACTAATACAATGCCTCGGATCCCCCCGACGACGACCCACGCAAACGTTTTAAGGACCACGATTTGAGGATATGCACATGGAATGTTCGCACCCTCAATAGAGAGCGGGAGAGGAGAGAGGAGAAGCGACTTTTCAGAAGGAAGAAAAATGAGCAGGAAAAGCGCATGAGGGAGGAAGTCGAAGTGCTGTTCGGAAGGAGTGAGACTCGAAAATTCTACCAAAAGATTAGGCAACTAACCGAAGGTTTTAAGCCGAGTCACACTATTGAAGGACGAGCACGGAAATCTGGTCAGAAATCCGGAAGTGGCACTAGACAAATGGAGAAACTATTTCTCTAACCTGCTGGGAGGTGATGACGAACACAATGCCGCCTCTGGGGAAGTAGCGACACCACCAATCGATAACATAGAGATAGATCCGCCAGACCATAATGAAGTCTTGTTAGCCATAAAAAGGCTAAAAAATAACAAATCTGCTGGCGCTGATGAGCTGCCTGCTGAATTGTTCAAGGCTGGCGGTGAGGAGCTGGTAAGGTGCGCACCAACTCCTATGCAGAGTATGGTCCAAGAAGCACGCCCGAAGATTGGAACCTAAGTGTACTCTGTCCAATGTTTTAAAAAGAAGACCCTGCGGTTTGCGCCAATTACCGCGGGATCAGTCTCCTTCCCATCGCATATAAGGTTCTATAATGCATCCTTTGTGAACGTCTAAAGCCGAGAATAAGTGAACTGATTGAACCTTATCAGTGTGGCTTTAGACCTGGCAAATCCACCACGGACCAGATATTCACATTGCGACAAATCCTGGAGAAGACCCGAGAGAGAAATATCGACACCCACCACCTTTTTGTTGACTACAAAGCCGCCTTTGACACGCCGATAAGGTCAAATTTCTTTGAAGCCCTGTCTACCTTTGGTATTCTAGCAAAGTACGTTCGACTTTGCATGATGACGTTGAGAAGCACACAAAGCTCCGTCAAAATAGGTAAAGACCGCTCCGAACCTTTCGATACCAAAAGAGGTTTTAGGCAGGGTGATACCTTATCGTGCGACTTCTTTAATCTGCTGATGGAGTACATACTGCGCCAGTGCCCAGCGAATCTGTGGTAAAACAGACGTTCTCAGAGATAGAGAAGCAGTCAAAACTTATATAAGACGAAGTACCTACAATCAACGCGCAGTGAGTCTACGCTTGGACAATCTGTTGCAATGGGAGACTTCAACTTCAAGGTTGTTAAGGAATTTGTCTACCTCGGAACGACGATAACCAGCGACAACAACACCAGTCTGGAAATCCGAAGAAGAATTACTCTTGCAAACCGATGTTATTACGGGCTCAATAAGGAGTTCAAGAGCAGAGCCCTCTCTCGGAAAACGAAAATTGCGCTATACAAGTCGCTTATCATCCCTGTCCTGCTATACGGCGCAGAAGCATGGACAATGACAAAAGAGGATGAGGCGGCAATTGGCGTGTTCGAGAGAAAAGTTCTTCGGAGGATTTATGGACCTCTAAACGTTGGCGGCGAATTTCGCATCCGAATGAATCGCGAACTGTATGAGCTCTATGGGGACACTGACCTAGTCAAGCGCATAAAACAACAGCGGTTGCGCTGGATAGGACATGTTACCCGTATGGATGATAACGCTCCAGCAAAGCGTGTGTACAATCGGCTTGCGATAGAGTTGGGAGGCATTCCCCCGGCGGGTCGACCGAAGCGGAGATGGCGCAACCAGGTGCAGGGAGACATTGCGAAGCTGGGAGTGCCATTCTGGTGGAATGTCGCTCGGGACAGAGGCGAGTGGCGGGCATTAGTAGCAGCGGCCGAGACCGTAAAACGGTTGTGATGGCCAAAGAAGAAGAAGAAGAAGAATGCTTTCACATAGTTCTACAAATTTTGGTCAAAATCAGATGACTATAGCATATAGCTCCCATAGAAACGATCGGAAAAACTAGTTCTAGTGAGAAAAACTTTTTGATTTCAATGGGAACGTCTTTATCATTGGCATATATTTATTTTATATACTGTAACACAATTCTACAAAGTTTTGTCAAAATCGGATGACTATAGCATATAGCTGCAGTACGAATGATCAGTCGAAAATGAAGTTCTAGTGAGAAAAACTTTTTTGTTTTTAATGGGATCGCCTCCAATTTTCGAAACTGTTAGTTTGTTGTGCTTTTCCATGATTCCACAAAGTTTGGTCAAAATCGGACTTCTATATAAATATAGCTCTCATAGAAAAGAAATGTCCGAAAGACAATCTGTAAGGGTATACAAAACTTCGGCCGAGCCGAAGTTAACTTTCCCCAATTTTTTTATTTGGAGTGATTTCACATAATTCTACAAATTTTGGTCAAAATCGGATGACTAAAGCAAATTGCTCCCATAGAAACGATGGGTCGAAAAACTAGTTCTAGTGAGAAAAACTTTTTTGATTTCAATGGAAACGTCCTTATCATTGGCATATACTTATTTTATATACTTTTACACAATTCTACAAAGTTTTGTCAAAATCGGATGACTATAGCATAAAGCTGCAGTACAAATGATCGTTCGAAAAAAAAGTTGTAATAAGAAAAACTTTTTTGTTTTAAATGGAATCGCCTTTAAGGGCCGATTTCACATCTTCTTGATAGCAGCTATGTGACAGATAAAACCAGAATTTACTCTGTTATTTGTAAGTTTATGTGACAGATAGTGCTATGTGGAAGATGTGAAATCGGCCCTAAATTTCGTAATTGTTAGTTTGTTATGCTCTTTCATGATTCCACAAAGTTTGGTTGAAATCGGACATCTATATAGTATTGCTCCCTTAGAAAAGTACGATCCGAAAAGTCCAAAAACTTTTTTGTTTTCAATGGAGGCTGCTTGGGTATTCAAAACTTCGGCCGAGCCGAAGTTAACTTTCCCCTATTTACTCTTCAAGTAACTGGTAGAATAATAGCTACGCTTACTAAGACTTATTTTCTCACGATTCATCCAATGTTCTAATTTCGTGTTATTTCCATGCTTCCAGATACAAAATTAGTGCAATATTGATAACTGTTGAGATATAAAGGTTGAGTATTTCCCATAACTACTATAGAAGTAATCGTTTCGGTATCGGGTTCGCTTGACTTATCCCGAACTGCCGGTCAGGTTTTGCTGTAGTTAAATGTTTAAAGAGCAATCGTTCTCTGTTTAGCTGGTCATTGATTAAAATTTAAATCATCAAGCTTTTCTGAACTTAGCTTCCAATCAACTGCGATCCAGCCAAGAATATTCCACCGCCAAATCCAGCTACTTCTCATACTTTCCCCTTTCCCACATTTTAGTTTAATGCAGAATGTCTTCGATGGGTGTTTTGTTTTTTATTCTCAAGTCTTAATCATTGTCTTCCATTTAAACTAATTAACTAAACAATAAACAGCATAATACTTAGACGGTATTTAACTACTGGGACTTCAGGCTATATACAATTACGGGGCAAAGGTACAACATTTGGCAAAATCAAACTTTAACATTGACTTCAAATTCTCAACGCAACAGGTCACCCAGCGCCGAAATGTAGGTCTGGGCCATTTGCAGCGTCTCATGCTTGGAGAGTTGACGATCATTTCCCAGGCAGGGCAGATATTGACGCAGCCGATCAAAGGCCTGGTTAAGGTTCTGCATACGACGACGCTCGCGGGCATTAGCCGCCAGGCGACGCTTGCGCTTGACCACTGGAGAAATTTGCTTGTTGCGACGCTTCTTGCCGGCCCCAGCCTCAGTTGTGGGCCCATCTTCGCTATCGCCATCAGCCAGATCAAAAGAGCCATCGTTGCCATCGAAATCCTCTGCACCGCTGCCAAACAGCATCATGTCATCATCGTCCTCCACACTGTCATCGAAAAGCGCTGCGTTGTCAAAATCGAAGGTCTGGAATTCATCGGCATAGAGATTGGAGGTAGAGCTGGTGGCTGAGGTATTGTTGTCCGGAGTAACTGCTTGCTGGTTCTTTTTCGTGTAGCTGCGTTTGGGTTTCGTTGTGGCTGGAACTGACACTGTCTTGCACGTGCCCACATTAGGTGAGCCCATGACCTCCAAAGCTGGTGGCTGCGAGCTAACTGCAGCTACTCCTCCCTGTTCCATGGTCAAGCCATACGTCTGGGTTGGCGGCAAATTGCCACCATTATTGTAGATCGTATTGAGATCCACATACTCCGGACTCTCGGAACGGTGGCTGGCCGGCGAAGAGGTGATCCAGCCGTCCGAACTGGCCTGCTCAAAGCTGATGAAGCCATTGGCTGACAAATAGTTGCTGGAGCTGGCCAGGGAGTTGCAATTGAACTGATAGTGGCTTACGCCAGGATTGTAGGCAGCCATGGGATTGAAGTAGGGCTCGGCTGCTGCTGCCTTGAAGCCTTGTATATCCTCGGAGGTCTTGTAGTAATAGCGGTAAATCTCACTGGACGACATGTCAAAAATATGTGTGGAGTGAAATCGGAAGGAAAACTTGAACCGTTTGCTGCCACTGCTGACGAGTTTCTGACTAGCAGCTCCTGCAGGCAGACCTATTTATACGCGCAGGCAGGCAGGCAAAAAACCCACCACTGCAGGTAAGGGACAGGTAAACGGGTCTGCCTGCCTGTTGGCCGGCCTGGTCGAGCACGTGCCGCAACGGGCTGGCAGCCAATGGCAGTTGGTGGTGAGTTTTGTGCGCATGAGGGGGCTTAAAATGGCGCCTCAATAGAAAAGCTACTATCGATGGCACATCTAAAGCCGCTAACAAGATGATTATAGGGTTGCTGGCAATCCGGAACCGGATTGGGGCGGAAATGCAAACAGAACCGATAAAAGGCAAACAAAGTGAACCCCTCTAAACAGGATTAGGGCAGACCGCAAAGTGCTGCGAAATTTGCAAAAATCCAACAATGATTTGTCAGCACCCGCAAAGGCTGGGCAATCATCTGGGCTATATCTTATCTAAATCGCCTACCTGCGTCCAGGGGAAAGCCTTTACAGATGTGCCGCCGTCAGGCAATTCGGCATGCCGACTGACCGTAGAGAATATCGCAATGGAAAATCTTGTTTATTACAACTTGGCAAATTTTCCAATTGCTACGCTCCCTCCCAAGGGTCAAGGGATCGTAGACGGCGCTAGCTTGTTAGGCAAGAGTCAAGGACACACATGTTCGATCCTTAATAAGCGTGCCCGACACCAACTAAGAGTTAGGTTAGCGGTTTAGCGCCTCACAATTAATACTTGGGAATTTAGTTGTAGTCCCACACAATGACACAGCGAAAAGATTCTTACCTGGTGGTCCTCGGTTACTGCCTACGCCCCTCAATCCCTCAATCCCTAATGATTCGCTGGAATCATATTGCAATCGTTACTTTTTATATCAAAGCCGCAATCTTTGATGTCTATAGAGTCCGCCCTCTGGACAAGTAGCACGCCCCGGAGTTGCTTTATCCTTTTGATATTTTGCATTGTCCTGAGGCAGGCAATAAAAACGCTGTCAATTAGATAAAAATGTCACACAACAAACCGCACCAAGCGAAGGACAAACAATTTATTTGACTACCTACACTGCCCATGCCATGTCCTGTGCAATTTACGATCAGGCTGCGGCCTCCGTTGCGCAAGTGCACACACAAGTGACAGCAGTTGTGCAAGTGACGCCCTCGGTTACACCTGCAGCGCATCCCTTGTAAAGTTAATGCTTATCGGCATTAGCTGATGTCAAGGCATCCGCCAAACTAAACGTTTGCATATCGATTTGAATTTTACATGAGACACACGTGCTGCCTCCAGCCGGGGGAAGGGAAGGCAACATTTTTTCTCGTTGCTCGACGGCGCCTTGCGTGCCTGTCAGTTACCGAGCGGAGTAGCCCCTTAATATGTATATGATCAGTGTAGGCCCATATACCTCCAGACCGACTACATTCGAACTCATCGTCATCATCATCATCATCATCATCCTGGTAACGGGTCATACTTTTCATGTCAATATGCATAAAATACAACTTGTGCTTGACAGTAGTCAAATTTAACTGTAATGTGGAACAGCTTCCAGAAAGCGTTGGAGATGAGCATAAGGAACGGCTAAATACCCTAATCTTTGGGAGCCGATGTATAGGTATATATTCATACAGATAAAACGGGTAAGCTCACTTGGTAGGGTGGGAGTTTCAGTCCCGCTTTCGGCACAGTATTTAAGTATTTTACATCCCTCACCTTCACTGCAACCGGCTTCAGCTGTGAAATAGGTAGATAAGGCAAAGTTTCTTAAAAATCGAAATTCGGACTAGGATTGTTTAGGTTAGCTAAACACCGGCCGAAGTTCTTTCAAACGGGGCAAGCGGGCCTTTGGCGAATCGATAAATAACCCTGATTACTACATTCAGAGAAAAAATATAGAATTTCACGCTTGGATCAAGAATTTTCAATCTTAATAGTTCGATAAGAGTGAAAATTCTCGATCCAAGAACGAAATTCTTGATCCATGTATGAGTTTTTGATCCCATTTTTCTTGATCCAAGAGCTTCAATTCTTGATCCAAATTGAGTACAATTATTCTTGTGTAAAAAAAGAAGGGGGGGTGGAATTTTGGTGGATTGAGGGAATTTTGGGTAAGGGGGCGCAGAGGGGTTGGCACCAAAACACCAATAATTTTTATTTTATTTTTACTTACCTCTACTGCAACTCGAACTCGGGACCACACCTCGGATACCTTGAGCACCGTCAATATTTATTTATAAACTGACGGGGAGCGCTCTTCACTTGATAGTTTCCCCACACACCCCTCTTCCCAAAAAAAAACCGAAACTGTGACAGCGGGCTTAACGCTGTTCTCTCAAATGTGCTTGCCCTTCTCTATCAGTTTCTTTACCTCACTCCCCTCGCCTAAAAGCACCAAACAGAACGAATTTAGCTCGATTTCAAAAGCGAAATTCTTAAAAAATTCAAGAACGAATACATTTTTTTCATACGGATGGACAGATGGACATGGCTAAATCGAATCAGGTGTTGATACTGATCAAGAAAATATATTTACTTTATAGGGTTGGAGATGCTTCCTTCTGGCTGTTACATACTTTTGCACTGTGCACATTGGTCGGAAAAGCCCTTTTTTGCCATAAAGTCCAAAAAGTTTTGTATACCCTTGCAGCCTCCATTGAAAACAAAAAAGTTTTTCTAACTAAATAAGACTTCTTTTCGGACCTTACATTTCTATGGTTCTATACTATATATATGTCCGACTTCTACCAAACTTAGTAGAATCATGGAAAAGCATAACAAACTAAAATGAACCTATCGAACTAACAAATTTTTTGTGCAGCTTTATGCTATATGTCCGATTTTGACAAAACTTTATTTTAAAAACAAAATAAAATAAGTATATGCCAATGATAAGGACGATTCCATTGAAAACAAAAACGTTTTTCGACCGATCGTTCCTATGGCAGCTATATGCTATAGTCATCCCATTTTGTCAAAACCTTGTAGAATTGTGTGAAAGCATACCAAATAAATAAATGCCAATTTTAAGGACACTGAACAAAACAGGTTTTCTAACTAAGACTACTTTTCAGACTCTACTTTTCTATGACAGCTATACTAAGTACTTAGATGTAGGATTTCGACCAAACTTAGTGGAATCAAACGAAAAAATAAGAAGTTTGGAGGCGTTCCCTTTAAAAACAAAAAATGTTTTCTCACTAAAATTAGTTTTTCGACCGATCATTCCTATGACAGCTATATGCTATAGACATCCGATCCGGCCGGTTCCGACAAATGTGCAGCCTATTTGTACCACAAGATTGCTTTTAAACTGACGGAGGAGATAGCATAGAAACAGACAGACGGACAGACGGACAAGGCTTAATCAACTCAGCTCGTGATGCTGATCAAGAATATATATACTTTATGTGGTCGGAGATGCTTCGTTCTATGCGTTGCAAACATCCGGACAATTTTATAATACCCTCTACAAGGGTATAAGAATATTTTTTTCATTAACAGCCGAGTCGATATTGCCATATCCGTCTGTACGTATGAACGCAGAGATCTCAAAGATGGTAAGAGATAGAGGTTTGACGTCTAGGTGACAAAATCTTTTTATACTTGCAGGCCCTCCCGCCCCCGCAATTCGGAAAAAACGTCATATCGCCCACAGTTTTATAGAAGAAAGGTTCGTTTCTTCTGGAGATATTTAATTATCAGGATTATTTATCGATCCGCTAAAGAATGGTAATGATCGGATGAACGAAAGTCGAGTTACAAACAATCAATTATGGGCAGCACCGGTCGCAAAGGTGATGGGTAGCACTTCACAGGTACAGAGTTCACTACAGTCGGGCTTGACCGACTTTCTTTCTTGTTTCCCTTCTGATATTGCATACGCAATTGTTAGAAAGAGACAAATGTATAGGTTTATAAGCAGCAAAAGAAGAAGTCGAAGAAAAATTGCAAGTGTGTCTGATTGCTGATAAATCTAATTATAATAAAGTGAGCCTCGTCTAAAAACAAATCCCTTTCAGAATTACGTGTAATAGAAAAAGATGGTGTAAAATGTGTTCATCAAATAAAGGTAAGTTCTCATATTTACAAATGTACATATGAATGTATACATATATATGTATGAAATCGAAGGTTTCAGCTGAAATTAATTTGTTCTTTTTTTAGGGTGATCATGTCACTAATTTGATGAGAACAACAAGTCAAATCGACAAGTCCATGTAATTTTATTCATGTACTACGAATATCGACAGAAATATGGTGAAAATAGTGGAGCTTGTAAGCATTGACCCTGCTTCGGATTACGATGACGAGAATGACGACAATGAGAATAGCGTCGATGAGAATATCATCTTTTTCTGCATCGAAAAGTGTGGGACTCAGTTCTCGAAATTGTAAGCATATTAGAAAAAACTGAGGTGGCCTCAACTTAAACTTCAAGCCGGAAATCTAGTTTTGGGTGATTTTTATTCCATTTGGATACACTGCAAATGGGAAATATCTAGCGAAGTCGCTCGTTCTGGAAATAGAAAAGCGAGATAACTAAAGCCCTTTTCTATAATAGATTTGAATGTCAAACGACTGAAACTTTTATGTTGAATATTGTTTCTTTAATTACAAAGGAATAAAATCATTTGGAAGAGAAGAAGAAGAAAATAATTTGGACTTATCCCAGAATTTACTATATACAATATTCCCAAAATTTGTACTTTTACCGGTACGTACCGGTATACCGAAATAAAAAACTGGGTACCGTATAAAACCGACTATTAAGAGATATATGACAAGTGTAATGACAGCTTAAGTATTTATTACAGCAATGTTCCTCCATAGCCCCACAGGGGCCGAGCGCAATCGGCTATTTACACACACGCGAGCCGAGCGCAGGCCAAAGTCGGGCATATGAGCGTAAGCAGAGCTCTCTTTGCCTTCACTCGCTGCCCAGCCGTCGTTGAGGGCAGTTCAAAGCTGGACTGAGTCGCTTTTATATTGCACACCAATAAACTCTCACTTTTTGTCCTCGCTCTTCTTGAACATCGCTGATCTAAAGGCTTCGAGCTACACTAAATAGATTTGGTAAAATTCCCTTCCACAATTCAAACTGATTCCAAGCGTTGCACCATTTAGAAATCTTGCAAACTTCTGAAACCAAGCTGTTCAAGTAACTGTACACATTTATACCCTTTCTCCTTCTAGGCATGTAACTGTGTAGCGTAGGAACAAAAAAGCTGGCGCACGTCACTGACTCCTATTAGCAAGTCGCTCTGGGCCGTGAAAGTGCTGTCCAGCTTCTGCTGTGATCATCTTTGTTCCAGTTCTCCTTTTTGCTGGCTAAATTGAAAAATTTGTATGTTACTTATTTTATTAGCATTTAACACACTGCCCCCAAGTATTGACCATAATGGAGGCAGCAGAAATACTGTCTCGAAACGAAAGCAAAAGCGATGGGAGCAGCACTTGGACATGCGATGGTGCAAACTGCACGCATCCACTGCAGGTGGGTGGCCCCGGCACATTCGTGTGCGGCATTTTGGCAATTGTCAAATGGGAAATTCATTAAAGGCAAATTAAATATGCAAATGCCGAGGAAAAAGTCGGCAGGAGGAATTGGACAATGTTTACCCAATTGGTAAGCGTCCGACTCCGACTGTTTGACTTGGCTATGCAAATATTGACGAGGGGGAAAAAAATGAAAATATCATACAAACATATGTATGCTCCAGTCAAATAGGGCGGTAAAAGCGATAAAAAGTCAAGTGGAAATCAAGGCAAATAGCTTCGGACCTGTTCAACAAAAATTTTTTAAACAAATATCGCATAAATTGCGCACTGTTTGCACAAGCGCCAAATTGCAAAGGGCATGGGTTAATTCCCATGAAAATTAAAACTAGATTATACACACGTTGGTTCGTCCTGGGCCCAGGTCAATGCAGCGCCCACTGCGTCATTGTTTGGGCACGCCCGCAGGCAGAGTCGGTTGTGTTCGGCGCTTTGTCATAGATTGCAGGCTGATGCTTATCGCCGCCAGCAAAAGGACAGCCGTGAAGGATCAGAATCAGATGGCAATTTTTGTCGCACGGCTCGACTTTGAAGCCACTAGTTGAGTTTGTTTTGCCAACATTGTGCCGATGGTTATCTAGCCGGTTCTTAGGCGCCAGCCTAAGGGCTCGGGCCTCTATGCGAAGGCATTAATCTTGCAATCAAAAATGAATTTCATGCCCTCTTTAGCATCGGAAGTAGGCATCATAATCGACAAATTGTGATTGCTATTTTGATATGGGGACGCGGAGGATCGGGTCCCACGTTGCCCTCGAAATGATCAATTCAAATTTGAAACAGTGAGAACTACAACAAAGGAAAAGACAAGAAAACTACGCAATCACTTGAGAAAAATCAAAAAGGCTCTGAAGGACCTCTCGTCTGGCCATAACCATAACAGGTGGCACGGAAGCCGCACAAAATAAAAATGATTAAAGCAATAAAAAAGAAACGAAAACGAACAAAAGGTCATGCCAGAATAACAACAATTTTTAATAAGATTTTTGAAGATTTTCTGAAACAACATTGCGACTAGGCCAGGGATGCTGCTCAACTTCCGATCCTCAGACGGTAGGGGGGCGTCTCCCCCGGCCAAGTGTGAGAACATTTTACGGAAGGATGTGGCTAGAATGAAAAATGATTGTAAAGGGGTTCAACCACGTGGTCAAGATTCACTTTCAGGCGTGAGCGAGCGAAGTGACTCACTCCCTAGCAGGGAAATTACCTAGGAATTCTTTCGAAGCGTAATTGAGCATCTAATTTGCGGCGGCAGGCGGCAAAGCAACAATTGCATAGCCCGCGAAACTCAATGCACGATCCTCCACGATCCCTCCCCAGATGCCATTCATGAATGGGCCACAAAAGGTCTTGGTTTATGGGGTTTGGAAAGTGTTTCGCTGGAATCTGAAGTGTGCGCGCTCTGCTCCTTCTAGCCATTCTTCCCTAGCGGCACTCGAGCGCGAAACAATTAACAAGTTTTCGTTCACCATTGTGTTACATTGTTGCTCTCGACGAAGTACATTCGAGCAAGTACCAGTAAGCGAGAGTACTCAGCGAATTCCTTTGAATCTCACCCCAAGCAGTGAGGCCGCTACGCAGGCTGACCTTAGCAGAAATCGCTGAAAGAAAACGAAAATTTATAATAATGAGCCCAAGGACCGAAGCGAGAATAAAATGTAAACTAAAGATACTATTTATATGCATTATTTCGGCTGAAAAGGAAGTACCAAATTACATTTAATTAGGCGAAACAACAAAATTCGCGTACGGTACGCGAACGGTATGGAGCCCGAGCTGGAGCTGGAGCTGAAGCAGAAGTCAGACCGATTACCACCGAAAACGAAACTGCGTGGACCCTGCCTTTGGTGAAATTCGCACGTTTAACCTTTAGGCAAACAGACAACAGAACAAAAGAACGAACCTGTTGAACCCAAATGCAATTTTCATATCACTTTGATTGCTGCCCAGAATGACACGCGTGCGCCGACTAGCGAGTGAGATAAGCTGCCGAAGATGAAGACGACGAGCCCGAAATTAGGGTAACCTCTGCCAAGCGAAACTTTCAAACGGTTTCAAGGATTCGGATCTGTTTTTTTTTTTTTTAGGTCAGTTTATTATAATTCCCATAGGTGCCATCGGCTGTCGGCTGTTGGCTGTCTGGTGTAAAAACACTTAGCCAGAAGTCAAAAGTAGCAGAAAGTGGCCGGCCACGCAACACTCGAACAGGCCTCGATCCTGTCTGCTCCGCTGGGGTGCACAAAAGAAATCGAAATTAAATGCAAACAAATCCCAATGGCCAGTGTGAGAAATGACTTTCTAGGAAGGTCCGTACTACCGAAGTGCGTCTGTCAACGATAGTCGATGGGTTGGTAATTGATATGTTTACCTTTTACGGTGTAAAAATAAAAATGTAAATCGATGCTGGGGCAATTTCTCAACATCAGTTCATGAAATTGAAAAATTGCTCATCAGATAAAACGTCATGTACCTGGGAGCCACCAGACATGGCTGTCGTACAGATAAAGGGCCAGATTCCAATTTGAAAATCTAATCGGCCTACGATGACAGTTTTCGGTGAGGTGACAATTGTATTTTATGAAAATTGATATTTTTAACCGCAATTTTCAAATGAAGCTGACCACACAGAGGCTAACAATGTGTAAAGGCTCAGGTAGGCAACATCCTGTTACCAGTTACCCATCCAATTAACGATATGATGATCAATGATCTTTGCAATTTTCAGCAGGAAAAGGCGTGTTCGACATTGGTAACTAGAGCAAAACGTGTGAAAAACTAATTACCCAGCAATTACAATTTGCAATGTATTTTTCTCATTGTTTTAAAGATTTTACATCTGATCAATTTGGGGCATTTGAAGACTTTCATCACTATCATCTAAGGTTCAAGGCAAAAGAAATTGTACTGAATTACCCAGTGCTAAGCCTAGGGTTCCTTTAATTTGGCCCAGGTTTATACCATTACCATCCATCAACTAAGACTCACATTTTTACGACAAGATTCAAATGCTACAATGGTGTTGCGGATGAAGTGCTTGTTTCATAGACTGAGTTTTGTGTGTTTGAGTCCGGGTGCTGACTGAGAATCAAAATTTTCTTTTATTATCGATTGTGTAAAGATTCAGCTTTGATTGAAAGCAAATTGAACTCATGAAAGCTTTTATACTATACTTTTCAGTCATGAATTAATCACAGGCAGAGCTTACCACTTCATGACGTTCTCTTCTATTAATCATCTATTCCATGATTAATGGAAAGTACTGAAAATGGTATTGAAATCAGACATAAATAGTTTGTCCTAAATTCAGAACTGACATAGGCAACCGAAGGGGATCAGCGAATTCGATTTATGCAATCGCACTTTCAAAAGAAAGCGTAAGCTAAGTTCTGCCTTCGATTTACCCGTTACTTTTGAAAAAAGTATTTAATGGCATTTACCAACTAAATTATTTAACAGATCATTAACATTAATGTTAACAGACAGCGCATGCTGACCCAAAATATAGGACAAAAGTGGATTATTATACCCATGCAAAGGGTATTATAATATTTCTCAAAAGCTTGCAACGCTTAAAACTGTTCTTTCCGACCACATAAGCTGCATAAAGTTATGGGACATATGATTCTTATACCTGCCGGCAGATCAAGATTATTTTCAATTTTGGCCCCGCCCCCGCAATTGGTTAAAATCTCGTATCTCCCACAGTTTTGCAGATAGTTGGTTCGTTTTATACATATTTACCAAGGGATTGGTTAAGTTCGGATGAACGATTCAAAAAATAAAGCAGTAGTTCAGAACTACAGAGGAATTTTATGTCTAAGCGCAACCATGAAGCTGTTCACCTCAATCATGCTTAGACGCCTTACAAACTGGGTAACTGAAAATAGTGTCCTCAGCGAAATCCAGCGGATATTCGACCGTCGATAGCGTGTTTGTGCTCTCAGGAATTGCTCAATCCTATCTAGACACGAGAAGGAAACTCTATATCTGCTTTGATGATTTTAATGTAGCATTCGATACAATAAACCGTCATAGCCTTTTCCTGAAGCTAAGCCATTTGGGAGTATCGACGAAATTTATTAAGATATTAAACAGCCTATATAATGAAAATATATTTTCTGTTTGGGACGGAAGTGTAATTTCGGACTGGTTCCCAAACAACACTGGTGTAAAGAAAGGATGCCACCTCAGTCCACTCTTGGTCTCTCTATACATCGACGATATATCATCCTACCTTCCCTGAGGGGTGAATGTAAATGGTAAAATTGTTAAACCTTGATGTGCAAAATAATGAATATCTGTCAGCTGTGGAGTCTACAAATAAATGCGCAGAAGACTAAGGTACTGGTGGTAAAAGACGTTCGTGATCGAACGCCCAGAGCTGATAAGTGGTATAATTATGAAGACCGAAGCAGGTTTAAATACCTAGGCGTCACGCTATCGGGAAACTAGAATTTTAGGCCTCACCTCCAAGAGAATCTGTTGGACTCGAAGAAAGTCGGTCATATCTTTTTAATCATCCATCGGAGCTGAAAATCGTCCAATGGATGTCCATTTATAATATCCTTTTGAACGATTTTCAGCTTCGTTGGATAATTGAAAAGGATATAAAACCATTTACTACAAGAATACCCTGTTTCCCTTGATTTCCTTGCGATTTTTATAAAAACACACACACACACAAAAAAACACCCAACAAACAAAAAACCACCGGCCTACCGCCCCCCCCCGATAACTGACAATGCAACCCCGATAACTTCGGTGTTTATTGTCCGATCTTAGTGATTCTTTTCAGAATAGATAGATATTGGGCCTACTAATAAATTGTGGCTCTGAATAGTTTTTTGCGCTTAAAAGGGGAGGGGGAGGAATTTTCCAAATCTGAAATAAACTTTTTTTGAATCGGGTATACACCTATCTACATGCAAAAATTTGATGGCTCTAGCTCTTATAGTCTCTGAGAAAAACACGCGTTTGACAGACAGACGGACAGGGCTAAATCGACTCGGCTGCTTGATGCTGATCAAGAATATAGATACTTTATAGGGTCGCAAAAATGTTTTTCTACCTGTTACATACTTGCAATGATCCCCTTTTCCCATTTTCAATGGGAACAGGGTATAAAAAGTATGTTTAAGACATATCCATTCCAAATGGATCTTTTTTGGAAATTTTTTTTCCGTGTACTTAGTCTTATTCAGAAAACTTTTTTGTTTTTCAATTGAGATCTCAGGTATACACAACTAGTTTCCGAGTGAGATGAGAATATGTAAGAATATTATATTACTGGTTAATTTGCATGTTCCAGCAGAAGCGAAATATCTGAGTTATGCTGCAGACAATATAATGCGAGGATCTTTTGGTGAGCATTTCAAATATAAAATATTTTACTAGATTGACTCAAAACTAAATGAACTGTTTTCTCTAGGTAAAATTAGTTGAGAACTTTAAATGCGTCTTACACAAAATTGATTATTTTTTGAGCTATGACAGTGTTGAAGTAAGTCCAAATCAGCACGAAGAAGCAGAATTCGTCTGTCAATCTGATTCTACAGGTTCCACCTGGTGTGATAAACTACATCATATAGTTACTATTGGACCGATCGGTGTAATTTGGTTTCTTCTCTGCTCGTGACAGTAGAAGTGCGACAGTAATTTAGCTTGTCCACTTACATCTTCATTGCACCATCTGCTGCAACTTTCACTGTTATTTCTATTTGGTGCACCCACAATTTAAAATTAATAAAAAAAAATGCCACACACTGCGTGCTGCTTGGTGGCTTGTATGGATTCCAAATCATCTGAAAAAAGCGTGTGCCAGCTGTCGCTTGGCGATGCATTTCCAAAAAATATTGTCATACAAAGCAAAAACAAAAAATCGGAAGTAAAAAGCCTTTATTTTTTCTTCTTTCTCCTTAGTAAAGGAGACGAGGTCGAGGTGTTTAGGATGGCACACAAAGCCCAAGGTCCGCCAGTCGAGCAATTAAGCAGCTCAGCTAACGCGACAAGACAACAAAACAGACGATCGACCTCCATGGCAGACGCGCGTCAGACGAGCTCGAGTCCCAAAAAAAGGAAAGAAACACTCCGAAAAAAGCATGAAACCCGCGCGTGTGGCCAAATACTTAATGAAGCGTTAAAACAGCAACTTGTGGCCAAGGTGCTCGACACTGGAACCGTTAAGAGCTTACGGCTTGAGTTAACAGCACTGAGAAGGGAGCGGACGACAGCGGCCGACTAGACATCCTTGCTGGCAATGATCTATTTTCCTCATAAATATGTATTAAATTGAGAACTCCAGTCCCATGCCCAGGGAATAATCAATTTAAAAACGCCTTCAAACTCGCTTGGTGTTGCACATATCCTTGCTGGTTCTTTGTGTTTTTTGTTTTGTTTGTTCAACCCTTGAAGAGATTGATTATTGTTTATATTTGTGCATCTGTATATGTGAATGGTGCGCAAACAAGCGAAGGATTGTGGTCCAATGGTCAACGCCAACGCATCCCCTTTTTTGAAATGGGGCAATTAAAGATGTTCTCGACTCGCGGCTGAACGGCTCTATAAACACGTGATAGACAGAGCCCGCTCCTTACTTTTTCAGGCAATTTAACCCTTCTTCCCCTAGCGCGAGGGCGTTAAGGTAGACACGAGTTTCTGGTCAATTTATCAAACAATTCGGGCAATTCTTGGAAATCGAAATAGAGTGATTACTAATAATACAGAATTGAAGTGAACCTTAATGTCCTCAGTCGGCGTGAGCGTCTATAATTATGCTAATTATGATTATTGGATTGAATTGAATTTGATTTAGTGAGTAAACCAGTTGGTGTATTTGATAGAGGGGCCTCTTACTTATGGGGGATAGCTTGTAAGCATGGAATATGAAGTGACACCAAACATAAACCAAAATGATTTAATTTGGACATACCAGCTGATGTCACGATATAAGGAAGGAGAAAGTGAGGATCGGATAAAGGTGTGGGGTGCCAGTCAGTCTGGGAGACAACTTTAAGAAGTCTAATCACTTACTCATCACGAGATTCGGGAGCGAACTATCAAATCGTACTCAATACGGCAAACAAAATTATTACAAAATATTTAATTTATTGTCGGAGACTGGATTTACACGGTGAAGCTAGCTTCATGGAGTTTTTGAAAAAGCTTTCGTTTGTAGGATAAAGTTAGGCTTAGGTATAATCATATCAGGTACCGGATGGCTCAGCGGGTAGTAGTGCGCGACCGACTGTGCATGAGGTCGTGGGTTCGATCCCGCCTCGGAACATCTAATGAAAAGGTTTGTTCTTTGAATAAACTTTACACCCGGCCACACCTCATTGCTATTGGCGCCAGCATTGCAGTAATTAGCCATGAAAAAGCTTCTCAAACTGCCGTTCGAATTCGGCGTTAAACTGTAGGTCCCTTTCTCTTGTGCTAAAAATTAGAAGCGCACAAGCCAAGAGATTGTCATCTTGACAAGCTAACTTTACTTTTACTTTACATACCAGGTACGGCGGAGTGTTTTTTTGAGTACTTAGCTTTTGCTTTTGTACCAAAACTACGTAAAGCAGAAACGTTTTGCTTACTTTTTAAGTACTTTGCAGAGGGCGCTTACTGGGAGCGCCGTACCTCGTTTGTTGGTATCGCTTTCCCCTTTACACCCGATTGCTACAAACTAGCTTTAGATTTCGTTTGTAGGAACGAGCTGTAGAGGTTTCGCTTGCCCATCTACAACTTCTTTCTACAATTTGGTGTCGATATTTCAGCGTTTCGAAAATATAATTTGCCAAGTAAGATCCAGCTTCGTTCATTCAAAATTTGATTTACTTCTGCTGGGTCCAGTGAAGTTTGCTGCCAATATACAAATCGTATTTCTGCCAGGATTGGACATTTAGCCAAGAAATGAAATGCGTCCTCTGTTTCATGCATATTGCGCAGCGTGCACTCATTAAGGATGCCATCTCTATATGACTTGAAACTCAGTGCCATCACATCACAGCGAGCGCGAAATATTTGCGTTATTACTTTTATACTATAGCGATCGTTGAAACAGTACCTTTCGCATAATGAGAAATCCAGCTGCTTGTACAACATCCTGCTCGTGCTTTTCCGGGCCTGATTGATGAATTTTTTACGATTGCCTTCGGCTATTCGCTCCAGTATTTTGTTGTGCTCTTCAGACCATGATCGGTGGTTTTGGAGGTTAATTCCCCACACCGTGAGGCCGCTCGGTCGAAATTGATGTAAGCTCTAGGGAGAAAAACTTTTTTATTTTAAATGGAATCGCCACCAAACTTCGTAATCGTTAGTTTTTTATGCTTTTCCATGATTCCACTAAGTTTGGTCGAAATCGGACATCTATATATATAGTATAGCTCCCTTAGAAAAGTAAGGTCCGAAATGTAGTCTTAGTTAAAAAAACTTTTTTCAATGGAGGCTGCAAGGATACACAAAACTTCGGCCGAGCCGAAGCCGAAGTTTCCCTCATTTGTATACCCTTGCAGAGGCTATTATAAAATTGTGCGAATGTTTGCAACGCATTAAAGGAAGCATCGCCGACCACATAAAGTATATATATTCTTGATCAGCATGACGAGCTGAGTTTATTTAGACTTGTCCGTCTGTCCGTCTGTCTGTTTCTATGCTATCTCCTCCGTCAGTCTTAAAGATATCACCACCAAACGAAGTCTTTTGGTACAAATACGCTGCACATTTTTCGGAACCGGCCGGATCGGATGACTATAGCATATAGCTGTCATAGGAACGATCGGTCGAAAAACTAGTTCTAGTGAAAAAAACTTTTTTGTTTTTAATGGAAACGCCTCCAAAGTACGTATTTCTTAGTTTACTATCCTTTCCCATGATTTCACTAAGTTTGGTCGAAATCGGATGACTATACATATAGCTTCTATTTTTTAATTTTTCCATGATGTACAAGTTGGATCGAAATCAGACATCCAATGTTAAACTCAGAGCCGAAGTTAACTTTCCCCTATTTTTTTGTAATGCTTTCTTCCTTTTTTGATTACTTGTATCCCTTCAGTTCGGCTCAGTACTGAATCATAGCTGAACCAGCCCTGGAAGAGGAGGGCCTGGTCCTGGTTTCATGGCATCCTTTTTATGAGTTTCAGCCATGAATTTAACACAGACATATCCTACTGCGTCATGACCTTATCTGATTTCAGGCATGATTTCAGTACTGAATTCATGGGTAAGTTTCATGGGAAGTACTTAATCATACCTCAAATCACGCTCTGATTTCAGCCCTGAAAATTTCAGTACTAAATCATAGAACTGCAGGTATATCATAACTTCGGTACAACAAATTGATTGTTAAAGGAAGATCTTTTCGGATTTCAACGTAAGTTTACAGAATCAGTTAATCAAAATCGCGTGAACAGTTTGTACTTTTTCCGACATCTGAGAACAGATCTTTTGTTGGTTTAGTCTTAAAGACATTTCTAAACGAACAACATAAACGCATAAACCGATGGTGTACTAATAAATCAAAACGACTCATCGTGCAATATGTAAACAATTATATTACCAGTAAGAAAGCAAAGAAACAACAACAATTAACTCAACGATATTTTAAGAATAAATCTTTTAACTAATTCAGTTGGCCTCTTATCGTATTCCAAAAAGACTTTCATCGCATACAATAACAGCAGTGAGGTGTGGACTCGTTGCTCACTAGAAATCTTGATCACAGAGCCCAATCCGGTACTCCGCAAACGCAGCTCTTGATCTTTCGCTCTAGTTCAGCCAGGCTTTTCAGAAGATCTTGACAGAGGGTACTTGTGGGAGGGCAATTGGGGAAAGGGTTTCCACCAGGACCACAACCGCTTGGGTCAGTTGGTTTAGTGGGTTTTGTTGTTGGTTTAGTGGGTTTCGTGGGTTTCGTGGGTGGTTTAGTGGGTTTTATTGTTGGTTTAGTGGGTTTTATTGTTGGCTTAGTGGGTTTTGTGGTTGTTTTAGTGGGTTTTGTTGTTGGCTTAGTGGGTTTTGTTGATTCTGTGGGGCATACAGTAGTTGTTGAAGGTTTGGTTGGTTTTATGGTGGGTTTCGTGGGTTTCGTGGGTGGTTTAGTGGGTTTTATTGTTGGTTTAGTGGGTCTTGTTGTTGGTTTAGAGGGTTTAGTTGTTGTCTTAGTGGGTTTTGTTGTTGGTTTAGTGGGTTTTGTGGTTGTTTTAGTGGGTTTTGTTGTTGGTTTAGTGGTTTGTTGTTGGTTTTGTTGTTGTTTTTGTAGGTTTAGTGGTTGGTTTAGGTGGTTTTGTAGATTCTGTGGGGCATACAGTTGTTGTGGTGGTTGTTGTTGTTGTTGGGCATGCTGTAGTGGTTGTTGTTGGTGGGCATGCGGTTGTCGTTGTTGTTGTGGGACATGGGGTTGTTGTTGTCGTTGACGGTGTGGTAGTTGGTTTAGTGGTTGGTTTAGTGGGTTTTATTGTTGGTTTAGTGGGTTTTGTTGTTGTTTTTGTAGGTTTAGTGGTTGGTTTAGGTGGTTTTGTAGATTCTGTGGGGCATACAGTTGTTGTGGTTGTTGTTGTTGTTGGGCATTCAGTTGTTGTGGTTGTCGTTGTTGTTGGGCATTCAGTTGTTGTGGTTGTTGTTGGTGGGCATGCGGTTGTCGTTGTTGTTGTGGGACATGGAGTTGTTGTCGTCGTTGACGGTGTGGTGGTCGGTTTAGTGGTTGGTTTAGGGGTTGGTTTAGTGGTTGGTTTAGTGGTTGGTTTAATGGTTGGTTTAGTGGTTGGTTTAGTGGTTGGTTTAATGGTTGGTTTAGTGGTTGGTTTAGTGGTTGGTTGAGTGGTTGGCTTAGCTGTTGTCGTTGTCGCTGTCGGTGGTGGTAAGGTGCTCGTGCAACCGCATTCATTGCCTGCTCCGAGATCTATGCAGCTGACAAACAATATGCTCACTGGAAACAAAATCAGAAAGTGGTATTATTTAATGCCTTTCTTCAAGTAAAATGTCCATTTTATATACCAATGAGCGCGACAACGGTCAGCTTCATGTTGGTTTTATCGTTAATGTGAAGCGACAAACTGATGTCTGCCCTGGATCATCTTTCCTCTTTTATAGACCATCCATCCATCCCTTGCCCGCTGACACAATTGTGCAAATAAGAGCTATAAATATATTAATTTATTTAATGTGTAAATAATAACCTGGCGAATACGAATCTGCCCTTTAGTTCATATTTCAATAAGCACGCTAAAAATATACAAATATATAAAAATATTTTACCTACACCATTTTTAACAGAAATCAAGCTCTTATTTAACAAACATTTTTATTTGTGCATTATCTCCTATGAAGTTTATGACGTTCTGCTTAAGCAAATATAACAGAGCAATCTAAGACCTAACTTCCATCCATCCAACACCGAACTATGAATTCAATATCTGATTTGGCTATCCTCTCCGTCATACAGTGGGGTACTCGACCCCAAAGGTGTGGACTAGGGATGCCGGAAATAATATCGATACATCGAATATTTTTCAGCGATGCCTTTTCTGCACCGTTCGGTCGCACTGCTGCGATCAACTGCTTCTTGTGGTCTTTTCGCGTACACAAAAAAGGTTTAAAATTTATTTTATTTTTGTAAGAAAACTATTTAGGCCCGATTTCTCAATGTGCAGTTAGTCAACTTGACAGGCAGTTTAACCGAATTTGCGTGTCTCATGCTAAGTGTGGCGCAACCGGAGGAACAGACTTAACCGCTGCTCGAGCACTGGTTAAAGTTATCCGCGAGCTCAGTACCGATGGAATTATCGATATATTTTATCGTTACACAAACAGCTGGCTCCAACACTTGATTGGTTTATTTAATTATTTGCTGCCGCAAAATGTTTATTTAAGAGATTAAGGTAAAGCCTTGACTACAGTTGCGATTCAATTTGTTGTGACTAGGATTGTTAGCAGGACTTGGCGGCGCTGCGTTCTTATGCATGTGGCAACTTTCTTATCACTGCAGCTGACTTCTGTGTAGTCAGCGTTCCTTTGATAAGCCGTGCAGGTAAACAAGTGTCCCCAGCTATTGCTTTCAATTTTATTAAATTTTTCGCAACCATATTACCAGCAGCATTCAATAACATTAAAAATCCCTAACAAAAATACCTAATTTGTTGAACGTGTCTGGTCACCCTAACGCAGCAATAGGAATTTGTCGATATCGGATGAAACTGCTGTTGAGAAAACCAAATGACTTGACCGCTTGTCAACTGGAGGAACAAATTTGACAGGCGGTTGGCCAACCGGAACCTTTGAGAAATCGGGCCTAAGACCAGTGGCCACTCGACAAGCATAAAAGCAAAGCATGGAGATGCTTGGCTGAAATGCAAACCTAAAACGGAAAATGTACATAAGCATAAATGATATTGACCTCCGCGAATTAATGTTCACTTGTGTGTGAATTGGCGGCTTTTTTATTGTGATTAGTTTCCCTATGACTAACATATTACAGCTTACTGTTATTACTTAAAACTAACTTATACTGCAGGGAGTATTATTCAAATGCTTATTTTATTTTATATTTTTAGGGTTTGTTTTTGTATGTCTAGATGTAGGGGTTTTACTTTAAGACTTGTTTTATTTTGATACACTCAGAAAAAAATATTACCTAAAAATGCTCAAAGTGACCTGAAATTTATGGAAATTTTGCCTAAAATGACAACCAAGGAATATTGGACTTAATTTATGGACAGTATTACCTAAAAAAATTGTAGGTTATAGGACAGCTTTTTAGGTAGTGTGCAACATATAACCTCAAAACTTATTTTTTAGGTAATAAATGGACTTAAAATTTAGTCAATGAATAAGGTTTTCAGGCAATGAGTAGATTACTTATTTTGGCAATGTATGACTGTTGCGGGACGAATTATGTTATTGATAGTTTGAATTAAGCGCCTTGTTAATATTTTTTTTGCTGAATTATGAATTTTTGCCCTTACTGAAAAGGCTCATACTGTTCTATAGAATGTGATGTTAAATTTGATTGTGTCTTGTCTTTGTGTCATTCAATTTTAGTTTACGTGTTAACTGTTAACCTAAAATAAAATTTAGTTGTTATACGTATTTCAGGTGGATAATGGGGTTAAAATTTTGTTGTGTCTAGCAGGTAAGTTATTTTCAGTTGTACTCAGGCTGTGTGGTGTCAGATTGTTGTTCGTAATGAGCTAAATCCTACGATTTCAGCTGGGTGGATCCTTAGGAGACTTCTCCTAGCACTGTTCCATTGATTCTTCGGGTTTTAAGGAGTCGCCTGGCAAGGTTATTTGGGTAAGCGGCAACCTTATCCAAATATTCTGCCTGTTGCTCAGGCCTGTCCCGTTTTCGATTTCTCAGATCGCACGTTGAGCTTTCCCGCCGAAACGATCAGTTATTCGTTTCAAAAGTTTGCCTAATGAAGCAGTCTTTCTCTTATTAATAAACAAATATAATAACCCGTTATTAAAGTTACTCGAAGCGACGGCACAGTGCTGACGATTGTCAAGGCGTAAATTCGTAACGATTCGAACTTTCATTCGAAAAGAAATCGATTCTAATTCAATCGGAACGGAACACCAAAGAAAACGATTCTGGAATTGCGATCGTTTTACTTTCATTCCACTCGGAAACGGGAACAGGCCTGTTAATGTCACGAGTTCGGATGTACCACTCAGCGCGTTATTCGTCGGATAATTTTTGCATGAAATACCTCGATTTTGTTCAGGTGTGTTTTCGCTGCAATGCCATACACCTGAAAGCCGTACCTCCAAATCGGTGACAGGAACACTTTGTATATGAGGACCTTGTTCCTTAACGAGAGTTTGTTGTTGGCGTAGAGTAGCCAACTCATCCTCCTCTAGCTGCGAAGCTTGCCTGCAACTTCGGCGGCATGTTGTTTAAAGGTAAGCCTCTTGTCAAGTGTCACTCCAAGATACTTGTGGGCCGTTTTGTGAGCGAGGACCTCTCCATGCAGGAAGACGCCAGGGCTACTGTCAAAAAATCCATTTATTGCGAAAGTGGATCGTAAAGCTAAGATAGCCAAAAAAAACCAAGAACGCCAAATAAAGCCTTATTGGTATTTTTAAAGGTACGGTCTCACACTTTTCCCAGCTTACAAACAATTTAATGAGGATTTCAAATCGCAACAATAGTAAAAATTTAGTATATGAAATGCAGATCGGTAATGTCCAATGGCGAAGCCAGGCGGCAGTTGTCCCCTATATTTCAGATTTTGTATCTGAAATCTCAAGTTTTCATTTATGTCGCACAAATTGCCTTGGATGAAGAAGAAGCAAACGCTAGCGTCTCAGTTGCCATATTTGAAAGATTTGCTAACGATATGAGTATATCGACAAAGCTAAGAGAGATTGTAACATCTAATGTGATTTCATCAAATTGTTCGAGTCACAGAAGTATTCATTCAATTTCCAAATGAGCGCTAACAGTTTTAATTGGCTCCAAAACAAAGCACCCGGTGCAGACGCGATACGAATCTGCGGGCGTGTGAGATCAATAGTTAATAAATGTTACACACTTTCATTATTTACTTGTTTCAAACTGACGGAGGAGATAGCATAGAAACAGACTGAATAGGACTAAATCAACTCAGCTCGTCATGCGGATCAAGAATATATATACTTTATGTGGTCGGAGATGCTTTCTTCTATGCGTTACAAACATCCGGACAATTTTATAATACCCTCTGCCATTATAATAATAATAATACTTTATGCAACCCCTTAAGGCCCACAACTTTTAAAATTCAAAAATGCCCGCCACTAAACAGCTGATGACTTTTTGAGTGTCAATCATCTGCTTCTTCCTCATATTTGTTTTATGAACCAGTTCCAAGGGCCCGTTCGGTTTGAACGCCTCGCTAATCTGAAGAGAAAACAAATTGTAGTCTGAATAGTCAGCAGTTGTATCCGCCTTAAAGGACCTCTCGGCACTAATTAAATCAGCTTGACAGGATGCCAACGATTGGTGTGAAACGTGATCTGCTCTTCGAGGCGCTGGGCAAGAAATACAGTAAGTTGGAGCATCCACGTGTAATCACGTTTTTTGCACTTACCCCCTTCGTTTCGCTTAGCGGATGATGAGTTCCAGGAACTGTGCTTTGCTTTTGGCCTGGAGCTGGATGAAGTGGTAGGTTCACTTATGTGTAAACGACACACAACACCTCACAACTAATCATGCTTTATCGAAATATCTGCTTAGACCACGGAAAAGCAAATGCTGACCAAAGAGCAGGGCGATGTGGCGGCGGCCGCAGCTGATGCCAGTGAGGAGATTATCTATAGGATAGATATTCCCGCCAATCGCTACGATTTGCTTTGCCTCGAGGGTCTGGTGACAGGCTTGCTGGTGTTCCAGGGCAAGTGAGTGATTTTACAGCGTAACATGGCTTCAATTTGGCTAATTGTTTTCTTCCTTTTAGAGTGAAACCGCCCAAGTTTGAGTTTGTGGAGCCAACCCAGAGACAGGTGCTTAGTATTGCCTCCTCCACTGCACAGATTCGTCCACATGCTGTGGCCGCGGTGCTACGCAATGTCTCCTTTACCCAAGAGTCCTACAACAGTTTCATTGATCTGCAGGATAAGTTGCATCAGAACATTTGTCGCAAGCGTACCCTGGTGGCCATTGGCACCCACGATTTGGACTCAATAAAGGGACCCTTTAGCTACGAGGCCTTGGCACCAGAGCAAATTAAATTCAAGCCGCTTAACCAAACTCAGGCGATGACCGGCCTGCAGTTGATGGACTTCTATGCCACACATGCCCAGCTTAAGCAATATTTGCCCATCATTCGGGACTCACCCGTCTATCCAGTCATCTATGATGCTAATCGTGTGGTTCTCTCACTGCCCCCCATCATCAATGGTGATCACTCGAAGATCTCGCTTAAGACCAAGAACATATTTATCGAATGCACAGCCACGGATCTGACCAAGGCCAAGGTGGTGCTGGACACCATTGTCTGTCTCTTCTCTGAGCATTGTGCCCAGAAGTTTACGGTTGAGCCTTGCGATGTGGTCCAACCGGACGGTAGCATTGTCTCTTATCCAGAGCTGGCCGTGCGTGAGGAGAAAATTTCGGTGAAGCGTGCCAACGCCTATATTGGCATAAATGAACCCGCTTCCAAGCTGGCTGACATGCTAACCAGAATGTACTTAGAGGCACGTGTACAGGGAGACTCTCTGGTCGTAAAGATTCCCCCAACGCGTCATGATGTGATCCATGCCTGTGACATCTATGAAGACATCGCCATTGCTTTTGGTTACAACAACATTAAGAAATCCCTGCCAGCCTTCATGCAGATAGCAAAACAGTTTCCACTCAACAAGCTGACCGAGCAACTGCGCGAGCAAGTGGCCCAGGCCGGATTCACCGAAGCCCTGACCTTTACGCTCTGCTCCCGCGACGATATTGCACGCAAACTTAACAAATCCATTGAAACCATGCCAGCTGTCCATATTGGCAATCCCAAGACTCTAGAGTTTCAGGTAGTGCGAACCACTTTGTTGCCCGGTCTACTCAAGACACTGGTGGCCAATCGTAAGATGCCGCTGCCTCTGAAGTTATTCGAGATTAGCGATGTGGTTGTCGCGGATGAGAATACTGAAGTTGGTGCCCGTAATGAACGCAGATTGTGCGCCGTGAATTGCAACAAAACGGCTGGTTTTGAGGTGGTTCACGGACTGTTGGATCGAGTCATGCAGTTGCTCTCTGTCCCCTGGAAGACAGGCAGTGTTGCCAAGGGCTATTACCTTCAGGCTGCAGAAGGTGAGTGGAGAAATGCATAAAAAACAGAAGAAGAAACGAAATCTTTACCTTCTTACAGATCCCAGCTACTTTCCGGGCCGGTGTGCCAATGTGATGTTCGACAATGTGGCCATTGGAAAGATTGGTGTTCTTCATCCCACAGTGTTGCAGGCCTTTGAGCTAACCACGCCCTGTTCGGTTGTGGAGTTCACCATTGAGCCTTTTGTTTGAATTGCAATCGATTTGCACTTAAAATGTTAAACATTTTAATACGATTTCACAAATAAAACAAGAATGTCGGTCTGAAGATATTTTCCAAATCAGGCTTTAGTCAAACGGGGGGCTTCAAATATAGGGTGTAGAAAACGGGGGCGCTGCCAACTGGTTCGGAGTCGAACCGAACCTGAAAAGGAGTAGAAAATTTTTTATTGGTGTTTTTTTCGTTCGAGTGGTTCTAAAGCGTAATTTTTTAGCTATTATCTTTTTGGCAACACTGGGTTAAACAGCTCACGCACGTTTCGTGTTTTGTTTCACTGTCAAACATCTTCAGTTTGGTCTATAATTTAACCATGAATCGTCTTACAAACGAACAACGCTAGCAAATATTGAATTTTATTATCAAAATGCGTGCTCTGTTAAGAAAGTTCATCGCGCGCTTCTTCCATTTTATGGTCAGCTTAATCGACCCACTGAAGCGGCTATTCGGGCTATTGTGACTAAATTTCGCACCAAATTTACATTGTTGAGCTTTAAGCCATCAACACGCTTACGTAAAGTGCGAACTGAAGAAAATATCGCAGCTGTATCGGCCAGTGTTAATGATGACCATCGATTATATCAGCAATTGGGCCTCTGTTACTCAACAACGTGGAAAATTTTGCGGAAGGATTTAGGTGTGAAGCCTTTCAAAATACCGCTGGTGCAAGAATTGAAGCCGAACGACCCACCGCAACGTAAAATTTTTGGTGAATGGGCTCTTGAAAAGTTGGCCGAAGATCCACTTTTTACCGAAAAATTGTGTTCAGCGACGAAGCTCATTTTTGGCTCAATGGGTACGTAAATAAGCAGAATTGTCGATTTTGGAGTGAATATCAGCCAGAAACATTGCAAGAGCTACCAATGCATCCAAGAAAAGTCACAGTTTGGTGCGGTTTATGGGCTGGTGGCATCATTGGACCATACTTCTTCAAAGATGATGCGAATCGCAACGTAACTGTGAATGGTGAGCGCTACCGTAAAATTATATCCAACTTTTTTTTGCCCGAAATGCAAGAGCTTGACTTGCATGACATGTGGTTTCAACAAGACGGTGCCACATGCCACACAGCACGCGCAACAATGGACTTATTGAGAGGCGAGCTCGGTGAACATTTTATTTCACTTTCGGGACCGGTCAATTGGCCGCCTAGATAGTGCCATTTAACGCCTTTAGACTATTTTTTGTGGGGCTATGTTAAAGCTCATGTCTATACAGACAAGCCCGCATCAATTGACGCATTGGAAGACAACATTGAAGCATTTATTCGTGAGATACTGGCCGAAATGATGGAAAGAGTATGCCAAAATTGGACTAAGCGGATGGACCATTTGAGGCGCAGTCACGGTCAACATTTGCATGAAATAATCTTCAAACATTAAATTATATGGACCGTACTATCGATTCAAATAAAGATTTCATGCATTTTTCTAAATTTATAAGTTTTTTTTTTTTAAACTTTCCTATAGCTCTTAAAAAATCACCCTATATACATTAAAATCTTGGAATTCCACCTTGTCTCATATTCTTCTTTAAAGGGTATTGCTGCTTGGCAAACATTTTTGTCGATTTTTTTAATTTTAATTTATTTTTTAATAGGTTTGATATTTAAGAATATCGTCCTAAAAGGATTTTTTAAAATTCGAAATACTTTAGAAGATATAACCCTTTTAATGACCCAAAGAGATCCGATTTGCCTAGCAATTGCAAACTTTAAACGCGTTTATCTCGAAAATACGTTTGTCGAGGTGGCGGCACTGATTTCGCCCGTAGTTCTGAACCGATTTTGATGAAACATCATGCAATCGACGCAGAATTGTCACCATTATGGCCCCTATTTCAATCATAATTTTAAAAATATTTCACTATTTTTTTTACACTAAACTACTAAAAAAAATTCCCTAAATCGATTTTGAAATTTTTTAATGGCCGCCATTTTGTTAAAAAAATCGCCAAATTATGATTGAAATAGGGGCCCGAATTACGTCTGGACTGAATCGAATGCCGTTTACTTTTTCCATTTCAGATGATCCGATGAGGAGTTATCCGTGCAGCCAGCAGGCCGACTTTTTGAACAGCCCTCGTGTATGGTATTTTAATTTTTTTTCGCTTTTTTTATTTTTTTTTATTAATGTACAACATCTCAAGAATGTTGTGTTAAAATTTCATGTCAATCGGACGAAAATTGAAAAAGATATGACCATTTGAACGAGGGGCGGTCCTGGCCGGTCTTCTATACCTGCTCCGCAGCTGCCGAGCGCGCTGGCACCTTGATACCTGGCGATCTTTGTGTTCCCCTAGATCCTTTGTCTATTATCCTATATATAACTACTAGCATATGTATATCCCGGGGAAAGCTCAATACTCTATGGCCCAGGCATCGACGACTCTATGTAAGTATGAAAGAATTATTCAGTTTTATCATGGATTTTCTAGCGTCCAAAACTTTAAATCTTTCTCCTGAAAAGTATCTTTTTTTAAGTCGGTGAACACTGTCCTTCGAAATCTAATGTACCGATCATTCATTGTATAATAACTAATATATCAAATTTTTAGGCTAAAATCACGTTTTTGACTTCAAAGTGTTACCAAAAATTCAAAAATTAAAAAAAAAATCGACGTAGTTACCTTCAGAAACATCTTAACTAATAAACAATTTTTTTTTTTCTGATGATCCAGTAACGAGTTATGCTGTTCACCGCAAAACCTGTTTTCTTGGAGGCTTTGTGAAAACATAGTTTAAATGTTTTACTTTGATATGCTAATAAAATAATTGATCTGACATTAACCGTATCGTGTGAAAAAATTCATGAAAATAGGCCTTTCTTTGGCCGAATTAACCAGTTCTAAATCATATATTTATTTCCTAAAGCCAAGGAATGTTTTCGTGTGGAGAGGCTATTTCAAATATTAGTTCAGCTTCTGCCTGGACTAGCAATCCCAATGGACAAGCGAATCGCCGTTTCTCTTTACACGCTTGGCTCATCACCGGAATATCGAACAATTGGGATACTGGGTGTTCTTCCGTATACCCCGAAGTCGTCCTTGTTGTCTTGCCATGAGTCGAGGTTGCCTCTGGGGTCCAGTCCATTTTTCGTCCGCCTGCAGAAAGGGTAAAACTTGATATAAATAAACAATATTTAAATGAACTTACCTTCCATTGAGCCCTTGTGCCATATACATATACTTATCGATACTCATACTCGGTTAAGTATAAAAAAACGAGTTGGCAGAACCAGCGTTCAAAGTGAAAGCGACTTTTTTCCCGACCCCTCACCTTCCCCTCAGCCATCAACCGAGATGTTTTTATATGGAGCTCAACGTGCGTTCTTTGATAATTGAACGCAAACGCAGCTATAGTAGACACGCCCTCAAAGACTCCAACATTGGTATGCTTGAAAGGTAATGTCGTGATTGCCCCGTCTTAGCATGTTCTATTGATAACTTCCTTAGAAATCCTTTTAACGTAAGGTTTTAATGCCAAAATGATTGATTTTCATTTTCAAAATGATACTTGCTTTGAATACTTGATTTAACAGAAAATTTTGATAACAAATACATGCTGCGTGTAGAGTAGACAAGCACGCGTGTATCCTTTTAAAATGCTAAATATTTTTCCCAATTTTGGATACACGAGTGGTCTACTCGCTCAATGCCGGGTTCTGCTCTCCCCCCTAAAAAAATGTACTCAAATATTGTTTTTTTTTTTTTTTTTTATTTATGCTGTTTAATGTTCTCTTTTTATATTTTTCCTTCAATACAATAATAATAATTATAAGAGTAATAATAATAATCCGTAGTATACTCATATAGTATGTATGTATTTAATATATGTAGTTTTCTGTTTATCTTCCGTGTTGTGTTTTTTTTTCCATACTTCCCACTCATATTTGAAGTATATTTTAGATTAATTTTTTAAATTAATAAATCTATGTGAATTTAATTTTTTCGCTCGAAAAAAATTCTATATTAATTGTTTGTTTTATTTTCAATTAAGGATGCATCATCGTAAAACGGCTGTGTCTGCGCTCCTTTCAGCGATTTCGGTTTTTGTTGTGTGTCGTCTTTGTATGATCTTGTAGGGCATAATTGTGGTGTATGTATATATCGTAGTATGTGTGTGTGTGAGTGTGTGTGTTGTTGCTATATATGTTGTTGTATCAAATAATTTAAACGAACACTTCATAATTTTGTTTTCATTACATAATTTGCTTGCAGCTAAAATATTGTTTGAAACAAACAACAAACCCAAAAACAGACGAAAAAAATATAGTTTCATGCTCACTTCTTAAATATTATTTGTAATATTTATGCCATTTATTTTGTTGTTGGTTTTTGTGTTTACGCATGCGTGTGTAGGCCCATACATATATGAATGTATGTATGTATATTAACGGTTGTCTCTAAGTATATTTTATGCTCAAGCATTATCTTTTTTCTATCATTTTACATAGCAATTGCTTGCTGCCAGTGTTCATCATCAGAGTTCATAATCATCATCATCATTCATCATCAATATTTCATTATCGAGTGGATTTTACACATTCATCTGCTGGTTTCTGTCTGAACTAGGGAGTACGCGTCTATTCGCAGTGTGTGTGGGGGGCGCAGGGAAAGCATCAGAGTTGGCAAGCAAGCGCCCATTTTCATTTGAAATTGAATATTAAAACGTTACTCGACCTTTATTATGTGGTGTATTCTGCTGTTGTTGTGTATATTGTTTTCGTTTTTCTTCTTTACTTGGTAAATTTAAGCAATTTTCAATTTCTACTAGCTACATTTTAGGTATAGGAGGGGGAAACCAACTCAGGTCCAAACCAAGGAGGAAAAAATCACTTAAATATGGTGTAGCTGGTTTAAGTGTGTGTGTGTGTGTGTAGATTAACATGATCTTAGCTCAGTTTTGCTAATAAATTTTCGTAAACTTTTACGCTGCCATTTCCATTCCATTGTGTCCTTTTGTTCTTCAATTATTTTTAGTGTATTATGCATTGAGTTAAGTTATTTCTTATGGGCATTATTCATCGTAGATCCAAGCATTTGGTTTAGTTTCATTTTCTAGTTTTCATATTCGTTTCTTCATCGCTGGGGGGAACGCACAGCGAGCGGCGAGATTTGGAGAGAGAAAAGTGCGCGCCTAAAATTTACAATTTCGACATTCATTTGTTGCTTTTATTAATATTATTAAATATATATATATATATAGATGTTTGTATGTATAAGCGGGTGTGTGTGTGTGTGTGTATATATGTATAAGTATGTGGGGGGAGGATTTAGCTGGCGCTAAAATGTTTCACTTGTATGTTTCATTCATAAGACCGATTTCTAAGCTTAAAATTAAATATGGTTGTAAAGTTTTTTTTTTGTGTATTTTCGCTTTCTGATTTCGATTTCCATTTCTCTTTTCTAGAAATTTGCTCTCTGTTCGCCAGACCGAGACAAAAAAGGCTACCACTCGATGAACTTCATGCTCTTTTCCTTCAAGAAATATCAATATCAAAATTAAATTTAAAATAAATAATATATGTCGCCCAGTTTCGTTTGCATTTTCCATTTTTTGGATCCCTTTTCTAGCCCAATTTCAAATCACCTGCAAATTTAAATAGTTGCCCAAATGTAAAACACAATGTAAAATCAAAAAACAAATTAACAAAGCCAAGTGTGTTTTTGATTTGAGTTAGTTTGGTTGATGATGACGGCGGTTGTTGGTTGCTGTGTCTGCTTATGGATGCTTGGTTTGTTGGTTGGTTTAGAATCCGAATAGAAAACATAGATATTCAATCCAGATACGTAGTATTCAAATCTGAGAGTTGCTATTGCTGTAGGTTACGTCCAGTTGCGAGGGTACGGAACTTGTAGAAGTCATCCTCCTTCTCCCTCTGATTATGCTCTTGGGTGGAGCCTCAATTCGACCAGTTTGTAGTGTAGTTGGCCCATGGTAGCTGTGGAGAAATAACTTTCAATCATTTCATTTCATTTTATAGTTTAACAATGTTCTGTCTAACTTTTAAGGGGGCCTGCTTAGGAACGACCATAAATTATTTTTAATTACAAACAAGGATTGAGAGGAAATAATATGAGAGTACTTATTATAGTGTAGACAAAGGCAATGGATGGGTTCGTAATGAGCGTAGTTCGTCAGGCAAGGCTGAAGGTAAATTTTATAAGAATTTCTAGTAGCGCGTTGTGGAACAGCTATATTTATACGAGATAACAAAGCTACAGTCAATTTCCCCGGATAAATAGGGGCAACGAGTGGGATAACCTTCCCCATAGTAGAGCCAACGCCATCAATATCTACACGGATGGTTCTAAGCTCGATGAAAAAGTAGGTGTGGGTGTTTTCTCACCCAACCTAGACCTTAATCTATCGTTCCGTCTCCCTGATCACTGTAGTGTGTACCAAGAGGAGGTTGTAGCCATCCAGGAAGCTGCCACTTACCTTAGCACTCTCACAGTAAAAGAAGAAAACGTATTTATATACTCGCACAGTCAAGCAGCCCTTACACAAATAATGCTAAAACGCTCACGGAATGCCGCCTATCCCTGAATGAGTTTGGCCGTCACTTCATATATGGAAACGAGTCTGCGGACACACTGGCCAGACTAGGCACAACCACCGAGCTCCTTTCAGAGAGGAGCACAATAGGGATGCCTATGGCTACCTACAAGCTTCACAAAAAAGCTGAAACACTGCGCCTCGCTACGGACCGGTGGAAAAACCTTTCCTCCTGTGCGGTAGCGAGACTTATGTGGCCAGCATTCGACATTAAACGTACTAATTCACTTTTACCGTACAGAAGGGAACACATATCACTTCTGGTAGCGGCACTGACGGGTCACTGTCTTATAGGCAGGCACGCAGCACGCCAAGGCGTATAACACTTTGATTTCTGTAGAAGTTGCAGATTTGAAGAAGAGGAGGAAACGGTACAGCACCTTCTGTGTCATTGCCCCGCTTTAAGTAGGAGGATGTTGAATGTTAGACTTCAGAATGGGCTTAAAGGGTTAAGGTTTGGTGGAATGAAGGGTAATCTTAGAACAAAAAGAAGTTTTGGACTTGCCGCACCGATGCAGAACACAAGAGGGTAGCAAAAAAAACTGCGACGAAGTTACTAATAATAACAGAAGCTATAGTAAATATTCGGTATATCAATACGAAACATATTTTAAGGTAAATCTTTATTTTGCAGAATTTCCCTTAACTTTTCTCAATGGATTAATAGGGTGGGTTGGCGCATCGGGCTTCGTACGCGTAACTGTAAAAAAAACTAGACCAATGAAAACTGTGGCAACACAGCAGTGTTTTTTTAGAGACTACGAAGGAAATAAAACCGAAATTTAATTTTGTGTTTTCATCCTCACGCAGAGAGTCTTGGCTTCTTGGACCATTTGTTGCAATTGGCTATTGACAAATAATGCCACCAATCTGTCAGCCTCAGAAGACCTAGTCGTGAGGGAGTACATACACGCACACAGACACTCGAAACAGCAATCAGTGGACTCTAAAACAAGATCGTGCTAGGAGGCAGACCACCACCCATCAGCGACGCAGAAAAGCTCCTGCCCCGCAACACGAGAACGATACTTGCCCAACTTAGGTCCGGGTACTCATGCTCGCTAATGAACTATCTGGCCAGGATAAATCTGGAGGTCATTGATGAGTGCCCAAAATGCAAAGGAAGCCCACACGATACGCGTCACCTGTTCGACTGCCCAAGTGCGCAACCTTTTTGGGGCTTGACCCCTCCAGACTTCACATCCACTCCAACCTCTTCTTAATCCCACTCTCTATACAAACCACTTTCCTATTTACTCTCTCTCTAACACTCTTATCCCTTTTGTTCAATCTGAAAACACGAAAGCCGCTACAACAACAACAGACTGATGTTATCGGAAGAAGAATTACTCGTGCAAACCGAGTAGGGAGTTCAATAACAAACTCTGTTCGAAGCTCAAATCAAAAATAGCACTTTTAATCCCAGTCCTGCAATGCGGCGCAGAAGCATGGAAATGTGTTGTGCGAGAGAAAAGTCCATTGGCGATGAATTTCGCAACCGAATGAATCGTTAACTGTATAAGCTCAATGGGTTCAAGCGCATAAAACAACAGCGACTTAGCTGGATAGAATATGTTATTCATATGAATGAACAAGCACCAGTAAAGCAGATGTAAAAACGGAATGCCAAAGGATTTGGAAGAGAAGTGAGGAAAGTACAACCGAAACTGAGATGGAAAAACTAGGTACGGAAACACATTACCCAGCTTAGTGTCAGCAATTGGTGCCAGCTCGTAACAAACAGAAACGACTGGCGGGCATCAATAGCAGACTGTTGGGCGGTTGTGACTTACAAGTCGTGCCAAAGAGGAAGAAAAAGATCAAATATTACCGTCATACTACAACCGGTTTTTATAAATGTCCTACATTGCTTTTACCGCGTGTTTGATTTTTCTCAGCTGCATTGATATGTCGACTATCCTAAAACCTTTATAAAATCACAAATTAATGCTTGGTGTGGCCTACAAAAATTCTAAAACGGTCCAAAGTCGGTAAAATGGTTTTCACGAATATCTCGGAAACGGAAATTAAGTTTTGACTTTGACCTTCCAACTCGTATTCCGGATGGGTTTGTCTACAGGACTTAGTTAAAGATCCTCGGGATAATTTTTACTGTAGAACAGTGTAATTAGAGATGCGGAGTAGCCTCGTAGAAAAAATGATGCAAATAGATTGGAAAGCTGCTGCTGTTATATTATCTAACGAAAGGGAGGGCGGAAACTGAGAGGATCTTCTTTTAGCATTAACAAAATTGTAGAACATCCCACAGTTGATGCAAATGCTAACTTACATGTTTGTCATGATGATCCCACACCTCCACTTTTTCGGGCATGTGCGCTGAAATATCAGCGGCTCCTGGAGCGCCCACGAAATGCTGGAAACCATATGTGGGCGGCATTAGATTAACATGCTGCTGTTGTTGCTGGGCCATGTTTGGTGGCCCCTGCATATTGTGATAGTCCATAGGCATCTGAGAAAGGTAACAAAAGTAGTAAAAATAGTTCAACGCATACCTTTCCCCCCCTCCACTTACATTCATTGGTTCGTGCTGCTGCTGCTGCGCATAGGGTGGACCATTGTTATACGGCCTGTACTGCTGTTGCTTCAGCCAATTGGGCGGTTGCTGCGACTGTGGGGGCGGCGGCGGCTGCTGCTGCTGTTGTTGCAGACCAGGCGGTTGCGCTTTGGGCTCATGTGCCCAGGGTGGCAGCACACTAGCCAGTGCATCGTCCATGCTCAGTGCCGAAGCGGCCACATTAAAGTTGTTGTACTTCCATGAGGCAGCACGCTCGGTTCCAATGGGCCGCGGCATCTTGCGTATGTCATCGTGATTGGGTGACATGGCAGATGGCGAGCCCAATCCAGCCATGGCTCCATTCTCTAGATGCAGCATGTCGCGTCCTGTGTACGAAGGATACTCCAATGCGCCGCCATACCAGCGTTGATTCGCGGGTCCGCCGGGCTGGCGGGCTGCTCCAGGCGGCTGCCTGCCTTGGTTGCCAAACATATTGGACTGGCCACCTCCTGGCTGAGGGGGTTGATTTCCACCACCACTGGGCTGCTGCTGCTGCTTGTTGGCCTGAGAGAAGACAGAGGCACGCGGATTCAGGCGCAGCATATTGTTGCCGTCGACAATGTAGGGCGAAGTAGAGGGATCCATTGGATAGTTGAGCGTTTGCTGTGGCGTGGCGCCCACTTTATCATAGAGCATTCTCTGCAGATTTTGCTGCTGGCGATCAATCATGGCGGCTGCGGCCGCAGCTGCCGCTGAAGCAGCTGCTGCTGATGCATTGCCTCCGCCGGTATTTGAGCCAATGGCTCCGAAATTCAGTCCGCCCGCGGACGGAGGAGCATCCGGTGCGGATATCTGCATCTGAACAGGTCTCTGAATAGGAGCGGGGGCCGAAGGCGGCTTTATTACTCCCGGGGAATGAGCTGGAGTTGCTTCCACACCCAATCCCTGAGTTCCATTCATAGGAGGACCACCACCATTCGGATTGCTTTCGCCGCCACCTGATACCATTGGAGATCTGGCTGCTGCTGTGGCTGCTCCTGTGGAGGTTCCTGCTCCACTTGTGACAATGTTAAGAGCTTGTTGGACGCTCTGCCGTTGGTTAGAGTTGCTTTGACCGCCCGATTGCTGTTGGACTACATTGCCCACTGGCGGCGAGGTGGAGTGATTGGATGAAGCCTTAGAGCTGCCCACGGGTGAGCTCAAAATGTTACGATTGTAACCAGGTGCTTTAGAGGCATCGGCCTGGGGCAAAACATCACCCACGACTCCACCTCCAGCCCCTCCCACGCTAGCTCCACCAACTCCTACACCTCCAGCGTCTTGGTCAACGAGCTTACCCCACTGCGATTGCTGATAGTCACTAAACAGGGAATAGGCACTAGACAACTTGGCCGCCAACTGTGCACTGAAGCTATCGCCGCCTGTATTTCCTCCACTGGCGGCCATCAGATCGTTCAGAATATTTGTGTTGATTACCAGGTTCTGCTGTTGAGATGTAGCCTGTTGCTGCGGCTGTGGTTGCTGCTGCTGTGGTTGCTGCTGCTGCGGTGCTGTCTGGGAGGGTGAGCTGACCCTCTTGCTGGGTGGTGCAATGGGTTTCACGTTGTTATTGTTGTTGTTGGAGGCTGCTGCGGCGGCAGCTGCTGCGGCATTCACAGCGGCTACATCTGCTACATTAAAGGTGCCAATTGGTCCAGCCAATGCGTTGTTGTTGCTTCCCAGCTGGGATGAAGCTGCTGCTGCGCCAGCAACACCCACAGGCTTGCCACGTCCAAAGGGAGCCACCACACCACTGCTTCGGCCTCCTGTCGAAGAGATTATGACACTAGGTGCTGGCATCGATCCGGCGGCTTCCACCTTTTTGGGTGAGGACTGGGTTATAGCTGCTGCCTTGGCAAAGTTTTGCACTGTTGCTGTTGTGGATTTGCCTGTAGCTAAGCTCTTCTGCACGCCTGGCAGCGATTTGGCAGACGATTCCTGCTTGGATTTGGCTATGCCATTGGAAGGCACACTGCTTCCGCCACGACCTGTCTGCTGTTGGCCCAGGAAACCTCTGCTACTCTGACCACGAGAGCCAACAGTACCTCCAGCGGACACAGAGGTAACCATCTTGCCGCCATTCGCTTTGGACAAGACAGCACCGCGTCCACTTTGTGGCTTTGGCGGCTGCTGCTGTTGTTGAAGCTGTTTGTGCGCATTGCTGTAAGCGGCAGCTGCCGGCGTGGAACTGGCCGATGAACTCGACGATGTGGATGTGGTGGATGCAGCTGAGGAGAAGTTGTTGCTCGCGGGTGCGGCTACGCCTGCAGCCGTGCGATTATCCCAAGTACCCACAGCCATGGGTGGACTTGCTCCTGCCTTGATGCTGCTATTGATGCGGGGCAACATTTGCAGTATATCCACATCGGGGTCCTTGATGAGGGCCAAAATAAGCATATGCGCCTGCTTGGTGGCATCGGTTAAGCCCTTAATGGTGATGCAGCGTTCCGATTGATTCTTGCCCTGCTTTTCGACCTCAATGTGTGCTCCCGTGGTGGCTCTAATGGCATTGATATTACTGCCGGCGCGTCCAATGACCCGTGAAATTGCATTCACCGGCACCTGCACCTTTTTGCAGGTCATTTCGGGAACTGGAGCTGTCAAGGTGGTAGACAAGGAGCTGGAACTGTTGCCGGAGCTGTTGGCCAAATGATGATGGTGATGATGCAGGCTGGTGGCCGAGCTAGTGGATGTTACGGGAGCAAGTGTGGTGGTCACCGCAGTGGTCTGTTGGGTGCTGCTTTTACGTACAACTTCCTTCCAACCATCAACCTCGCTGCGCTTGGCATGAGTGAGACTAGCCGGTGGGGCGGAGGCGGTGGTTACGACCGTCTTGGTGGGCACCTCAATAGCTTTGCGTGTGCTGGCTATGTTGGTAACGGAATCACTGTTGGTCAGCTTGCTGGGATTGCAGACTGCTGCCGATGGTGGTTGCTTGGCAGGTTGGGCTGACTCCTTGGGAGCCAGATTCTCTTTTTCACGTTTGTTGTTGCTGTTGCTGCTGGTGGTAGTGGAGTTGGTGGTGTTTTCCTTTTTCTTAGCTGGCGCTTCCTCCTTTTTGGTCTCCACTGGACGTTTCGCTGGCGCTTGCTGACTGCTGGGTGGCAGCTTGATCCCTTCAATGGCTGCATGCTTCTTGATCATCACAGTGCCCTTGTACACGGGAAGGGGGACAGGCGGTGTGGGGGTGACGACTACAGGTGCTGGAACAGCTGAAGGCGACGGCTCTGTTGCCGCAGTTGTTTTATTCTTTTGCTGCTTCTTGCTTTTCTTGGATTGGTTGCCATTATTAGAGGGCCCGCCCTCGGCCTGAGCTGCTGCGCCGGCCCTAGCTGTCTTGGTATCGCCGCTGGAGCAAGAGCCCTGATCAATTCCAGAGTCTCCTTCCTCCCGTACCGGCGGCACAGCCTCTTCGTCTTCATCTTCTTTATCCGAGTCATCATCTTTATCACTGGCATCGTCATCGTCACCCTGCTGATCATCGCCACCGGCTCCACCGTGTCCGCCCTGCTGCTGCCTACGCTTCTCTTCTTTCTTCTCCATTTTCTTTTTCTTTTTACGCTCACGGCGCCTGGCAGCGGCCGCCTTGCGACTCTCCTCACGAGTACGCTCCAGATCAAGTTCCTCTAGCAGAATGGAGGCATTTTTATTGGCTTTGACCGCCTGGGCCTCCTTGGCGCTACGTAGTATCTTCATGCAGTCGTAGCACTTCTCAATCAGCTCCTTATCGCTTATAGTGCCAATAAATCGTATCATTTCCTGATCCGACGGGAACTGCGAGACATACTGAACCATCCATTTGACAATCTTGGTGTGTCCCTTGCGGAAAGCGGCCATCAGGCAGGAGACTCTCCGATTATCCTGCGAGTCAATGTCAGCATTGTGATCGTAGAGCAATTCCACAACACTCAAATGACCACCATGCGCAGCCAGCCAAAGGGGCGAATTCCCCTTCTTGTTCTTTACCTCAACGCTTGCCCCACGGGAGAGCAGAAGTTCCACAAACTTCTGATGTCCCTTATCGGCGGCTATGGTCAGAGCCGTGTCCCTCGATGTGGGTACAGGTGCCGCATTGACATCGGCTCCTTTGTCCAGAAGCACGCGACCCACCTCAATGTAACCGCCCGAGGCAGCCTCCATCAGTGGGGTTAGTCCCGTCTTGGCCCGATGTTCCACATTTGCTCTCCGGTCCAGTAGCAGACTGACCACCTCGTGCCGGCCCTGGAAACAGGCCAGGGTCAATGCCGTATTACGATTTGTCTCAATTTGAGCATTAATATCTGAGCCCTGATCGAGCAGCAGCTTCACCGCTGCCGTGTGACCGTTCATGGCGGCCAGCATCAGTGGAGAGATTCCCAGTTTGCTTCCGGTGCGGGAATTGATCTCAGCTCCATGGCTCAGCAGCAGCTTAATGATATTCACATAGCCACCGCTGGCGGCCAGACTCAGAGGGGTATAGTCAGACACATTGCGGTGCTCTTTGTTGGCACCAACGCTGAGCAGCAGCTCCACCACCTCGTAGCGACCGCCCGAGCAGGCCAGCGACAAGGGTGTGTCCTTGGTGCGCTCAGATTGGGCCTCCAGTTCGGCGTTGTGCTTGAGTAGAATGTCCACCACCTTTTCGTGGCCCGCTGTGGCAGCCAGGATGAGTGGAGTGAATCCCTTTTTATCCCGATGCTCGATATTGGCTCCACGATTGATGAGCAACTCGACCAGTTCCTCATGACCGCCAGCGCAGGCGAGTGTCAAGGCGGTATCATGATTCGACTCGGTCTCCGAGTCAATCTCAATGGTCTTGTCCACGCTGGCAGCTGCTGCTGCTGCAACAGCCAGTTGATTCTGCAGTTGGGCCTGCTGTTGGGCTGCTGTTGAGGCGGGCTGTTGATGCTGGTTGGTATTAACTGTAAATGAGACGAGATTCACATGATAATTCCATTTTTATACTCTGTACCACAGTTTTATAGATAGAAGGTTCGCTCCTTCTGGACATATTTAGTAATCAGAATTTTTTTTGATCCACCAAAGGAATGGTAAAGATCGGATGAACGATAGTCGAGTAATAAGGAAAACAAAGGCTTAATTAACGGTGATTTAATCTATTTTGCCTCTTTTCTAGTACTTGTTAAAGTTGTATGTAGAAGCTTTGGTTACTGTCCTTACTAAGTGATAAGTAAAGAAGCTTTGGTTTATGTCCGAGCTAAGTGATAAGCTTTGGTTTGTGTCCGTGCTAAGTGATAAGTAAAGTAGCTTTTATTTATATGAATAAATCTGTACAGTGGGACATGGCAATGGAACTACTACAGGGCAGCACCGTTCGCAACGGTGATGTGCAGCACTTCACAGCTACAGAGTATACAATAGTCGGGCTTGACCGACTTTCTTTCTTGTTTATTTCTAGCCATAGTCTAAGAGGACCTACCTTGACTGCCTGCCGGAGTCTGGCGGAAGCCAGAGCAACGCCGATCCTTGCGTGACTGCTTGTCTATGGCTTTCTTGGCTATGCCACCCGGCATAGACTTGGTAGCGCTACCAACTCCAGTGCTGGGCGTAGGGGTGGGCGTGGCCATGGGCCAAATGGAAAGCTCATTTTGTGCTTGTCCTGGCTGTGGAACGGGCAGTTGCTGTTGCTGCTGCGGGGGTGGCTGTAGGGTATACTGAGTGTACTGTCCAACAGCGGGCTGGGGAACCACAACCGATGACGGATGCGTCTGCGTGGCCACCTGTACAACGAAAATGGTGACGCTCTTCGTAATGTCCTTTTAAGTCTTACTTACCTGATGCTGGACACAAGTGGGAGCCGGCATGTGTGGTGGCGGATGCAGTAGTAGTTGCTCTTGAAGATTAAAGTGCTTTTGTTTTAGGGGCAATGTCTGGACACCAACAACAGGACCAGCCGGGGCCTGCCTCTGTTGCAGTAACAACTCTTGCGCCACTTGTTCCAATTCGATTTGGGTTGGCGGACGCTGTCCACTGGCTCGATGTTGGAAAAGATGGGGCTGCTCGGCTAGGAGCTGTTGCTCGGCAGATTGGTCGCTGCCAGATTGCTGCTGTTGGGTCATGGCAGGAGGTAGCTGGAAGAGCAGCTGCACAGGTGAAGCATTCTTATCCCCGCTCTCGACATTGTAGACAAAGTTGGTAGCCGGCTGCTGCTGTTGATGCTGATGTTGGTGCTGGGCAGCCGCGGCCTTGATAAGGCGAGCATTCGTGTACTGCTGAATCTGCTGTTTCAGTTCTGGATCATTCTCCAGGGCTAGCTGTTGCTGATGCTGGAAATCGGCAGCGACATTGGGCAAGGCTGGATGAAGCTCCTGCTGCTGTTGACCGTCCGGGGTGAAAGGCAACAGGGATAGGGGGGCAGTTTGCTGATGCTAGTCGTAAAGGGTCGTAAAATCTGGGTCATCACAATACTCCGAACACCGATCTTCCAACGACTTACCTGCAAGTTCATCTCCTCCGCTGTCTCCAGCAGACGCTGGTCAAGAGGCATATTCTGTTGCATGGGATAATCCAAGAGCGCAAGATTTGTCTGACGTTGTGCATCAGATGATGCCTCCCGGGATTAATCAATCCTGGTGAACGGACCACACCCACTAGCTGCTCCTGACCAGTCCACTTGGCCGTGGACTGAGCCCAATTGCCTGCAAATCGTCCCTTGCACATCTGGTTCAAACTGAACTCGGCCAGCTCCGGATAGTTGAGGTTGCTTGCCAGCTCCTGTGGATGATAAACATCGAAATTAACATGTGCTTGGGGGGTGCTGACCCGTCATTCCAAGCAAACCAAACTCTCTGGGACTAACCTGTAGAGTTGGTTCGTTGGCATGAGGAAGTACCTGGAATATGTCCTCCATTTCACCAGTGATATCATACTGGGTTCCATCGCCGCCGTCGCTGGCAAAGTGGTCCAGTCCGGGATAGAGCTCGCCAGCGCCGCTGACTTCTTCATCTGTAGTAGGGGAGTGCGGATTGTATATATAAAAACTGGCATTGTTTGCACTCTGAAAACATACCGCATGGATGATCACCCTCTGCCTGTTGCTGCTGCTTCTGATGAACTGCCTTGGCATGCGCTGCTGCTGCCGTGGCTGCTGCTAGTTGCTGCTGCAGTACACTGTTCAGGGCTGCATTGTTGGCGGCTGCTGCCTTTAGGTTGCTAATTTGGGGAAGGACATGCACCAGCTCCGAGTTGCTCATATCCTGGCGAAAGTCGCACAGAGTTTGGGAAAATATCTCCGGTTTGGTTAGAATTAGATTTTCCAATCTGGTGGACATTTTGCGCTGCTTTAAAGGAAATGAGCCGAGGCTCTTGGAGTTATTATTGTTATTGCTGCCGGCGACGGCACTTGGGTCAACTGGAGCACTCGGATCGGATACGGCCACGTTGTCATTCAAGAAGAACTCATCGTCATCTTCGTCGTCGTCCTCCTCGCCGCCACCTTCGTCCTCATCAATGTAGTCAACTTCACCTTCGCCATCGCCATCTGCATCCACATCATCATCATCGTAATTGATTTTCTCAATTTCTCCACTATTGGCGGTATTCTCCTGCTCCTCATCGTCCTCATCTTCGTCGTCTTCCTCCTCGTCCACCTCAACTATAATGCCATCCTCCCGCAGGGCAGTGGCCAAGTCAATGGGCTCTGGGGGCAAAGTGTTCTCGTCGCCATCTTCGCCACCACCTTCAGCCTCGTCATCGCCTTCGCTTTCGAGATCTGTGCTTATCTCGTCCTGCTCCTTGGTGGCTGCAGCCACAGCGGCTGCCACTGCTGCTGCCGAGCACAAGGTGGCCAGATTCTTCATCTCGGCACGCGGTTCTGCACGCTCGGCTGTGGGTGACATTGTGGTCTCCTCCATCTCAGGCGGCGTTTCAGTGGGCGATTTGGGCTGGTCACCAAAAAAATTGTGCACACCCAGGTAATGCCAGCCATCCTTGAAAAAGTTCAGCTGCGGAGCATTCATAGCCAGTTCAATGCGTCCCCTCGACTCATTAACCGCCGTCTCCAGCAGTCCTCGGAAATCTTCCATTGGCGGCTGCTGTTCAGCAAAATTGTTATTGCCTCCAGTGGGCGAAGCTAGCGGTGAGGCTGGGGAATTGGAGTAGGCTACATTGGATGCGGCAACGACGGCTGCGGAGGCAGATGATACGGGTCCAGTGTTGTCCATGGCGACACGCTGATGAATCAGCTGCAGGTGCTGTTGCTGGAGATGCTGTTGCAATTGAAGATGCGTCTGCTGCATTTGCTGAAAAAAAAAGAATGGAGTAAAGTTAGTTGGCCACTTGAAACAGATGCTTTCCGATGGTAGTTGACATTTGACACTACAGAACCAAGACTTTGACGTCGCACTAAAAAAATTCCATGGGTTCTACAAATCGCTTCCGACCCAACAACGACCGAATTCCCATACGATTTGGATCGCTTTTGGGTTGAACGCGATATGTAGAACATATGGAAATGCTTTTTTCTTAAAATAATAGAATAAGTAATAAAATTATTAGATTCTTTATTCCAGACATCGTTGGTTGATTAAAAAGAGCAAGAAACTAGAAATGGGTATCACTATTACGAAGTTGTACTTATAGCGATTAATATTTATTGTTTCACTCAGAGAGCTGGACGCTGCCGCAAGCTTCGAGGTGCCTTTGTTGAGGCGGAAGTTACCTCTCGTGGAGAGCTTCGATGTGCCTTAGCTGAAGACTTTGCTGTTCAGATTCACGGACATGCGCGTAGAAGACACGACTGAACCAGAATCGATGTGTCCCGGATCAGGACTTTGTTGCTTCGCGTTGAAGGCTTTGTCGCTGCCTCAGATGAGGACTTTGTCGATCAGGTTCAAAGGCGTGTGGGTGAAGCACGACGAACCAAAATCGGTTGTGGTTCGGGGGGCGGATGCGAGCTCAAATAGCGTTCGAGGTTAAGCTGTTCGTTTGTCGCTGCCTCGGATGAGGACTTTTTTGCTGCCTCGAATGAGGACTTTGTCGCTGCCTCGGAAGAGGACTTTGTCGCTGCCTTGGATGAGGACTTCAGCGATCAGGTTCACAGGCGTGAGCGTAATAAACACGACTGAACCAGAATAGGTTGATGTGCGGATGCGAGGTTCTATTGCTAGACGTCGCAAGTTGGCGACAGCCGTGTTAGTTACACGACTGGTGGCGCAGGCACGTTTGTTCGAGATCTTGTAGATGGCCCAGGCTGGCAGCAAATGTCCAGAAATAGCGTCCAGAGGATTAGCTGGTCGTTGGTACTCGATTGAGTGATTGAAGATGAGGCCCAAGCTGGCATCGTTTGCCATAATTGGAGCTCTCCTCGTTGTGGCCGGTTTCCTGCGGTTCAGTAATGCCAGCGAAGGTGGCAGATGGGCATGCAAGTGCATGCACGTTGCTCGATATGGAACGACCGATGTTGCAGCCGTCGAAGTTGAACAGGGCCGTGGACGCTGAACCAGGAATTGGGTATGCTGATCAATGGTGGTCAATGGCAACGTTGTCCCGAAGTGAGAAGTGTGTTCTGTTGGGGATGTGGCCGTGGACCGTTGCTGTTTGACTTGTGCGAAAAACACAAGAAGTTACGCGCATACCTTGCCAGATGCACATGTGTATGTGTGAACGTGCGTCGAATTTTTTGGTCGCCTCGTACGTGTGTGTCTGAGTGAATTTCACAAGAGGTCTAAATTCGTTGTTGCACTGCGAGTATGTACATCAGGGACAGGCACATTCCTATCTTCATATTTCTCTGCTCCAACACACATAGTATAAGCAGGGTTCCCCGCCCCCTCAACCCCGGCACGCAACGCGATGCGAACACTGGTATAAGCTGTACAAGCGCCGCTGCGTTGCTTGCTTTCCTACGCCGCAACGCAGTCGTTGCTACTGAAACTGAGAGCAATTTATGCAACAATGTAAATGTATTTTTTGCCTGCCTCTGTTTTAGTTTTTTGTACGCGTCACTCGCACATTGTATTTTGCATACGCTTTCTTGTTCCTTATTGTGGCATGTTGTTGTTTGAAGTTTTCAAAAGACAACAACAATTGCATAAGAGGCTTGTCGAAGCTCGCCGTCAACCAGCAGAGTACGTAAGAGCAAATAATGCCATTGGGCTAGACTGGTGAAAAGCTTGTTCATATTATTACTCGATCGAAGCAAAGAGCTTAATCGTTTCGAGTGTGTCGAATAAAGGCGACGAGTCCAACCATTAGAGGCTTGTTGCAGGTCTCTGGTGTGTGCGTTCGAATTTTCGCAATTTTCGGTGGACACGAATTGATGAAGAAAATTGCGAGATGATGTTCAATTATCTGGGGTCACCAATGTCGCTATTACGTAGTTGTAGTTATAGCGATTAATATTTATTGTTTCACTTAACTAGTTAAAATACAAATTGTATGTTGCAAGTCTCACACACCGACTACCACTAGAGATGAGTGATGATGAGCTTCGTGCTAGTGTGGTAATCGATTGTCGCTCGTGACTAGTAATCAGTCGCTGGTGACTAGTGTGGGCAGAGCCGTCATAATGGGTAATCATAGACATCGCTTTTAGAAGATGAAGATGCGGGTTATCGTGTCCGAACCAAGGCTCAAACCAAAACCTTCATCCAATTTTTCAAAATTTTTTTTTTAAAAACCTGGACGTTAGATATGTTTTGCAGTTCAAAACCTACCATCTCCCAACCTATATCCAAAATCTGTCTACAATTCTAGCAAATTTTAGAACCTGATTCCCGACATTTTGTTTTGGAGGAGAAATTTAGGGCTGATTTCACATCTTCTACATAGCTCTACTATATGTCACATTAACTAACAAATAATAAAGTTTGAGGCTCCATAAATATGTCACGCAAAATTCAGTATTATTTCAAAGAAGGCGCCAAACTCCAAATATCGATAACTATCGATAGTTATCGAGCAAAATGGCCGAACGCGTTAGCTACCTCAGGTCACGAGGTACATCTCTACGGCCAGCCAAGTTCCTCTAGCAACTCCGAAACATCATCTCTGAGGCAGCACGCACATCATATCGAGGCTCCTCAAGGGCAACCAACATCTGGATCGCGTCAGCGCCGGAATCCTGACACCTAGAGGGTGTTCTCCTCTATTATCGCTATAGCATTAAGTTAAATAAAACTATCACATACATATGCGAATCCTGTTGGTCAGTTCTTTGATATTTTTATGGAATGTTCGGAATGATTTTCCCTTAAAAAAGGAATCAAAACCTTCTTTAAACACTCGTTTATGTACACTTTCTTGTTGACTGCAATGCCACTTGGCTGAGCTTGTCAGACACGCGGCAAAATATTAAAGTTAAATTTTAACGAGCCAAGCATTTACAAAAGATGCATTTGCTGCTTTGAACGAAATCACAATTCTTTCAGCTTAGCAAATTTCTGTTAAGAACAGATCTATTTGAAGCACTTTGTGGTTCGATTCAGGTTCGGCACAGATTTTTAATACACTTGAAAAGAGTATTATAATGTTGCCCAGAAGTTTGGAACGCATAGAAATATTATCTCCGACCACATAAAGTATATACATTCTTGATCAGCATGACGAGCTAAGTCGATTCAGCTTTGTCCCGCCGTCTGTCTGTTTCTACGCGAACTACTCCCTCACTTTTGAAGCTATCGAGCTGAAATTTTGCACAGAGTCATCTTTAAGCTGATCACTGATGGTATGTCGGAACCGCGCGGATAGGATGGTTCCTTCTTGTAGCTGCCATAAGATTTTTCTGTTCCAAGTGTATTAAAACTTCGGCACAGACGAAGTTAGCTTTGCTTTCATTTAGAAACTTTTGGACCTCATGTTCTGACAACACTGCGAACGACATTCAATATTAAAAAACACAATTCGCACAACTTTGCACAGCTTATTGACGAGTGATAACCACGACTATTATTATAATAAACAGACGTTTCAGACTCAAAATATCACAAAATGCTCTGACACCGAATTTGAAAGTCAGTTCATCGCGATGTTCTTATTGATGAATGGATTGGAATCGCCATGTCATCAGCAAAGATTTGAGCAATTCGTTTAAAATATAGCCTAGAAGCCATATATCGACATGGTTGAAGCAAAAATCATGCAGAAGTTCTTGCCTTTTTTACCTGAAATCTTAAGGAGAATGAGTTTTCTTTTCGTCCAGAGGGATCAAGCGACCCCACTTACAGCTCCTTTTTTCTACAATACGGTAAAGCAAAGTTCTTGAAAAAGCTCTTGCTAAAAAGTGTACTTCAATTCTCCAATCATGCGAGACACAGTTTATATAGTTTATGAAACAAATCGAAGATAAATGGAAACGGGAAAACGAGAATCTTCAAAGCATAAAGAATTGGCTGACTCACCAAATTATTGTAGATGGACACCATTTGATTCTGCGGCAGATTTGGCAAAACTTGCTGAGCATGCTGGGCTGCTGCCGCCGCTGCTGCTGCTGCCGCTGCGGCTGCTTGCTTCCGATTGTTTTTATTAGTGGCCTTCACCTTGGGTCTATCGCTAATGGCGGTGCTTTGAAGAACCTCCGAGGAGTGCGTAATGGCGCCGCCAGAGGTACGCTAAAGAAAGAGAGACAACATACCAATAATCAAGAAGCTAGTTTTAAGCAACCATTCGAAACTTACCGCTGGGATTTGCGAGCAGGTGTCTAGTCCTGGTGATGCAGACGGATTGCTATCAGGTCCTAGTTGCAGATAAACAGAAATTTAACGAAAAGAAAATTAACTTTATCGAATTTCGTTCTCTGGAATTTTGTAAGCCGTTTGACATACCTTTCATGGCTAGCTGCTCGTTAAAGTCGCCGGAGCTATCCGGTGGCACTTTGCCCTTTTTCAGCTCCTGCATAAAGCCTCGTCGTCGCACCAGGCGAGGATCCTCTCCAGCGAACTGAGGTGCTTTGCCGTCTTCACCCAAGGGCTGAGAACGCACCTGCTCCGAGTGCTGCTCTAAGGGAAAGAATTCAATGGACTCCTCTTCACCACCGCCGGCGCCACTGTTGAGTGGGCGATTCTTGCGTGGAAGCAGCTCCTTGAGCTTGGACTGGGTTGGAAGTTGCTGGAGTGGCTGCTGTTGTTGTTGCATCACGGGCTGCTGGCAAACGGTGTGAAACAGCACGGGCGGAGCAGGGGGAGCCTTTTGCGGCGGCTGCAAAGAATTAATGTGCTCCATGTCCACGTCGAAATGCTTACAGGGAACCAACTGATGTTGTCCAGCAGATGGCTGTTGTTGCTGCTCAAATCCAGGCTGAAGATGGAAAAGCCGCGACTTGGCAATGAGGCCCTCCTGTTGCTGGGCACCCAAAGTGGTGAGGTCGATTCCACCCACACCAGAGACTGTGTACTCCTCGGTACCCGCCTCACTGCCCGTGGTACTGGCTCCAGCTCCCGCTGCTGTCAACTGCAATTCTCCAGTCTCCAAGAAGTCACCCGTGCCCAGGGTCACAATGTTGGAGGAGCCATTGCCAGCGGCATTAAACTGTTGCTGATGGAACAATTGCTGATTGGAGGCTCGAGCCGCCTCTGACAGCTCGTGTAGACCAGGCGGGGCATTGAGTTGCTGCAACTGATGTTGGAGCTGCTGCTGCAGGATCTTTTGCTGCTGGGTGTTAATAAGTCGCATTTGATTGGAGCCTGCAGCTGCTGCGGCGGCGGCTGCAGCGGCAGCAGCAGCAGCCTGAGCCTGTCCAGCATTCGCTGCGGCTGCCAGCTCAGTGGGAGAGATGTTCGGATAGCGGAAAAGCAGTTCCACAACACGCGTGTGTCCGCCCTTCGAGGCCTCAATCAACATAGTGCTGTTGTCCTTCAACTTGTGGAAAGGATCGGCGCTGTTCTTAAGCAGCAACTCCACCACAGACTGATGACCCCCGGCACAGGCAAGTGAGAGGGGAGTGTGGTCATTGCTGGTAGTCTGTTTGTTGACATTGGCGCCCTTCTGTATAAGGAACTTAACGGTGCAGAGGTGCCCAGCCCTACAGGCTTTCATTAGGGGGGTGCGTCCGCCCTCTGACTCATGCTCCAGCTCAGCTCCGTACGAAAGCAGCACTCCGGCTGCATCCGTATGGCCATTCTCACAGGCATGAGTCAACGCCGTGTCTCCGGTCTGCGTCTCCGCGTGCACATTGGCCTTGTTCTGCAGCAGGAAGCGCACCAAATCGGTGTGACCTTCTTGAGAGGCCTCCATGAGTGGGGTGGAGGCACCCAACTCTAAGTTTGCTCCCTCTTTGATAAGAAAAGCGGCCACTTCGCTGAAGCCTCCACAGCAGGCCAGAGTTAGGGCAGTTTCCTGGGTTTCCTCGGTGGTGGCATTAATGTTGGCTCCTTTGCTCAGCAGCAGGGCGACCATCTCCTCATGCCCCTCTCGGGCGGCCTCCATTAATGGTGTATAGCCCTCATCGTTGACCTCCTCAATGTTGGCTCCACGCTCAATCAGCAGCGTGGCCAACTCCACGTGGCCACCACAGGCGGCCAGTGTTAAAGGTGACTCAAACGAATCTGTCGGCATGTTTACCTGTGCCCCCGAGTCCAAAAGTAAGCGCGCCACCTCAACATGCCCATCCATTGATGCCTCCATCAGTGCCGTGTGCATTTCATCGGTTTTGTGTTCCTGATCGGCACCGGCTTGCAAAAGGAAACGCACCATGTCGAGATGACCCTTGTAACATGCCAAGGTGAGAGCGCTCTCTTTAAACTCATTCGAGTGGGTATTGATGCCGGCTCCATGTTCCAGGAGTACCTGCAAGAAATTGAGTCCATTGATAAGTAACAAAATCATTTGTATGCCTAGATCTTTTGTGTTTTTATACGTATTGGCTATATCAGATAAGATCAAACTAAATCACAGAGGTGACATCTTTAGACTCGGAAGACAAATCATTAACTCGATTCATGTCTCACTGGAGTGTGTCTCTCTCAAATCTCGGATTCTAATCATTTATAATTGATTTGGAAAACACAGGAAAGAGCTGGGAATAATACATAAGGATGCAGTTTAAAGATACCGAATTTACTGGTGATCGAAAGAGATGGTAATATTAAGTCTACATATACATTGTGATGCAATTTACATAGTTATGCCTTTTGAATGAACATCTAGCAAACCTTCTCTCCGAATAACGACTATCAACTGAACTCCCCCTTGCTGGTAACGACTAATTTCTTAAAAAGCTCAGTTATCAGTCCTTCAACGAATGACTTAAAATTGATAAGTGTGACAAAAATGGCGAAGTTGACTTCGGCTCGGCCGAAGTTTTGTATACCCTTGCAGCCTCCATTGAAAACAAAAAGTTTTTCTAACTAAGACTACTTTTCGGACGGTAGTTTTCTAAGGGAGCTATACTACATAGATGTCCGAAATCGACCAAACTTGCTGGAATCATGGAAAAGCATAAACTAACAATTACAAAATTTGGAGGCGATTCCATTTTAAACAAAAAAGTTTTTCTCACTTTTTTCGACTGTTCATTCGTACTGCAGCTATATGCTTTAGTCCTCCGATTTAGACAAAACTTTGTAGAATTGTCTAAAGGTTTATAAAACAGGTAAAAGTTTTTCTCACTAAAACTGGATTTTCGACCGATCGTTCCTATGGCAGCTATATGCTATAGTCATCCGATTTTGACAGAACTTTGTCGAATTGTGTGAATGCCAACCAAATAAATAACGATTTTAATGACATTTCTATTGAAAACAAAAACAAATTTCTAACTAAGACTACTTTTCAGGCTCTACTTTTCTATGACAGCTTTTCTATATAAATGTCCTGAAAATGACTCCGCAGGCGTCCTGTGCGGCCTGTATGACCTTTCAGGATACATAAGCGAGTCCTGGTGTTCAGTTCTTTGATATTTTTGGCCTTCCAGTTATTTTCGTAAACTGCAGCACTCAGACTTCCAAAAAAATCTTCAATTGGACGACACTGCGGCAAGTTTGTTGGGTTCCGTTCCTTTGGTATATAAGAAGTTTGCCACGATATTGGTTGCACATCCACCGATATTGAAATTTGACAGTTTGTATTTGGTCAGGTGTGTAACTTGGTGCTCTTTGCTTACGTCTGGCAACAATATTATTCTTTTTCATCACTTTACTGATGTGTTGTTGGCTGCAATTAAATTTTCTGGCTGCATCTCGTTGACTTATGTTGTATTTGTTGTTAAAAAGTTGGGTTAGCTTTCTGACAGCTTGGCCGGTCATAATGTTTGCCTTCCGACCACTTCCAACTTCTCTTTTTATTATTTTTCGTTGCAAAATACTATAAATAGTGCGTTTGGACTTGCCCTCTTGTGTAAAATGGTTTACTGTAAACACTACCTTTGTCAGCGTGCATTTCGTAAAATTTTACAACGCGATCACGAAGACGTTCTTGCTCGGACGGCATGATGGCGAGTACTTGTCAAAATTTTTGTCAGGGGGGCATGAAAACGTGTTGACAGGAGAACAAAGAGAAATGACATGTTAAGCTCAGCTAAGGGCGAGCTCTCTCTAAGTTTGTGCAGATTTTTAGTTGCCACCCGTTAATAAGATTGATGTGGGTGTGGCTCAGCGGCTAGTGTGCGCGACCGCTGTGCAAGAGGTCGTGGCTTCGATCCCGCCTCGGAACATCTAATGAAAAGTATTTTCTTTGAATAAACTTACACACCCGGTCACCCCTCAATGCTGTTGGCGCCAGCTTTGTGGTAATTAAAGTAAAATTAGCTTGTCAAGATGACACAGCCCCAAAGGGCCAAAGCCGAGCCTCTCTCAATCTTTTGGCTTGTGCGCTTCTAATTTTAGCACAAGAGAACGGGACCTACAGTTTAACGCCGAATCCGACCAGCAGTTTGAGAAGTTTTTCATGGCTAATTACTGCAAAGCTGGCGCCAACAGCAAAGAGGTGTGGCCGGGTGTAAAGTATATTCAAAGAAAAAACTTTTCATTAGATGTTCCGAGGCGGGATCGAACCCACGACCTCATGCACAGCGGTCGCGCACACTAGCCGCTGAGCCACCCGGCCACTTTGTAGTAATTAGCAGTACAAAAGCTTCTGAAACTGCCGTTCGGATTCGGCGTTAAACTGTGCGACCTCATGTGCGAAAATTAGAAGCGCACAAACCAAGAGATTGAGAGGAGCTCGGCTTTGGCCCTTTGGGGCTGTGTCAAGCCATTTTACAATAAGATTGATAAAAGCGCAGCTTTTATAGGCGTCTGATATGGCGTGTTCTATGTGAGAGCAAGCCGAGTTATTTGCTGCTATGATTCTATCTAAATATTTTATTTGGTCTACCACCTAATCTGTTCTCCTTTGTGAATTTTGTTTAGCGCCTCCCTACGTAAGTTGAAATGAATAATTCTAGACTTGGGCGGATTGAATGAAAGGTTTATTCTGCTACATTCATCTTTAAACACTGCTATTATATCCTGGAAAATGTCTCTGGCAGCGATAAGGGTCGGATAGAAGCATTATTAATAATAACAAGTAGAAAGAATAAGCTATGCAAAATAATGGAAGTAAGTTACATGAATAACTGATACAACGCTGACTGTATTATATTTCGTGCTGATTAAATGGTATTTCCTGACGGATACAACTGAGACTAGCAATTTAAATGAACACACAGCGCTGCCCTGAAAATAGTTTATCATCATCAGCATCAAGCATCAATCGGACCAGTGCCGATTCATATTTAAACTGGTAAAATGGCTGATGGTTCGATTTTCACTGTTCGCATCCTCGTGTATTATTTCCAGTTCACTTGACTATATTTTTGGCAGTACTCACCTTGGCCACTTCAACATGCCCAGCCGAGGCAGCTTCCATCAGGGGTGTATGTCCATTTTCATTCTGCTCTTCCACATTCGCACCATGTTTGAGCAGAACTTTCACTACATCCACTTGACCACCGGCGCAGGCAAACATGAGCGGAGTATTGCCGGTGGCGCAGTGTGCATTCACATCGGCATTGTGACTGAGCAGCAATTTAACAATATCCAAGTGTCCAGCGGAAGCAGCTTCCATCAGTGGTGTTGAGTCCTTTTGGCCCTTGTCCTCCACCTGCGCGGCAGACATGGCCAGTAGAACCTAAATCGAGAGGGATTTTTGCAATTAATTGTAGCGAGAGGGAGAGAGTGGCGTATGGAAGGTCGGGAGGTAATCAGCGTCTACTAATCTAATTGTTTACTCTATTTGAAGCATACTAACAAAATGCGATCTTGTGTCGCAGGCACAGCCGAAATGACACAGAGGCATTACGTTTCGAGTTGTGTGCAAAAAAATATGGAACCGAAGGGGGCGATTACCTCATCAGCGCTTATATTATTTTGATCGCAGTCATTCTCAATCGAATCAGGTAAGGCCTCAAACTAGAGGAAAGGGTTTTTGGTTTGGATCTTCTTAGAAACGACTTTCTCTGGGGGAAAGAGGCTACATACCTGGGCCAGTTCATAGTAACCGGCGGAGCAAGCCATTGACAGCAGCGATTCGCCATCATCGGTGGAAGCGGCGGCATCATTTAAATTAACATTGCCCTTGCAGAGCAAGCGCTTCACCGTGTTCACATCATTGTCCGTGCAGGCAGCGACAAGGGAGCGGGAGAAGCCACTGCTGTAAGGTGCAAATTAATGGATCAGTCGATGGACGCAATATCAATCGCTTAGACTCACTTCTTATCACGCGGACTGTTCGCGCAGCGCATTTTGGTCAGCGCCTGCTTGGTCTCATCGATGGCATGAGTGGCATGACGTAGTACGGGCGGCTTCTCATTGGCCGCGGCCTCCAAAAGGGCGGTGAGATTGCTCGAACGCTTGTTGTTAGCCTCCAGCAAAAAGGGACTAACTTCGGGCGCATCTTCTTCCTCCTCGTCTTCTTCGTCGATTTCCTCATCATCTGCATCGTTGTCCTGCAGCACGTCTGAAGGAGAGGCGGAAAAACGAGTGTCAATTCTGTAAAGTTCTGCTTCTGCATTTTGCATACTCACCAATCTCCTCTTCATCCTCATCGTCGCCATCAGATTCATCGGAATCCTCGGATTCCTCCTCCGTTTCGTCCTCATCCTCACGTACTTCACCCTCATGCGGGCAACTATCGGGATCAGACTCAGGAATATCATCCTGCAAAACAAAACAAGAAGAAATAGTTTTGGGATTTAGCTCGGCTGGTTTAGGTCGTTAGTTTAACGTGCTCCTTCCGAAAGATTATCGGATTATCATAGAAAAAGGGGGTAAGTAAGCAGCTGAAAGCTAGAATTAATCGGAGTAGACCAAGGAGCACATTCTTGTTGTCTAAGGCCAGTCAACAAAACTGGTGTGGTTGTTGGTGGTTATGTGGTTGGTGTGTTGTATTTGTGGTTCATAGAGATCCCATGATCAATTAATAATTCAAGTACTACAAACTTTGGTTAAACTTTTTTGGTTTAGTTGTTGGGTTTAGTTTTTTTTAGTAGCGAAACTCAGTGAAAGTGGCAATTTAGTTTACATATTTGTATGCTTAGGTGTTTTTTTTGTTGTAGCGCTTCAATTATTTTTGGAAGGAGAAGGCAATTATATCGCAGAAAACTTACCAGCAGATCTGGCCTTAAACACAAGAATGCCAATAGGATCTACAAATAAAAAGAGAAACGAAAGAAACATACATAAATCATAAATAACTCAACGGGCAGGGTAGGAGGAGAATTGTGGTTCAGTACATGGACGAGGGACTGCAATAGAAAATCCATTGTTGATCTTGCACTCCGCATCAACACGCCAATGAACGTTAGTAAAATGGTCTCAATAAACGGCCGTTGAACCATCACAAGTTTTTGTATAATATTTATAAAACTGTCAGCCGTTAAATGCAATAAACAACAAGAACAAGAATTTGAAAACTTTTGTCTGGGGGGAATGAAATTTTTTTTGTAATTTTTTTAACCGATCGTGACAAATGTGACAACAAGCACAAAGTGAACTCAGAAAAGAAGTAGACAGCCAATTACTTTCAAATAACAATTGACTATTTTTCGTTGTCCAAAAATAACTGTTATTTACGGACCCTTTGAGCAAAGAGTCAGAGATGAACCGTTCACATCGACTCATGAACGAATCGCTCAGTGCTCAATGAACAACCAATGAATTTGTTTCCCTTTTGCTCTGCTCATTCACTGACCAAATCGTCGCGAGCGAAGAAAATAAAAGTCATTTGCTTTTGTGTGTGTATGTGTGAGTGAGGTGTCTGTTTGGGCTTGCGACTCACACAAAAAACAAATAAAAGAAAAAAGCACCCTTTGAGGTGAGCCGTTCGTTTTTTTGTCAGCTCATCTGTCGGACCGCTCTCTATAAGTTGGCTCAACTGAGAACAGTCAACTGAAAACAAAAACAAAGAGAAACGAAGTTGTTCAGCTCAGAGCGAGAGCAAGCGTGCATGATTTTTTTCGGTTTTTTTGATTGAGCAGACCGCAAAGGGAAAAACGGCCAATTGATATTTTCGAGCTCTGCTAATAACTGATACCTTTCCCGGTTTGTCTCTCCAAATACAATGTTCTGATCTGTCAGGGGTGTTTTCACGTGGCATGATTCACAGTGAGATTAAGACTGCGGTACCCCATAGAAGACTAGCGCCAAGAGCAAGCAGGAGTCGCACAGATACCCCAAATCCCAAAAAGCTTGCCAAAAGTCGAAATAGTATTTGATTTAGCAGAAAGTTTGTATTCTGGGGTTTTTGGGAGCAATCTTAGTTTTAAGATTAGACGCGATTGCGCTAAGTTTAGCGAAGCTAGTTGTGTCGCGGTTGAAATGCCTTGTAAAACTTTAAGTCTGGTTCAGAAGCTGTTGCTTAGCAAACCGCGGTTGGAAGCTTTTTGAGAGTGGTGACCACAAAGCTTGAGAGTCCAGAAAAAGCTTTTCTCTCTTTTCTCATTTCATAATTTGAGAGCTGATTGCGTCAGCCGAGAATTTGAGCTGCATCAGCAATATATTGTTGGTGGGAATAACGATTGGGGCGCGTGTTTATGTTTATGCTTGATTTGGGCGCGTGCTTATGTCTATGTTTCATTTGGGCGCATGTTTATGTTTCAGGTTTCTGTCTGGGCCGCCCGAATTGTTATTGTCACCAAAAATATGGAAATTTTCCTGTGTCTGGGTTTATGCTTATAGTTAACTCGTGTTACTATGCAAGTGTAATATTATGATAATGTATTGGATCTTGTATTGGATCGTTGAGTGGTGGATATGTGACTATATAGATGTCAGATTTCGACCAAACTTTGTGGAATCATGGGAAAGGATAGTACGCTAAGAAATGCGAAGTTTGGAGGAGTTTCTATTGAAAACAAAACAGTTTTCTCAATAAAACTAGTTTTTCGACCGATCGTTCCTATAACAGCTATATGCGATAGACATCCGATCCGGCCGGTGCCGACAAATGTGCAGCGGATATGTACTAAAAGACTTCGTACCAAGTCTGGTGAAGACAGCTTTTAAACTGACGGAGGAGACAGCATAGAAAATGACAGACGGACAGGGCTAAATCAACTCAGCTCGTCGTGCTGATCACGACGAAGTTAATGAAAGAGGTGCATATTACCCAGAATAAGTTTTCTATTAGGAGCAAATCCCTCAAAGAACTTTTATTTCAAAATCTTAAAAGTGTGCATTTAGATATAAGGACTCAAAATCTTAAAAGTGTGCATTTAGATATAAGGACTTTATGGGGGTTTCCCAGAAATCTTTAGAGATTTTCTTATAAACGATTGGATTTTGAGATAAAGTGTCAAGAATAATGTAGCCTACTCGATTTTAGGGAAGAAAAACCGTACGCTTTCAATTTACTTGCCGCTGAGCAGTCGGTTTCATATCTCTCCACTTTTAGGGCCGATTTCACATCTTCTAGATAGCTGCTATGTGACAGATAAACCCTGAATTTAATGTTATTTGTAGGTTTATGTAACACATAGGGCTATCTAGAAGATGTAAAATCTGCCCTTAGTCATTTAATCTTGTAGTCTTGCATTTTGTAGCCACTTCACAAGTCAAGGCAAGCAGTTGTAATTCGAAGAGAGATTTCCAGGAAACACTCGTATGGAACGACTTACTTTACTTATAGACGGAAATGCTTAAAGCACTGTTAGTACCTAACTCAGAAAATCCAAGGTGTTTTATAGAGCTGAAGAAACAATTACCAGTAATTTGAAAATGCAATTGGAAAGGCTGTATGACTAAAATTGGTTTTAAGGACTGGTATACACATTATTTTAAGAAAATGAACAGACAATGGTTTTTGGTTTGTAAAGAACGTTCCCGAATAAGCCGAACCGGTTCGAAACCGGATTGTCGACTTTCATTATATTGAAAATCGGTCCTTGAACCAAAGAACCTCTTTAGAAATAAAAGCTGAAACTGAACCTGTTACTAAAATTTCCTTTTTGACCTACTGCCTTGCTGTTTGTTCTATTGTCGGGGTCGGTTTTGGGCGACTCATGAGCAAACAGACCTCGGAGATGGTAAGAGATAGAGGTTCGACATGTATGGGAGAAAAACTTCTTATACTTGCAGACAGATCAAGTTTATTTTCAATTTTGGCCACGCCCCCCCGCCCCCGCAATGTCGAGAAAACGTCATATCCCCCACAGTTTGATAGATAGAAGGTTCGTTTCTTCTGGACATATTTAGTAATCGGGATTCTTTATCGATCTGCCAAAGGAATTGTAAAGATCGGATGTACGATAGTCGAGTTATAAGGAAACAAACAGTTATGGGCAGCACCGGTTGCAACGGTGATGGTGTAGCACTTCATTGGTAGAGTATATAATAGTCGGGCTTGACCGACTTTCTTACTTGTTTGTAATGCGTAGTCTGAATCAAGGTTCGCCCAAAAGTCCTCGAACTTGAACCATGGAAAATTTTGGTTCGAGCCTGCGAACCGGAGAAACTTTTTTGGTTTGCAGGCCTGATTCGGAGACAATCAGAGACAGCAAAATTCCACTTTGAGTTGCTATTTATTTTAACTATAATTTCATATAATTTTCCGTAAACATTTGATCAAAATTGTCTTCGTATGCACGAAGTAGCAGACAAAAACAACAAACGAAATGGGATTCTTTGGAATTTTAACAATCGAATGAGTCATGGGAGCCCATTGCAGCCAGCTTGGACGAATGTATTTACATACATGCACACATATACACACACGCACACAAAGCCAAGTATGCTCTGCATATGCGTGTGTTACGCCCACGCCTTAAACAACAAAAAAATGAAAATGAAAATTCGCCAAATACATTTTTTCAGTGTTTTATCCTCACCACACGAGGCTAAGTGCTGTCTGCTTAACCTTTAATGAATGAAAAGAAGAAAATATAAAGAACTCTGAAAATTCAACATCATGAACGAGTTCAACAGCAGCCCGTTCCTCGTCGTTCGTCGCTTGTTCTCGTCGTTGCGGGGCATGTGTGTATTGGTGTTTGTGAGTATTTTGCCAAAGAAAAAAATTAAAAATCAAAGAAATTTGCTCGCAAATTGTCAATTTGAAATTTTCAAATATCTCAAAAGTTCATTACACTTGCTCCACGTACGTTTTCTACCATGATTATTATTATTATTTTCTTAGTATCTGTCTCTCTCTCTGTCTTTCTCCGCACTTTTGCGCATTTTCTCTTCACACACGATTTCACTCAGTGCAACAACAACAGCAGCGGCAGCGTTGCCAGACTAATCAAATCGATGTCACGCTGCTCTAGAGAATTTTTGCAACCAACTAATTTTGGAAGTGTGGGGGCGGGTGTGCCGGGGGTCAACTGTACGGTCAAACGGAAAAAACGTTAAGTATTATTTTTGGCTGATGACCCCTTTGAATTTAGGTAATGGAGTAAATATATGTGAATGTAGGCTAGAGACAAAGAAACATTTACACACATGGACATACATACATACACACAAGCAAACCAGCCAAACAGCTGATTTAATCATGAATGTGTGCTGCACCAACACGAAGAGAAGGGCTTTAATTTGCTCACAAGCACACACACACACACATATGCAAGCTAACCTGACTCGCTAATCACAACGTGTTTTATGCAAAAAAGAAAAAAATATTTATTTATATGTAGACGAGGCATTTCCCGAATAATTCCCACTAAAAACCTGACAAAGAAAATCAGTTCAAAACATTTGTTTCGCTACAGACTTTTAGCCAAGCAGCTGTTTTCTCTACATGCAGCAAATATGGGCAGGAGGAACAAGAGAAGTGGGAATGGCCAGACAGATTTTATGAAGAATTTGTCAGAAGCAAAACCGACACATTGTATGTACGAATGTAAGTACGTGTGTGCACAACATACTCACCAAGGCAGGTGAGAGTTTTGATAGCTGTACACTACAATTTGCAGGTATGTACATACGTTTGTACACATTTGTAAACAAGAATAAATATTTGATACATTTCAATAGATGAAATTAGAGTAGGGGGGGCACGCGTTAATTGGAATTATTCAAATAGGAAAACATGTTAAATACATTCTGAGAAGTCTTTCACCAACACCTGTGTTAAAAAACCAAAACAGTTTTTTTCACCCCAACTCGTTTTTCAACCGATCGTTGCTATGATAGCTATAGTCATCCGATTCGGGCGGTTCCCACAAATGTGCTGCGTATTTGAACATAAAGACTTTGTGCAAAGATCAGGGCTGCAAACCACATTAACAATTTTCAGGCTCTACCTCCCGTTAAAATTTGTTTTGTTTTGTTTTTTTTTTTGGGGTTTTTTTTTTATGGGCCCCGGTTCCGGTTTTCGAGTCGATTTTCGTGTAAATATATATATTTTTTTAAACTTTTCTGCCGATTTTAAGACTCAGTTGCCCAAAACGGACCATATAACAAAAGACTTAGCTTGGCAGTAGGTCACAATTGCTTTTGCAGTCCGAGCAAGAACGTCTTCGTGATCGCGTTGTAAAATTCTACGAAATTTACGCTGACAAAGGTTAAGTGGTTATAGTAAACCAAGTACTCAGTACCCAAGAGGGCAAGTCCAAACGCACTATTAATAGTATTTTGCAACGAAAAATAAAAAAAAAGAAGAGAAGTTGGAAGTGGTCGGAAAGTAAACATTATGACCGGCCAAGGTATCAGAAAGCGAACCTAACTTTTTAACAACAAAGACAACATTACGCTATCAAAGATGTAGGTAATTTTAAAAATATAATAACTTTAACTTTATTTAATAACCTGCTATATAACCTGAGAATCTGGGGTCCTAAGAATTTTGTTTTCGGTTAAAAGCCGCTTTCCATATTCCATCTGATTTAAACTGGTTCGGAACCACTCTTGAACCAGTAAAACTCAATATCAACTTTAAGCTCATAGCTTTCATAGTTTCTAAAAAAGGCTCTGCAACTCTTTCAATCGGGTTCAACCCAAGGTCCAAGCCTAAATAATTTTGCTTCGAACAATTCTTGAGGCGGTTCAATGTGCACCCGGGTGTGGCTCAGCGGCTAGTGTGCGCGACCGCTGTGCAAGAGGCGTGGGTTCGATCAATGAAAAGTTTTATCTTTGATTAAACTTACAAGCCCGGTCAGCCTCACTGCCAGCTTTGTAGTAATTAGCCACGCAAAAGCTTCTCAAACTTCCGTTCGGATTCGGCATTAAACTGTAGGTCACTTTCTCCTGTGCGAAAATTAGAAGGTCACAAGCCAAAAGATTGAAAGGAGCTCGGCTTTGGCCCTTTGGGGCTGTGTCAAGCCATTTTACATTTACAATGTGGATCGGTCGAAAAATCGTATTTATACGTTTTCTTTGCTTTTTCATGATTTCACTAAGTTTGGTCGAAACCGGAAGACTGAATAGTACAGCTGCCGTAGAAAAGTTGGATTTGAAAAACAGTCTTAGTACGGGTACTGAAAATTGACATGAGTTTCAAGGGTATATAAACTTCGGCCGAACCAGTATGCCCTTTACTTTGTATGGAAGCCACATCTAAATATTGATAGATTTTAACGAAACTCTCCAAAATGTTGACTTTAACATAAAAATAAGGAAAAAAATATAGAATTTTTTTTTGGAATATTGTACAAATAACCCGTGCGCCCTTTTGTTTTTATATTGCCAGGAATGAAATTGCAACACCCAAAAACCTATAAACCGATATACTACATTTTGTTTTTCATTAGATTTTACCCCCCTCCCCATCCATAAGCCGGTCCCCTCCCCATAGATCGGAAAAATATTTCCAGAAATTAAATTTGGAGCACCCAAAATCCTATAATACGACATTTGATTTTTTGTTAGATTTTATCCCCCTCTCCACCGATCAAAAAAATACTGCCAGAAATGATATTGGAGCACCCAAGAACCTATAAAACGACACCTTATTTGATTTTTTGATTAATTTCACCCCCTTCCCCTCGATAAGTCAGCCCCCACCCTAACGATCGAAAAAACATGGCCAGAAATGAAATCAGAGCACCCAAAAACCCCCCGAGTACTGATTTTGACACGTTTATGCCCCAAGACAACGAAGTTATTAATTTCTGCCGGTCAGTTTTCCATTGACTGACTGACTTTGCAAAGTAAAAAGCGTAGCCAAACAATCTGTCGCAAAGACAATCGTTTTCTGGATTTACCCCCCAGTCGGCCGTCTTTAAAAGAGCTACGCTCTAATAAACTTGATCTGCCTGCAAGTATACGAAGTTTTTGTCCCATACACGTCATACGGGCAGGCAGACAGACGGACGGACAAACGGAAATGGCAAGATCAACTCGCCTGTTGATGCTGATCAAGAATATATATACTTTATAGGGTCTGAAATGCTACCTTCTGGCTATTACATACTTTTGCACAAACTTAATATACTCTGTGTATCTCTGGTACAGAGTATACAAATAATACGCATTTGTAATGGGAACCCAATGGCAGTTTGGCTATGGCATACATCTTTTATTACTAGAAATGCAGGTTGTGCGCAGCCCGTTTACAAAGTGACAATGCCTTTGGCAAAGTAAACCAGAATGTATGCGATTATTTCCTTCATACTGAAGGCAAAGTAATGCAGGAGTAATGATTATGTAATGGCAATTTGCGCCGCTGGGTTAATGTGAGAGCGCTCAGTCGGATCGCTCTCTATTAATTGTTATTGAATGAGCAAAACAAGAACAGCTCAACTGAGAACGGTCAACTGAAAACCAAAACAAAGAAAATCGAAATGTTCTGCTCAGATCGAGAGCAAGAGTGCATGGTTTTTTCGCTTATGTTATCGAGCAGACCGCAAAGGGAAAAACGGTCAATTCTACGAGTTCTGCATAAAAATGATCCTTTTGGGTATCAAAAAAGTACCTTTACTAGGTGATGGGGACTAGGTAATCGGGGTGCGAAGGCGTCACCAATTTATGAGTTGCACTGTGTAATTCTGTCCAAACTTTTTCCGCCTTGCTATTTCTACGATCTTTAGCAAGTCTTATCCATGAAGGAACAATAATAAGGGAATCTATCATTAATAATGTTGAAAGAGACATCAAATACAAAAAATATCAAGAGCAAATGAAAGTTAGATATGAATAAATGAATTGCAAACCAAAACTAAATAAACTGGCTGGATTAGAAGAGTGAAATTAAACCAGGGGCAGGCACATTGCTATCTCGTGTGCATAGGTCGTAGCGCAGTCGTTGCTACTGAAACTGAGAGCAATTTTTGCGCTGCTCTCACACACACCAATACAAAAATGTAAATGTATTTTTTGCCTGCCTCTGAATTAGACTTTGCTTAAAACTCTCAAATGTAATCCCTAATATCCTTTAGAAAAGGGTTCCCCAAGAAGAAAGGCTCTCTCTAACACACACTGATGCATTACTTCGGCAAGCATTCGGTATGAATTGTCGAGTGTGTTCGGCCCCGGGGCATGGCTGGGGAACACTGCTTTAGAACGAATATTTTTAAAGCAACCGATCAAAACCTACTTGGAAACGCCCCATTTAATACACATGACTACTCCAATCCAATTGCCAGTGATTTCGAATGTGTCATCTAAATCTTATGGCAATCTATTGACTCTAGAGAAACTAAAAATACTTTGCCTTTTGGCAAGTTTTTGCTAATTAAAAAAGTAAAGGCGAAAGTACAAAACATCAGTCTGAAGACAACTAAGAAGCCCAGAAAAAACTAAAATCAATGCAAAAAGAGATTAGATTTTATGCTCACCTCTGAGACGGACTCCTCCTCGGATTCGGAGAGATCTGTTGTGACCGGCTGGGGATAGAATTCAGTGTCGGTATCCGTATCGGGTGTTATGATATTCTGCAATGCCGATGATATGGCATTCACAATGCCCACCGATGAGGACAACGATGAGGCATTCGATGACATGGATGATGAGGCAGATCGGTTTGTGGAGGCGGCGGCTGTCGCCGCTGCGGCAGCGGCAGCATCCTTAAGCTTCTGCTTGAGTACGGCGGCAGCATTGGCCACATCCACAGCGGGATTTAGGGCCATGCTTAGGGCACCAGCTGCGGCGGTAGCAGCGCCAGCGTTGCTATCGACGGCAGCGGCGGCGGCGCCCATAAGCAAAGTAGTGGCAGCGAATTTCAAATGCGCCGATTCCTTGCTGGCAGCAGCGGCATTAGGAGGCTGAGCACCAGGCTGCTGCTGCTGTTGTTGTTGCATGGCCACCTGACGCTTAAGGGCCGCATAGGCAGCTCGCGTCTTCTTTGATGTGCTGGGTGTGGGCGTGACAATGGGAGCAGGGCCAGGCGCTGAGGCTACCGCAGCACGAAATTTTGCTGCAGCTCCTGCGGCAGTTGTGGTTCCTGCTGCTGCACTTCCAGTTCCACTCCCGCTGCTGCTGGTGGTGGTGCAGTTGCCGGCATTCGTTGTGGTTGTTGTTGTGGACGTTGCCGTTGTGGAGACGGGTGTGGGTGTGGGCGTGGTAGTGGTACCGGCTGTCACAAAAGCAGCCGCTGCCGTTGTGGCTGCTTCGCTTTGGACAGTTTTCGACATTTTGTTGTTGTTGCTGGTTGTGGTTTTGGCAGTGGCTAAATTGTTGTTAACTTTTAATCTGCTGGTTGTTGCTGCTGCTGCTACTGCTGCAGCCACTGAGTTCTTCTTCTTGGGCTCAGAGCTGGCCTTGGACGAGGTGGTGGCTGCCGTCAGATCCTCATGCTTCTTACTTTTCTTGCTCCCAGTGCTGCTGGCTATTAGAGCAGCGGCTATCGAGTGTCTGGCAGCTGCTATACGCGGTCCGTTGTAGTTGAAGTTTAACTTGTGATTGGACGACGTTGACGCCTTGGTTGCTGTTGTTGTTGTATTGGTGGTAGATGAAGCAGCGGCCGTTGTGTTAATATTGTTGTTGGTATTCTTACTTGTTTTTGTGGTTGATTTTTTAGTTAAGCGCAGATTCAAGTCATCGCAATCATGATTTTTCGCATCATTATTCATTTTTCTCGTTGACGGGGTGGGGTTGGGGGGTTCTCTTTAATTTTTTGATTTTTCTCAATTCGCGCGTCCTTTTTAAATTGAAAGTGTGACACAAAATATAAAATTTTTAGATTTATTTCAAGAAAGTTGTTACTTTAACGAATTTGACATTTTTGTTGATATTTTCTCAAATCTGCACTCCGAAAACAGAAGTAAAAAAACATCGACAGAAACGCCAGTGAAATTTGTGGAGTGCTTGGTTTTCCTGTTTTATTTTATTGATTTTTTTTCTCAATTTTTTTTTTTAAATATACTTGTGTATATTTGTAGGAATTAGATTATACATATGTATGTATGTATATGCGGGGAGGGCAGGGCAGAGAGATGCACAGTTTGCAGCTGTCTGGCAACACCGTGCATTCTTTTACTTCTTCACCATTGCACACTCATTCGTATTCGTATATTCGTATTTAATTTTCTCATTCCCCACTAATTCACAGTGTGATTTAACAAAACGCACAAAAAAAACAGACACACACTTGGGGGAAATGCGAGAGCAAGTCACTTTTTATAATTTTTTTCGTTCTTTTCTTCGCATTTTCTCCCCAAATCGATGCGCAATTCAGCACTTGGCCCAGCACGCTTGTCGATTTATATAATCGCAAACGGCGTACCACAGACTGCCCATCAATTGCTGCATTTCAAATCGATTATCTGCTTTTTGTATATATTAAGTTGCAGCTTTTTATTTATAAGAAACTCTTCGAGCTATTTCGACTTCGCCCGAACGAACAAAAAATCACTTTACACATTTTTACAGCGACCCCAAACGAACGAACGAACGAGCTGTGCGCAAGCGAGAGCAAACGAAACGCAGCACACGCCAAAGTCAATCGAAACGACGACGACAACGAATACGACGAGACGAAAACTGAGAGAAAATTTTCCTTTGGCACTATTCCGCTGCGGATTTCCACCAATTAATTGCTGCCTGGGCAGTTAAAAACTAGCACATTACTGTCCACTTGAGTGGGACAGTGTTTTGGAGATATTTGCGCGTATTACCGTTTGAAATTTATAGCAAATAAATCAAATTTTCAGCAGCGTTAAAATTCTCTGTCTGTCATCAGAGTTCGGATCGCCATATTATTCCCGGATATAGGGGCGACAGTCTGCTATCGATGTATCGATATAAATTGGTAATCGATACTGGTCCAAAGTGACCTAGTTGGTGGTATTTTTGCGGCAACTCGGCAACTGGTCACACTGCTCAGTAACTACGTGTCATTCCAGTTCCAGGACCAGAATTCAAGATGCACACAGTTTTAACCAGGGGCAACGCCACCGTGGCCTACACCCTAAGCGTTCTGGCCTGTCTAACATTCAGCTGCTTCTTGTCCACTGTGTTTCTTGACTACAGAACCGATGCCAGCATCAACACGGCGCGGGTTCTCGTGAAGAATGTGCCCGACTATGGAGCGTCCAGGGAAAAACACGACCTCGGCTTCATCACCTTCGATCTGGAGACTAACCTCACCGGCATCTTCAACTGGAATGTCAAGCAGCTCTTCCTCTATCTGACTGCCGAGTACAAGACGCCTGCGAATCACCTGAATCAGGTGGTGCTCTGGGACAAAATCATTCTGCGCGGAGAGAATGCCGTGCTGGACTTTAAGAATCTGAACACCAAATACTATTTCTGGGACGACGGCAATGGTCTGAAGGACAATCGCAATGTGTCGTTGTCTTTGTCGTGGAACATCATACCAAATGCCGGACTGCTGCCGTCCGTGCAGGCGACCGGCAAGCACACGTTCAAATTCCCGACCGAATATGCAACGTCGTCCATTTAATTTTCGAAATACATGCAGGAGTTGCTGTTAGGCGGTCCAATAAACTAGTGTGTATTTAATAAAAGAATTTAAATTATTTATGCAAAGGGTTCCCACTTAAGGGGGGTTCTCTCGTTTGAATGTCTGATTTTTAAGCCATTTTAATTAAATTTTTTTGTCAGGACAAGTGAGGACTCTAAAGACACCTACCTCAAAAAAGGGCCCCTTACTTCCTCCATTGCCAAAATCTGCGACGTCTTAATCTGTAAACCTAAATGCATGGATGGATCTTTTTTGAAATAGTTTTTATTGAAGCATGCTTCGTATTCATTTGAACGCTTTCATGCTCAAAGAACTCAATAATAAATCAAATTAAATCAGCGACCCTGCCTTGTGATTGTGGCGTCGATTTGTGAGAAACTAAACGCTCCCTGTATCGATTTGAATATTTTCAATGCTTTCGCATTAAGTGGGAATGCCTAAGTCCCGGAATATGATGGTATTACATACATAACGGTGCGCGTTTAAAATTCGTCGAAGATCCTTACACAAACCTCAACTCTCTTAATGGTGGTGGTGCAGGCCGTTCCCCAACATGTAATATCCCAGTTAAGAGTAGGGTTGACTATGGTCTTAAAAAGCCTGACTTTAGCTTTAAGGGAAAGGCCGCTCTCTGGCCGAAGTAACCAGTCCATCTTCCGGAGTTTTAAACGGACAGAGCCACACATCCGGTTAACGTGGGGTCTCCGAGTGAGCCTCCTGTCCAGTGTAACGCCTAGATACGTTATGGTGTTCTTATGGGCGATTCGAGCTCCGTCCAAAGTGAGTCGAGAAGTATTGCCCCTAAGAAGTGTAAAAGTTGCATGCTGCGTCTTCTCCACATTATCACCTATATTCCATCGTGAGGCCCAACATTCAAATTCGTCCAAAAAGACAGCGTCATCGGCATAGGTGGCAGTAAGTGAACCTTGGATATCAAGATATGGAAGATCAGCAGTATACACTGTGTACAAAACAGGGCCAAGAACACTTCCTTGCGGGACACCAGCTCGAATAGGACATAACAAGGATCGCGCTTCAACTCAACAGAAAGCTCTGTCTCAAAAAGACAATAGTCTTCAACACTCTGGGATCGGCTAATTATACAACTCAGCGACTCTATCGAAGGCTTGGTACATCTAAAAATATGCCGAACAGTATTTCTTTTCTCAAAGGCATCGAGGATATGATTAACTACTCTGAGAACTCTACTACGTGACGGTGCACCAATGATTTGGCACCCGGAGTCAATTGTCAAAAGCCTTGCTAAAGAGTCGCTCAAAAATCTTAAAGAAGGTAGGCAGGAGGCTAATAGGGCGATAGAGTCTACATTATGTGGGTCCTTGTTCTTTTTCGGTACCATGACCACCAAGGCACGTTTCCAAGGGCTTGGAAAATGACCAACAGCCGACATAATAAGGAAATTGCATCATTTAGGAGAGATTTAACAGCATCCAATCCAGGGGCTTTGCAAGGCTTTAATCGCTTTATCTGTTCTTTGATTTCTTCCTCATTGATCGGACGGATAGTACATGGTGGACCAATTGCGAGATCAAATCGTGATATGCTGATCTGTTCTTCGTGGCGGGTAGGAAAATCAAAGGGCGTGAATCTATTCCCCAGATCACGAGCAAAATCATCAGAATGAACCCAAGTGCCATCGTTGCAACGGAGAGGGTTTCTGCGGGGAGGCTGGCGTTTTAGGTTTCGGGTACATTTACTTGGATGAACTATTATGAAAAGAAAGTTTTTGAGTTTTGAGCGATTTTGGATAAAAATATTTCCAATCTTATGTATTTTCCAGTTCTTTATTAAAAAAAAAATAGGGCAAAGTTAACTTCCGCTCGGCCGAAGTTTTGATACCCTTGTAGCCTCCATTGAAAACAAAAAAGTATTTCTAACTAAGACTACTTTTCGTACCTTACTTTTTTAAGGGAGCTTACTAAATATAAAGATGCCCGATTTCGACCAAACGTAGTAGAATTATTGAAAAGCATAACAAACTAACAAGTACGAAAGTTTTTCTCACTAGAACTTCTCTTTCGACCGATCATTTGTTCTGCAGCTATATGGTATAGTCATCCGACTTTGACAAAAACTTGTAGAATTGTGTGAAAATATATGAAAAGGGTATATGCCAATGATAAGGACGTTTCCATTGAAAATAAAAAAGTTTTTCTAACTAGAACTAGTTTTTCGACCGATTGTACCTATGGTAGCTATATACTATAGTCATATATACTTTATGTCGTCAGAGATGGTTCGTTCAATGCGTTACAAATATCCGGACAATTTTATAATACTCTCTGCAAGGGTATACAAATTTTGTGCAATGCAAACCGGTTCTCAACCGAACCAAACCGAACCGCTTTTTTCAGCTGGTGAGCCGAACCGCAAACCGAACCGGCGTCCCTTCGAAAATGCTGAACCGAACCAAAAACCACAAATGAAAACGGTTCGGTTCGGTTCAGTTCACTGACGAGTCTCAAGACGCATAAATTTTGGGACTTTTTAATCGAATTGCTACGATAAGTCCTTATTGATGCCGGATTTATGTTGCACCCAACTATTTTGAAACGTGCAATTGTCTTAACATTCCTTCTTTGGAAGTTGCTAATCGATTTATTTGTCGAGCTTCTTCATCTTGATCCAACTTTAGCCAGGAGTAGAGCTATTAAAGTGATATCATTATGGACGAAGCAAGCACATCCAACTATTCAAAATTTTTAATTCTCTAGGAATTCAGTATCCAAATGGTCGAGAAGTCACATATCACTTTGGAAATCATTATATTTTAAATATTGAAACAAAAGTTCGGGGAAAAGACACTATAGGTAAGCTTTAATATTTTAAAAAGTTTCTCGGTATAAGATAGAATCCTCTGAGAAAATTTTCAACATTTAAAGAACTAGCTAGACCAATAGAGTTGGTTCAAAAAACCCGGGGCGTAATACCTCTTAAAAACAGAACTAGTACTTTATAATGTGTTCGATCCAACTTTATTTTTCATCAATTAGAATGTCCCACCCAGGTTTATAGTTTTTCAAGCTTCTGCAGCTTCAAAAGTCCAAAAACAATTACTTTCTGAACAAATTTAAGGATATTTTTGAATGTTAGACTTTAATATGGGCTTAAAGGGTTAAGGTTTGGTGGAATGAAGGATAATCTGAAAACAAAAATAGTTTTTGGACTTGCCCCAGCTTCAAAAGTCAAAAAAATTGCTTTCCGAGCGGAATTCAGCGTAAATTGCGACGTTATACTCAACAAAAGACCTCAAGAGTTGACATAAGGTGAAATTAAGGGCGATCCAAGAAAATAATGGAGTTTCTAACACATTATCGGAATTTTACTTCGAAACTTCGGAAAAAATCTTTTCGTGCAGACTTTAGAGCAGGGGCCGGCAGCTTCCTATCTGGCGTATATAGGAAAATTCTCAAAGCAGCGCTGCTCAAACACGCATAGTATAAGCTGTACAAGCGCCGCTGCGTTGCTTGCTTTCCTACGCCGCGACGCAGTCGTTGCTACTGAAATTGAGAGCAATTTTTGAGCTGCTCTCACACACACCAATGCATTGCAATGCAAAAATGTAAATGTATTTTTTGCCTCCCTCTGCTTTAGAGCATACTGGGACTTTATACTTAAGAAATGGCTTAGGGCTTGGGACTCGGCAAAATGAATAACAATCCTTGAACAGAAATGCGTTTTTGACAACTTTTGGACTGCCTTACCATCGAAAGTCTGCAAAGAAATAGATTTTCGAATAGATTTAAGCAAAATTCGGGACGTTATCCTTAAAGGTTATGTTCGGTGGGAATAAGTGCGATCCCAGAAATAAGTTCTTGTCATTTTTTTAAAAATATAAATATGAAAATATCTGGTCGTAAAACTTAAGGATGGGCTTTAAGGGCTCAGATTTTACAGATTTTCATCCAAGGAAAAGTGCGTTGCGAATTCCTTTCCGCGCAGATATTAGGGAAGATCGGGGTTATTTGCAAAAGCAGAAACTGGCTTTCATTAAATATATAATAAATAAGGACTGAACCGAACCGAAACCGCGGTTCAGTTGGCTTCAAAAACCATGTAATAAGCCGAACCGGTGGTTCAAAATCTATGTGAACCACTGAACCGAACCAGTCCTTATTTCCAATCGGTTTGCATCCCTGCCCTTGCAGAGGGTATTATAAAATTGTCCGGATGTTTGTAACGCATAGAAGGAAGCATCATCGACCAAATAAAGTATATATATTCTTGATCAGCATGACGAGCTGAGTTGATTTAGCCCTGTCCGTCCGTCCGTCTGTTTCTATGCAATCTCCTCCGTCATTTTTAAAGCTATCCTCACCAAACTTTGCACGAAGTCTCTTGGTACAAATACGCTGCACATTTGTCGGAACCGGCCGGATCGGATGACTATAGCATATGGCTGTCATAGGAACTATCGGTCAAAACCCTAGTTTTAGTGAGAAAAACTTTTTTTTTTTCAATTGAAACGCCTCCAAACTTCGTATTTCTTAGTTTAATATGCATTTATATGCACCAAATTTGATCGAAATCGGACATCTAATTAGTATAGCTGTCATAGAAAAAGTATAGTCTGAAAAGTAGTCTTAGTTAGAAAATCTTTTTTTTATCAATGGAAATGTCCTCAAAATTGGCATGTATATGTTTTATATGCTCCCACACGATTCTACAAAGTTTGGTCAAAATCGGATGACTATAGCATTTAGCTGATATAAGAACGATCGGTCGAAAAATTAGTTCTTGTGAAAAAAAAACTTTTTTTGTTTTTAATGGAAACGTTTCTTACGTTGGCATATATTTGTTTTATATACTTTTACACAATTCTACTAAGTTTTGTCAAAATCGGATGATTAGTTTTTTTACCGCCTATTGGTGAAAGTAACAGAGCATGACTTTGTCGAGTTTACCTTGATATTTCATCTTGATGCCCACCTTCCAAACACCTCCATATATTCCTATAGCATATTGCTGCAAGAATAAATGCATGAATGTCGGACCACAATTGCAGTGTCGTCAGCAAAAGTGACGACTATGAAATCGTCCGGGTCTTCCAAATAGACACCAATACAATTCGGTGAATAATGCGTACAGAAAAGGACTCAGCACACTCCCTTGAGGGACCCCAGCTTTAATTCTTCTGCAATTGGAGCTGCAACCTTCTTGAATTACTGTAAAAGATGTGCCGTTCAGGAAACTTTCCAATACGCTATAAAGTTGGGCAGGCACTATTTTCTTGAGTTTATAAAGGATACCCATATGCCACGACATGTTTTTTGCTATCAAACGCCTCGGCGATAAAATTGGTGATTCGTTGTAATTGCTCAGGAGTCCCATGCGACTTACGAAACACAAATTGATAATTGGGAATCACTTTTGCCACTTCATCCACTTTCATCAATCTTTTGAACAGGATTCTCTGAAACACTTTTGAAAGAATTGGCAACAAGCTAATTGGGCGATATGAAGACGAGCTGCTAGCTTCTTTACCAGGCTTTAAAGTCAGCACCATTTCCGCTTTTTCCCACATTGACGGAAAATGTCCCAGAAGGATATTCCTGGAGCGGTACAAGTCTCTGCGAGCAGCATGGAAGCTTGGTAGATTTGAAGTCTGTTTATTTGACATTGAAAAAAAAGCTAAGCCACAATTACACCAAGACCAACGTGGAAAGTTTGGAGGGGGATAAGTTAAAAGACCATCAAGACCTAATGCAGATTCAAGTAAAAATGGCGGTTACACAAACAAGGACCTGTTACATAGAACTAAAAAGTAAAACGACTATTCTAGATGAATTCGTAGCTGCCATCGTCAAAGTTGCGATTGCCCACCATGGGACCGCCGGCGCCCATTTGATTTGGATTCTGTCCGCCCATTTGTGGGCGAAACTGATTGCCGGGTGTGGTCTGATGCTGGAGCAATTGACGTAGGCCGGGATTATTGTTACTCATCATGGGACGAACCATCCGCTGCTGCTGCTGCTGTTGTTGTTGCTGCTGCTGCTGCATGGCAGCCACATTGGGCGCCACTTGCTGAAGTTGCTGTTGCAGATTAGGATTGGGAACGCCGAGAGGCATGCGCTGTTGCTGCTGTTGCATCATGTTCATTTGCTGCATTTGCGACTGTTGCATTTGTGGCATACCACCACCACCACCAGGACCACCCGGACCAGGTCCACCTCCGCCCATTTGCATATTGAGTTGATATTGATTATAGTGTTGTTGCTGCTGCTGCTGTTGCTGAGAGTTGTCCTGCTGCATTTGCTGCTGCATCTCCATGGGAGACTTGCCCTGCTGCTGTTGGAGCATCTGTTGTTGTTGCTGCTGTTGCTGCATATTGCCATGATGTTGCTTCTGCTGGATGACCTTACGCAGGCGTTCCACAAACATGGACTGGTTGTTGGGTATGAAACCCAGAAAGGCGTTACGATCCGGAGTGTAGAGCAATATGAGTACTTTGATGTCACAGGCCGGCGAGTTGGGAAGAGATGAGAAGTGTACACAGCCAGCAAAGCCGGATGTCATCATTTTGGCCAACGAATCCAATGCCTCGCCCGGTGTGGGGCGAAAAACGACCATTTTGGAGTCCTTCAGAAACTGGCCGCCGATGTTGCCCACCAAGTGTTTGGGCATCAATTGCATTAGCAGCTTGGGTGGCCAATTTTCGGCCTTAATCTCGGGTTCCCCATCCTTGATGTTGGTGCAAACTGTACACTGAAGAGTGTGCGGGATCTTTTGCTGATCGTTTTTGGCCTTCTCCGACCACTCGAGCACACCAGACCAGATTTTCTCCCTCAGCGAGGCCTGCTCCTGTTGTTGGGTATTTGATTGCTGTTGTTGCTGAGGGTTACCCTGTTGCTGTTGTTGGGGATTCGCTTGCTGCTGCTGCTGGCCAGCCTGTGGCTGTTGCTGCTGTTGTCCCGCTGGCATCACTTGCTGCTGCTGCTGTTGCTGAACAAGCTGCTGTTGCATTTGCTGATTGAATTGCTGCTGGTTTAGTATTTGTAATCTTTGTTGCTGCTGCTGCTGTTGTTGTTGCTGCTGCTGCAAGGAGTTGACTGTCTGGTTGGGTGGAGCATTTATGCGAGAAATCAAAGCCGAGTTAGGATTCTGCTGTTGCTGTTGAAGTGGCATTCCACCTCCGGTGCCAGCACCCCCCACACCAGCTCCTCCTCCGACTCCGCCTGCTCCCTGCATGAAAGGGGCACGCGGTTGTCCAGGCTGGTTGGGATACATCCAGCGATTTTGCTGGAAATTGGGATTTTGCATTTGATTGGACACAAATTGATTTTTGCTGCTGCTGCTGCTGCATCAGTTGCTGTTGTTGCTGCTGCTGTGGATTCAAGAGGCCCGCTTGGGCATTGGGAGCATTGCCCATCTGCTGCTGCAGTGTATTCATATTCATCACCTGCTGTTGGGGTTGCTGCTGCTGCTGCTGTTGAACAGGCGTAGTGTCCATGGCCATGCTCTGACCTGCGGACTGTTGCTGCCCACTTGGATTCTGTTGCTGCTGCTGCTGTGGTTGCTGACCTGCCATTTGAACTGCCATGCTGTTTGGACTTGGCGCCCGTTCCTTAAGGCTGTATCCCTTAAGCAGCACCAAATGGCGTATGTCCTTGGCATAGTTCTTGGTGGTAATCGGCTGATCCCCATCGGCCTTCATGTAGAGCTTGAACAGCACCGGCATTTTCCGTGGCGCAATTATCGACAGATTGATCTTCCTCTCATTGAACAGTCCCGCCAATTGCTCAAAGGATTTGCCCATATACTTCCACGACTCCATCACTGGCATCTGATAGGGTGGACTGTTGCAAACCAAGATGCAGTGTCTCTGCACACTCGGCTGCTCCAGCATGTGACGCTGGCGCTGCTCACTCATGTCCTCGAAACAGCCGTGGGCAGCTGCAAACCCCTCAGCCATGTGAGCACAAGATTCCATTCCGCCTCCCAGCAGAGGCAGACGCTCAATCGTCTCCATCACCTTCTGCGGCTGCACAAACGGACCGTACGAACAGCACACTGGCTCCAGTAGATTCGAGGCAGTGCGATAAATGACAATGCCATAAAGCGTAGCAGAACGCTCGGCAATCAGGTAATCCCGCTCGTCAATCGATCCCTGGGTGAAGTGCTCCAAGGTGGGCAGTATGTAGTTGGTTTTCAGTTCATTGATGTAGGCTCCATTGATGGCGCTGCTTTCGATGACAAAGACCACATCGGCCAGGGGCAGCTGATCCACTTCCATGGCCAGGGCGCGCCGACAATTCTAGTACAAAAGCGACACTTCAAGTTCAAAAGCGACACTTCGAGTACAAAAGCGACACTTCGAGTTCGAAAGCGACACTTCGAGTGCCGGTTTAGTTTGCGCTATATATTTATAACTATTATATATATATTATATATATTATTATTATTATTTATGTTTGCGTTGCCGCTGCCAAGTCCGACGCAGAATGGCAAGTCCTAGAGATGAGCAAACTGTGAGGTACCCGTTACTTGTAACGAGTCACAATAGTTACAAAACAGTACAAGTAGCAGTTACCAGATGAACAGTGACTCTGAATGGAAAATGTCGATTACACAGTTCGGTAAAATCGAACATTTAAAAAAAACCCAGTTTAAAGGTCTCACCTTTGAATTATGATTAAAGGGACCTTTGTAAGAATTACCTCATACCGCAGTTTTCCAAATAAACCCTAGCGATCTAAAATTTAATTGTCAATGGTTCAAGATAATAATCTACAAAATTCAGACTGGGTCATTAGGAACGCAATATCAAAAATTTAACTTTTAACCTTGTTCCACTGGCACATTCGGTAGGTCATTCTCTTGATGAGCTAAATGACCTCATTCTTTCTGTGTATTTCCCCATAAGAATTAAAAGTCCACTCGGCAGGTCATCCGCTGCGGTTGATCAAATCACTGTTTCTACATTTGACATTCACACGGGCACTTCTCTCTTTTTTCCGCTAAAAGGCCAGATTTTCTATCGATAAGTCCAAGTAACATCAATAGAACAGCTAATTGTGAGTGGGCAAGGTAAGCGGCAAAACTTGAATTCTGTTTTAAACAGTAATAAATTATTATTAGACCCCGGATTTTATGTTTTCTTCATTTCTGCACTTCAAAATGTCAAATTTTGCATTTAGCCTTTATTATTAATGGCGGATCGATTAAGCCCCACAAATTTTTATGCAAAATATGTCGAAAAATATGTTTAATATGTCGAAAACATACTGTACTAAGTTTAGGTGTTATTCTCTCACGTTGGTCAACTGTTGGCATGAATGGAAAATGAGTACTTAGCCAGTATAACTTCCAGTACACGTCCTCACCATGTCCCGGAATGCGAATTTAATTGGAAAACTAAGTTAAAATAAGAACAATATTTAAACATTTCAATTTTATTTATAATGACGATAATTTTTTTCAAGGTTTTCTTCGGTTAACCCATGTCGCTAGTCTGAATAAATCATTTTAAAGGCCGAAAAACTTCTCTCAACATCGCAGAACGTCAGCGGAGCATATTTATATTTTAAAATAAAGTCGGCAGATACACCATTAATTGTGTAGGACCCATTGATGCTGTTGATTGTTTCATTGACCTTGACAATTGTTTGGAAATACTGGCTCAGTTTTAAAACTTGTTGCAGCTTCTTACGCAACTCGTTTCCCATACTTTGCGGAACTCCGTTCAATAGTGGATGGGCTTCTTGCAGTATATTTTGTTTACATTGGCGTCACATAAATTGTGTGTCACAGCGCTGTGACAAGACAAATGAGTACTTTCGGTGTGAACGATTTTGGTCATTGTCACAGAGCGACACAATGCTAAAACGTGAACATTGAACGAGTTCGTGACCAGTGAGCCAGTTCCACGTATTAAACAACAATAATTAAATAAAAAAGAAAAACAATGGTTTATCCTTGCGCACATCATTTGTAAATTTGTACAGAATACTTCGCTATTCTCCACTCAACTTGGCATAGATTCCTTCTTTCCTTTAAGACTCATCCTCATCTTCGTCCGGCAACCACAACCCAACAACAGCAAACGCCGCTAGGTCTGGCTCCTCTCAGGAATTCATTTGATGAAACTAAAAACTGTCATTTAATTTAAATAAAAAAAAAACACGAAATCACTAAAAAACAGGCGCATATTTACCTTTATCAAAACTCTTGTCCCAAAAAAAAACAAAATAATATTGTCACAGTGTGACAGAACAAACCAACTTGCTCGATGTGCTTGTCACAGAATGTGACTCCAAGTGAGTACTTGTGTTCACATTGAAAAGTACTCATTCCTGTGACCCATGATTTCTGTGACAAGGCATCCGATGTTCACATTGCGTTGTGACACTGTGAAAATGAAATGTGACCCTCTGTGGCGGTGTGTAAGCCCACCATAACATTTAGTAACGACTCTTAAATTGCTTCTGTTAATGAACATGTGCAGTCACTGTGCCTCGTTACAGGTAGCGGCAGTTAAGGTTGTGCTCATCTTTACATTTCTGTTATTAGCTTTTTCTGTTACAGCTACAGTTGCGTCTCTATGTGAGGTTAAGTGAGGCTTTCACACGTGTTTGTTCCGCCGTATTTTGTAAAGAATTATTCAAGGTCCAAATTAAACGAACTGGTAAGATTCCATTGTACATTTAGTTTTGGTCATTGCAACAATAAACAAAAACAAATAAAAACAATTGGTTTTCTGCCTTCAAAGTAGCATCGAAAACTGAGA